>WOXC01006607.1:0-467227 GCA_011680675.1 Gymnobelideus leadbeateri | reverse complement strand
TATATATACACATACTATTATTAATACTATTTTACCTATAATTAGGAAATAAGAGGAGGGGATATCCTAGGGGACTGCTATTTTGGGGAGGTGGGTAGGGGAAAAATAGGGAGAAAATTTCTAACACAAAAACTGGCAGAAATGAAGTAAACCAGAAGTTAATAAAGCATTTGAAAAAAAATTAAAAACAAACAATCTGAGGTACTACCTTATTAGGTAGTATTAGATTGGCTAACAGGATAGAAAAGAAAAATGACAAATGCTGGAGGGGATATGGGAAAACTGAGATACTAGTGCACTATTGGTAGAATTGTGAACTGATTCAACCATTATGTAAAAAAAACTGGGAACTATGTCCAAAGACCTATAAAATCATGCATACCCTTTGACCTAGTAATATTACTACTAGGTCTATATCCCAAAAAAGATTAAACAGAAAGGAAAAAGACCTATATGTACAAAAATATTTATAGCAACTCTTTTCTGGTGGCAAAGAATTAGAAATTGAGGAGATGTCCATTAATTTGTGCTTTAAGAAATGAGCAGGATGCTCTCAGAAAAATATGGAAAAAATATGAAAAGACCTATGTGAACTAATGCAAATGTGCAGAACCAGGAGAACATTATACACAGTAAAAGCAATATTGTAAGATGATCTACTATGAATAACTTAGTTATTCTCAACCATACAGTGATCCAAAACAATTCTGTAGAACTTATAATGAAAGGTGCTGTCCATCTCCAGAGAAAGAACTGGTAGAGCTTGAATGTAATCAAAGATATTTTTTCTTTACTTTTTTTATTTTTCTTGAAGGTTTTTTGTCTGTGCTTTCTTTCACAAGAGTGACTTACAAGGAAATGTGTTTTGCATGACTGTACATGTATAACATGTCAAGCTGCTGGCTTTCTTAATGGGGGGGAAGTAAGAGAGGGAGAGGATTTGGAACTCAAAATTTGAGGGGGAAAGAATGTTAAAATTGTTTTCACATGTAATTGGGAAAAATAAAATATTAAATAAGATTTCTTTTTTTACTCAATAGGAAAAATCAGTACTAAGAAACATTCCCTTAAGCTGTTTTATATACACTATGTTTAGCAATAATTAAAAATGTTTGGTTAGGGGGTGGCTAGGTAGCACAGTGAATAGAGCACCATCCCTGGAGTCAGGAGGACCTGAGTTCAAAATCCAGCCTCAGCCACTTCACACAAAAACTAGCCATGTGACCTTGGGCAAGTCACTTTCCTCCAAATGCCCTCCCCCCCAAAAAATGTTTGGTTAGAATTGTAAGTACTCTCAGAAATTGCCTAGTACTGAGAAGTAATATTTACTGAGAAGCAGTAAGGTGAAATGATCTATGCTCAAGTCTGCCATTTAAGGACTGGACTAGAACCTCATTCTTCTGCCTCCCAGGTCAGTATTCTTTCCAGTATACACACACAAAGTATTCTTTTAAATCTATTAAATATTCTTTCTTTGGTCTTTAGAATCAGAGAGCCTAGAGCTAGATGGGATAATAGAGACTATCTAATCCAACCTCATCCTTTTAAAGATGTGTTAGTGAAGCCCACAGAGAGTAAGTGACTTGCCAAAAGTTACAGAGCAAGGTAGTGGAAAAGACAAGCTAAAGAAACTGCTGACTCCCAATCCAGGCCCCTTTCCACTAAACTTTCCCATCACCCCATTCAACCATTCTAAAGAGAACTATCAACTTACCAGTAAGCATTTTTTCTTCATGAAAAGGACTAATACAAATTTCTGACCAGCCCAAGTATAATGGAAAGAGTCCTGTATCTGGAGTCAAAAAATCTGGTTCAAATATTGGTTATCATTTACTCCTCTTGCAAGTCACTTAACTTCAATTTACTGATCAGAAAAAAAAAGATGGGGAGAGGGTTGGATTGGATGGCTTCTGAGGTCTTGTGTAACTCTAAATCTACAATTATATGAAATAACTAGAAATTCTAAAGTAATATAGTCTGAATAACTTCTTTCTGAATAATTTCTATTAGTGTTAGCAAATCTTAAATAAAATGTTCAAAAATGCCACAGCACATTTATATATTTAATTGAATTGTACAGTATCTATATTCAGGGACAGAAGCAGTTATTGATATATACCTGATATTCTATATTCTTCTTGTTGTTGTTTGTCCTTCATTGTCCAAGAAGACCATGACATCAAGAAGGTGGTGCCATGACTTGGAAGTGAATTGTATTTAAGTGAGAAAGGATTGTGCAAAGTCACCAGCCTCACTTTCTCCTCCAGAGTCATCTGTGTCTAGAGGCAAGCTATAGACCAGGACAACTGGAGATGGCCCTGGACACCTGGGAGACCTTGACCTTTTTCAAAGGTCTTTCCCATGTCTCAGTTTGACTGAGGCAGCACCCATTCAGTGCTTAAGGCTAGGTAAGAAATGAGGCAGAGGATGGCCTCTTTTACTTATTCAAAATTTAAAAAAAAATCAATCTGGGAGAGGAAGACCCTCAGCGTTTTTGGCCAGAACAGACTCAGTTGCTATTTACATTCACTGGGTCCATAGTTCGTCTTGAACAGTAATCTAAACTACTTTCCTCCCAAGTCTGCACTGACACCTTATGGCCACACTAAATATTACAGTCACACTGAACCCCGAATTCTCATTCACCTCTCTATACTCGGTGTTACCCCCACATTCTTTTCAACAAACATAAATACCAAACACCTACTAAGAGCAAGGCTTTGTTTTAGGCTGAAAACATAATGAACAACACAGTCCCTAGATTGAATCTAGCAAGAAGGAAGAGATACAAATACATAAAAATACAAATCAAAATGTGATTAAGTGTAAGGGAGAGATGAACAAAGTATTCTGAGAAATTAAAGCAGGAGGAAAATGAAGACTTCTGGAGTGGGGGCTGAGGGAAAGAAGAGGGTTTGGGAGGGATGGGAGGGATGGGGGAGGGAAGCAAGTGTTCAGGGAAGGCTTCATGGAGGAGGTGGCTCTTGAGCTGGACCTTAAAAAAAGGAAGGATCTCTAACCAAGGATGCATATGGATGGTGAAGGTCCCAGACCACGCCTGGAATCTGGACGCTCCCTTTGGGAGGTCACCGGGGTCTAGGAATTTGGACTTCGGGCCAGCCCCCTATTGGAAAAGAAAGGGGTGGGGCTCAGGAACCTCTGAACAGACCCCCTCCCATCACCCCAGCCTAGCAGCCCCGAGGCCCCCCCACCAATTACACGGTCCCCCAGACCCCTCCCCCCGATGCCCCCACCTACACCGCCCCATGCTCCCCAACTCTTTTACACAGGCGCCCTCTCGGGTCCCAGAACCGTGATCTCCGGACCAGGGGCCCCCGGGCCCCGTGGTCCCACGTCCCCAAGTCCCCGTGTGCCCGCGGCCACTCACGTGGAGCCGGCGTTCAGAGCCCGCGGGGCGGCGCCCTCTCCCCTCCCGGCAGTGGAACGTCCGTGGCGGGGCGGCGGCGGAGCTGCGCACCGGAATGGCGCCGGACGGTTTTTCCGGGAGCACCGAAGCCGGCCCAGGCCGAGTGCTGGTGAGGGCAGCGAGGCTCCAGCGGTTTCCCAGGCCTCGGTCCTAGCCTGTGGGCGTGGACCGCTCCGGACTGTGGGGCCCTGTATCCCCAGCGGTGGGGTGGGGCCCTCCGGGAAGTGGTCGGCCCGACCGCCGCTTGGTGCAGCGCCCTCAGAGGCCCCCCACATCCTGTCCCCTCAAAAGTTTCTCCACGCTGCCCCTCTCAGTCCCCGCACATTGTTCCCCTTAGTCCCCCTTACACTCTCTCATCAGAGCCCCCTCAAATACTGGCCCCCCCCAGAGTCTCCTCGCACTCTGTTCCTCTAAATAGGTGATATCCTATCACCTCAGAGTCCCCTCGTATTCTGTTCCCCTGAAGGCCCCCCCGTATCTTGTTCCCTCGAGCCCTCCCGCGTCCTAATCCATTAGCCTTCCTGTATCCTGTCCCTCTATCCCCCACACGCTGTCCTCAGAGCCCCCATATGCTACCTCCTGCCACTCTGTCCTTCTAAATCCCTCCATATCCTGTTCCCCAGAGACTCCCTGTGCTCTGTCCTTCTAAATCCCCCCAATATCCTGTCCCCTCAATCCCCCACACTCTGTTCCCTGCAGAACCCCATGGCATCCTGTTCTCCCCAGCAGTGCCCCCCACATCCACTCCCATTCAGCCTTCCCATTTCCTATTTCCTCAGTCCCCCCACACCATGGCCCTATGAGGTGCCCCCAGATCCTGTTCTCCTCTGGTGCCCTCCTCCAGGACTCAACACCCTCAGAGACTGCCTCTGTGCCCTCTCCCACAATCCTCCTATCTCAGAGATACCCAGACCAGCTCCTGAGACCCCACCCTCCTGCCTTCCCCCTCAGAGCTCTCCTACCCCAGGTCCCCCAGGAGTCCTAAACTGGAATCCCAACTCTCATGCTGACTAGCTCTGTGCCCATGGGGAGATATGGCCTCTCTCAACCCCAGAAAATGTGGGTGATGATACCTGAGACAGGCAGTAACTGCCTCACAGGCTTGGAAGGATCAAAACAGACTGTGTATAGAATGCATGTGGGCATGTGTGTCTACACACATATATACATATTCCAGCCACTGAGTCTCCCCCGAATATCCCAACCCCCAAAAAGGGCCTAGAGCCCCACCCCCTCATATACATATACAACCATTTTTTCTCTTAGGGGTCCTCCTACACCCTTCTACACTAATTATGGATTTAGTGAGAAGTGTAATATGGAAAAATATTAGACTTCTCACTAAATCCCTGATTGTTCTTCACCAACCAGTGACACCACAGATTCACACACACACACACACACACACACACACACACACACACACACACACACACATTTTGAGTCTTTCCCCAATGTGCCTTTTTCTTCCCCAGAGAGAGACAGTGGGGATGGGGGATAAAGGAAAAGTATTATATAGCACCTATTGTGGGCCAAGAACTGTGCTAAACACTTTACAAATATCTCATTTGACCCTCACAACAACCCTGAGAGGTAGGTGCTGTATTATGCCCACTTTATAGTTAGGGAAACTAAGGTAAAGAGAGTTGAGTGACTTGCTCAGGGTCACACAGCTACTAAGTGTCTGAGGCTGATTTTGAATCCAGGACTTAGTGACTCCAAACCCAGTGCTCTAGCCACTGTACCACCTAGCTAACCAGCCAGAGCATTAAGGACTTACTTTGTACTAGGTAGACACTCTGCTAAACTCTAAGAATATAAATAGAAGCAAACAGGACCCAACCTCAAAGGTTTATATTCTAATGGAGAAAGACTATATAAAAGAAAGCTGAAAAGGGAGAAATGGGAGGAGGAGGAAATACCCAGGGTGGGGCAAAGGTGGCTGGTAAGATGGTTTGTAAGGAAATAGAAAAATCTATTTGCTGGGAGTGAAGTGAACATGGCTGGGGCCCCTAATGAAATGGTGGTTGTGGCTAGGAACTCAACAATCAGCAAAGCTGTCCTCAGAGCAGAGCTACCTCCAGTGTGAGATGGCTACTGATGAGGTGGAGAATTCAGAGCGAATAGAGCCAGAAATAAAAAGAGGATGGGGACCTCTCATGAAATATAATCTGATCTAGGGACTCACCAATCCTCTGGAGCCTATTAAAGCACCAAGACCCCTGAATCCATACAGAAACCCTGATTTATCTTATATCAGACTCCTCCCAAAATAGCTGTCCCTCCCACACCCCTTGTATCAGAGAATATGCCCCATATTATATTCTCTTAGTCTCCAGGCCTCTTCAGAGACCCCTCACCCTCTTGAGGTCCTCACCAAATGCATTCCTATTCTTTTTTTTAATAGCTGCCCTTTTGTCCCCCCACACACAGCCCACTCCCCTCAGAGATACTCCCACACATGTCCCTTCTCTCCCCTCACTTCACCTGCCCCATCCCATAACCATAATGTAACCAAATAAAATCCTTTTCCATTTTATTTAGTAAACTTCCATCTGAATATTGTTTTCAAATCTAAACCACGTCCTTAAAATACTCTCAGCTCGTGGCAGATACTTAAATGTGAAGGAGGACAGGGGCAGTGGCTGTTCAGTCTTCCAGAAAAAAATAAACCAGTAGGTTGTGGTTGACCTATTCTGTCATTTAGAGACGGGGCCAAGACCCTCCCTCCTCCAGGCCCCCCCAATACACGAGCACAGCAGCTTGATAGCAGGTGCCTCATCACATAGCGCTGACAGATACTACAGGTGAGAGTCTATACAGAGGATGAATAGCTGTCTAAAAGTGAGACGTTTTATCTTTACTCATACCTCACCCCCACAACAGCCACTGGAAACAGGACCTTTTCTCTAGATCTAAAAGGCAGGTGTTCCCAAACCACAGCAATTGAAAGATCTTTTCAACCAGCCCCCTTTTACTCCCCTCTCCCGACACACACACACACACACACACACACACACACACACACACACACACACACACACACACACACACACACGCGCGCGCGCCTCCACCTCTTACTTAGGTAAACAGAAAGGGGCTTTACTTCCTGCTTAGCCCAGATTCTCGCACTGGTAAGGCTGCCTTCAGAGGAGTGTCAGGCACAATCCTTTCATAACCTCGTAGCTATAGGGTACTCACTCGATACCATTTCACAGACTTCCTTATTTCCCATAGGCTGCTAGGCCAGTTGTGCTTTAGGGTCATCCTTAATGTCATACAGAGATTTGGTGAAGGGCTGGCATGAGGCTGTCCGGGCTTTGGATAGGAAGGACTGGGATTTGGCCTTGGAACTATTCTCCCAAATTGAAGAGCCTTCTTCCAAGATCTGCTTCAACATGGGCTGTGTGCACCTGCTAACAGGAAATCGAGAGGCAGCCCTGCAGGTGAGTGGGCAAAGGAATGGGAGGGATACTAGTGAGGCCTAGGATTATACCCCAAACCTTATAGCTCAGACACACAAAGCCTGGGATCAGGATTAGTCAGCACCCCAACCTCCTGAGTATCCTATAACTTCCAGGAAAGACGGGGTCATGTGGATGTGAAACAAGAGAAAAGAGAGAACCTGGATGAAAGGAGTCTATTCACTCAAAGCACACCCCGACAAGGGACACAAGTGTATTTCCCAGTGCAGAACTGAATGCTCCCAGCTCCCCCATCCATTAAGGGCACAACTTGGGGTAAAGAGAGCCAGATCTAAACTAAAATACAGTGACTTACATGGAAATGTGTTTTGCATGACTACACATGTATAACCTGTGTCAGATTGCTTGCTTTCTCAATGGGGCAGTGGGGGGGGAGGAAGAAAATTTGGAAATTTGAAAAAAAATTGAAAAAAAGGATTGGGGGGAAATAAATATTTTAAAAGAAAATGAAGGTCTCAGAAAAAAAAATAAAATACAATTGGACTAAATATTTATTAATGTTGAACCCACTAGCACCTGAGGTTTTTACTTCCTTTATGGACCTGGATTGACCCATCAGTGAGCATATGGATGAGGTCATTCTGGAAGACAAATGTGAAGCACAGTGCCTAGAAAAATATAGATACTTAATAAATGTTTGTTGAATAGACTTGAATTGGATGGACCAGCAGGTGGTTCTCCAATGTTTTTTACTGTTGCCATCAGGAGACCAGGCAAATCCACACAAAATGTTTCAGTCATCTTCTTGAGTTCCCATGGGTGGCAGGAATAACATGAAAGTTGGAATGCGTATGTAGATGAGGGTTACAAGACAGGCTGAGAAGAGAACACAATGCTTAGAACATAACCCAATCATAAAAATTTCTAGATGCATTCTGGCCCCTTTTCCAAGCTGTGGGCAGAAGATGTTTTAGTCATATAGTTTTTTTGATACATCTCATCTCATTGGCACACTACCCCCAGGACTGAGTCAGGCATGTTCTTCTGTTCTTCTCTGGTGAAGCATTGTTAAGAGTAATTGTGACTATGGGATTCTAGCATCTGTTCCATCACTTAATTGTGACCTCGGGCAATCCAGCTTCTTTGAACTTAGGTTGTTTTATCTGAATGATGGGGATAACAATTCCTTACCCAATTAAATTTATTTCAATAATCATTTATTATCAATCAAAAAACTCATTAAGTGTTTACTACACATCAGACACTGTGCTAAGTTTTGGGGATACAAAGGGATGCTTTAAAAAAAACTCCTGCCCTCAGGAAACTTAGATTTAATGGGAGAATCCACATGTAAATAACTAAGTACCTCAATATATCAGTTCTATTAAGTGCCTACTATATGCTTGGAAGGAACAAGTAATACAAATACAATAAATTTTAAAATGCCTGCTAGAAGGAACTTACATTCTAAGGGGAGAAAACAATGCCAGATATAGGGATGTATGGAATAAATGCAAATCCAAAGTAGATAAATACAAGGAAACTTGAGAGGGGCAATAAAGATGATCAGGAAAGGCTCACACAGGTGATATTTGAACTCTACCTTCAATAAAGAAAAAAATTCCATGAGGCAGATGTGAGGAGAAAGTACATTCCAGGCTGGGGCACAGTCAGTGTAAAAAATATGGAAAGGGGAAATTAAGTGTCTAGATTGAGAAACTGAGAGAGAGCCAATTTGTTGAGATCACAGAGTGGAAGGGGAGAAGCTAAGTTCAGTGAGGCTGGAGAAATAAGTTGAAGCTAGGTAATAAGGGGATTTATAAGTTAAACAGAAGAGTTCATTCTTAAGACAATAGAGAGCCACTGTAGTTGACCGTGTAGGAGGAGTGTAAAGGTCAGAGCTATGCTTGAGAGCAATCATTTTGGCAGCTATGTGGAGGATAGACTAAAATAGAGAAAGACTTGAGACAGGACACCCAGTCAAAAGGCCATTGCAATAATTTGGGTGAACAGTGATGAGGGCATGAACTAAGATGGTAGGTAGTTGTATGAGAGAAATATTGTTGAGAATAAAAATGACAAGATTTGCTAACTGATAGGATATATAGGGTGAAGGAGGATGAGGAGTCAGTGATTACAACAATGTTATGAATCTGGAAGACTGTATTAGCAAGTACCCTAGCACACCCAGGATGGCCTGCTAAGCACAGGTTCTTTGATCTGCTTTGCTAAAGGAAAGACAATTTTTAAAGGGATCAACAATCTTACTTTAATTACGGATAAATAGAAAACACAAGCAGAGAAATTAGTACAGAGATTCAACAGACAGAGTTCCTACTGCCTGAACAAAGTAATACAACCACCTACACATACCACTGGACTGGTAGAGCACAAACTTCTGAGTAGTCTCTTAACAAACAGTAGGCTGTTAACAAACAGATATATTCAAGAGTCCCATCCAGGGAATCAAAAGATCCTTCTCATAAGTAAACCCCAAAGTAAAATACCAACCTCCCAGTATATATAGGTTTCAACTAATAGGCTCAGAACCAGAAGGCATCATAACCCATGTAGCTCAGTGCCTAATTAGCTTACTACCAAAAGGTGTGAAAGCCTTCCTACAAGTAAGCCTCCCCCTAAGCAAGCTTCTCCTTAGGCAAGTTCTCCCCCAGTTGGCTCTATGTGACTCTGGATGTAGTACAGCTATGATTGAAATACTGTGTACCTTTAGACCTGGGAACACAGCTCCTGTCCCACGGAAAAAGGGACACATGTCATCACATAGGCCTATTAATGGACAGGAAAGATCTTCCTATTCCATAACATTACAGAAACTGGAAGAATGGTAGCGACTTCAACAAAAATCTTGAAGTTCAAAAGAGGGATGTTTAGATGGAAAGACAATGAGTTCTGTTTTGAACACGCTGAGTTTGTGATGCATCTGAGAGATTCAATCTGCAATGTCCAATAGGCAAATGGTTTGTGTAGGATTAAAGCCCAGGTGAGAAACTAGGGCTGGACATATAGATTTGTCATTCATCTGCATTTTGTTATTGTTCAGTCACTTTAGTTTCATCTGACTCTTTGTCCTATTTGGGGGTTTTCTTGACAAAGATACTTGAGTGGTTTATCATTTTCTTCTCCAATTCATTTTACATGTGACAAAACTGATGCAAACAGGATTGAGTGACTTGCCCAGGGTCATATGGCTAGTAAGTGTCTGAGGTCAGATTTGAATTCAGGAATATGAGTCTTCCTGATTCCAAGCCCAGTGCTTTTATCCACTGTACCACCTAGTTACCCCATTCATCTGCACAGAGAAGATAATTAAACCCATAGGAGCTGATAAGGTCATCCAGAGGATGTGTTGTTGAAAGAGAAGAGTAGAGGGACAAGGATAGAGCCATGGGGGAAACCCACAATTAGGGAAAATGATCTGATGGATGAAGCAGCAAAGAAGACTGAGAAAAAACAGCTAGACAGGTAGGAGGAAAACTAGGAGAGGATACTGTCACAAAGGCCCAGAGAAGAGAAAATATCTAAGAGGACAGGGTGTTAGCAGTGTCAAATATGGCAGAGTGGTGGAAGATGAGAAATTTAAAAGATCATCGAATTTGGAAATGAAGAACCTAGTGGCACCTTGGAGAATGATTTCTGTCAAGTCAGAAAGCTAGGTCAGAAGCCATATTGCAAAAGATTGGAAGGTAAATGAGAGGAAAGGAAGTAAAGGAAGCAAGGATAAGACAACTTTTTCCAGGAGTTTGATTGGGGAAAGGAGGAGAGATGTAGGGCTTAAAGGAGTGATATAATTAGTGGAAGTCTTTTTTTTTGCCTTTTATTTTTTTAATTTAATATTTTTCCTTAATTATATGTAAAAACAATTTTTAAACACTTGTTTTAAAAAATTTGAGTTACAAATTGTACCCTCCCTTCTTGAGAAGGCTAGCAATTTGATATAGGCAATACCATGTACAGTCACGCAAAACATATTTCCATGTTAATCATGTTGTGAAAGAAAACAAAGACAAAAAAGAAGAAAAAGAAAATAAAGAAAAAGAATGCTTTAATCTTCATTCAGACTCTATCGGTTCTTTCTCTGGAGTTGGAAAACATTTTTTATCATGTCCTTCAGAACTCTTTTAGATCATCTGTATTGCTAAGGGTAGCTAAGTCATTCACAGTTGATCATCATATAATAATACAGTTACAGCATACAATGTTCTCCTGATTCTTCTGTTTATTTCTTTTTTTCTTTTTGGAGGGCAATTGGGGTTAAGTGACTTGCCCAAAGTCACACAGCTAGTAAGTGTGTCAAGTATATGAGGCTGGATTTGAACTCCTGATTCCAGAGCTGTTGCTCTATTCACTGCACCACCTAGCCGCCCCCTTCTGTTTATTTCACTTTGCATCTGTTCACGGAAACCTTTCCAGATTTTTCTGAAAGCATACGGCTTGTAGCTCAATAGTATTCCATCACAATCATAAACAACAACTTGCTTAACCATTTTGGTCAGACTTACACCCTAGTAAGATTATTGGGGCTGCTATGTGGAGGATGGATTGGAGAGGGGAGAAACCAAAATCAGAGAGGTGATAAGGACCTGAATATGAGAGACTCTGGAGGTAAAATATATAAGACTTGGGGGAAAATGTATACATCTAGAGGACCAGGCCAGTCATTGTGGTATATTAGATAAGCATTTACACTTTAGAAATTGACAAATAATACAAATCAGGGCTTGATTTATTATTTTGTTGGTTGTCTAGACTTTAAAAAATGATCAAGAAAATTAAGTTGGGGGTGGCTAGGTGGCACAGTGAGTAAGAGCATCAGCCTTGGAGTTGGGATGACCCGGGATCGAAACCGGCCTCAGAAAATGAGCACCCACACATAAATAATGACTAGCCGTGTAACCTTGAGCAAGTTACTTAACCCCAATTGCTTTAAAAAAAAAATTTAAGTTGAATGCAGATTAAAATGAAAAGTATGTCATGTGTACATTTTTTTAATTAAAAAAATTTTAGGGGCAGCTAGGTGGCACAGTGAGTAGAGTGCTGGCCCTGGAGTCAGAAGGACCTCAGTTCGGATCCGACCTCAGACACTTAATGCACACACAAACAAAAACCTAGCCGTGTGACCTTGGGCAAATTACTTAACCCCAATTGCCCTCCAAAAAGGCAAAAAAAAATTTTTTTTTATTTTCTTTACCAGGACACCTATGAACACTGTCCATATTATAATAGGCCAAAACAAAGGCAAATGCCTAATCAGAAACAGAGATACTATACTGAAATGAGATAATGATACAATCAAAGTCCCTGTAGAGAGTGTCAGCCAGTCCTTCATTGTCTCATGCCCACTTTATGACGTTGACACGGATCTTTTTGCTTCTGGTCTCTTCTCTAGCTAATCCACCCTATGTATTACTTAGAGCAATATCTTTTGAATATTATTTTATCTCATAATCCCACTGATTTAAGAACCTGCAATGGCTCTCTCTTGCTTACAGGTGTGGAATTTCAATTTTCAGCCAAGGATTTAATACCCTATCACCACCCTTCTGAAGAGGTTTATCATAAAATGATGAGTATGAGGTTAGGGGGGCTTGAGACCCCAAAATACCAGGTCCTGCCAAATTATTTTGACTCAAGCTTCTCTCAGCCAAAGAAAAACAAAGTTTATTAAAAGTTCGATTATATTGGACAGAGACACCACATGGTGTGAGATAGGGTCTTATATACAGAAGGTTGTAGGAGGAATCTAAGGGTGGTCTAGAGAAGGAGTTTGGGGATGGTCTTCAGGAGAAGTCAGATGAGGTCAATGAATGATGGTGGGAAGTTGCTGGAGACCACCTGGAGACTAGACAATGGTGGGCTAGGCCAGTTCAAGGGTAGATCAATATCTTGATTGGCTCAAGGATGGGAAGTAGATGGACAATGAAGGGCTAAACTAGTAAGAGACATCTAGGCCAGCCACAATGTAAGGCTTATGGCCTCACGCAAATGCCTCATCAAATGGGACGGTTTAATCAGAGTTTAAGTGGGGTTCCCAGAGCCTGTACCTCAAAGATTCAAGGAGAGCTCAAGGGGGTTCCCAGAGCCTGCACCTCATCACTTCCTTTCCAGTCTTTTCTCTTATTACTTCCCAACACAGTTCATCTGCTTGCTTTCCCTTGAACATATCATATTTCTGCATCTATCTTTGAACCTGCCATTTTCCCTAAACATGAAACACCCTATCTTTCTCTGCCAATCTATGTCCATCATTTAAGATCTGTCTCAAAACTCCTGTTGCTCAAGAAACTTATTCTTTTCTTATCTCTTTTCTCCAGAATTCCTCAGTATTTACAGCATCTCCTCACACTTCTACAGCATATGCAACTTCATAGAATTTTAGAATTGTAAAAGTTGCTTTGGGGGCGGCTAGGTGGCGCAGTGAATAGAGCGCCGGCCCTGGAATCAGAAGGACCTGAGTTCGGAGCCGGCCTCCGACACTTAATCCGCACAAACAAAAAACCTAGCCGTGTAACCTTGGGCAAGTTACTTAACCCCAATTGCCCTAAAGGGGCGGCTAGGTGTCGCAGTGAGTAAGAGCGCCGGCCTCGGAGTTTGGATGACCCGAGATCAGATCCGGCCTCAGAAAATGAGCACCCACGCATAAATCAAATGACTAGCCGTGTAACCTTGAGCAAGTTACTTAACCCCAATTGCTTTAAAAAAAAAAAAAAGTATACAGCTGAGAACAAAAGAAAACCTGCAAGGGAGCAAAGAAAAGATGAACAGCTTTCAGCATAATGCACGGTATTTAATATATAGGCTTTCTTTAAATGGAAAGTTATTGCTATATATTCTGAATCTTCCCCTATGTTCTGCTTTGCATTTGACATTTTTTGGTTATTTTATGTTTAAGTTTATAATATGTTTCTTTTTCTTTTATTATTATATTTAAATTTTAGTATTTGTTTAAAAAAGATTTAAAAATTTCATGAAAGAGATGTATGATGGGAAAAGGAAAGGTGGTTGATCTTATAGCAAGAGTAAAGGATAACCAATGTAGCATATACTGCATTTTCAAAATAATGTCAAGAACCTAGAAAAAGGGCTCCTAGCATTCTGGGTAGATCCAAGGCATAGTAGTTTGAGATATGAATCATCAGAGATTGTGCAGAATTGTGCACAATTCTGAAATGACCTTATGATGTTTTCTTGGTATGACCTATAGGAGATGGTTTCTACATATATTTCATGGAAATTAGGTATGTTATTTTATAAACATGCCATGTTATATTTACCAATATACCAAAATCGGGCAGCTGTTTTGTGGGGCTTAGCATTTTAATGCCTTGTCTTTGATCCTTAGGCATTGGATCAAACGGTGACTAAAGACTCTTGTCTGGCTGTTGGATTCTTCCTGAGAGGAGTGGTTCACTTTCAACTAGAAAGGTGAGAACCAAGTCTCCTTGTTTCTTTTCTTACAGCCTATTGTTCCCAACATACCTTTTCTTGCTTCTCCTCTTTCACTTTCCAAAGCTGACCTACCTTACATGTCACTCTGCTAGTCACGGTGATGGCTGTGGTCTAGGAAACTAGGAAACCAAAGAGATGAGATCCAATCCAAGGGACCTTGGGGGCTTGGAAGCACAGGAAGAGGGTCATGGCCTTAACTTTTAGAACAATAAGAAGCCATGGTAGGATTCCAAGGAGGAAGGTGGCATAATCAGTGTGACCAGAGAAGACTTTTAGAATAATCAAGCATAGCTGGAAACTAGGAGTGATAGGATGAGAAATGACTAAGGTTGTGGCATTCTGTATAGAGGACAGATATGGGAGATATTGTAAAGGAAGTAGAGACAGCATTTGGCAATAAGCTGAAGCTGGATATTTATGTTAAAGATATTTGCTGCCTCTCCCATTTCCAAAATAAATCCATCAGTCTCCCCCCCACCCCCACCGCCCCATCCTTTTTTTTTTTGGTCAGAATAAAGGGGAGAGAAGCAGCTCAGCCTTTCCTAACTTTATTGTTGTTGTTGTTAGCTACCTTTTTGTTACAGCATTTCCTAACATTATTATTCTAACATTTGCCTTTTAAAACAAGGATTTTCCACTTGTCCCTAAGCTAGGATGCTTCTGTATATAATTCCTATCTCCCTACTCCTTCCCCCTCCTCCTAACCAGAACTGCTTTTCCAAACTGAGACCATATTTAATAGAGTACTCTCCATTAATGTCCTAATCATTACATGACCTAAAGGTGACTCAGGATCTTCAAGGTTATACCCAGGAAACATAAGCTCTGTCAGGTCACACCAGACTGAGGTGGTTTCTAAGATGGGACCAGCAATGGACTATGCGTCTATTGTTTGAGGACTGGTCTAAGTGGGGAGAGGCTCATCCCCAGAAAGTTGGTCACCAAGGGATGAATTATTTTAGTTGTTTCAACTCCTGAAACCATCTACTAAGGCAGGAAAGGGTTTTAATTGTGGAGAAAATTTCCAAATTAATGAAATCAGGGATCTTTTGAAGAAGTAAAGTAATGTCAAACAGGGAAGCATGATCTGGTTATAAAGGGATATTAGAAAGATGAGAAGGTAAGAAATAAATCCCATAGAGATCTCTAGATTTGGATTCAGGTGCCCCTTAAATTCCTCAGCTGGGACACCTGTGGCAAGTGACAAAAGGGAAGAAGGTGAATGTGAAGGGCACTCCACCACCCAGCTGGAAAGTACTTCTTGCCCTGCTAACAGGTAGTTTCTAACAAGAGTAAATTTAGAACAAATCTGAAATAGTCTTTCATTACAAGATGAATTTCAATATAGTTCTGATTATACTTGGTACATTTAGTCATCACAGTCTCTGTGATATCTATCTGTCACTATACAAAATTGCACAGACTTAGTCATGTTTCATCCAAACTATCATTTCTTGTTCTGCACTCAGTCTATTGCTGTGCTGGTTGCTAAGGCTTTCTTTTTCTCCTGCCACATTAGTTGTACCACCTTTATGCTTGGGGTCCTACTATGGCTCGCTGTTGTTCTAAAGGCTAAGTCCAAGAGTCCTACCCTGCACTTCATAGCCCTTCATTAAGCAACTGAGTCACTGAGGGCCCAGTCACAGAACTTCCTGTACATTTCTAGTAACCTTTGAATTGTTAATTTTCTTCTGGGTCACAGGTTCCCAGAAGCTCTTTCTGATTATGTCCAGGCCTTGGTCAACCTGAGAAACAATACCTTCATTGACTATAAGCAACTGGGTCTTCGGTACAAATTACAAGCTTGGGAGGTAAGTATTAGAAGGAAGAAGGGAAATTCCCATGCCAGCTATGACATATCATTATTGAAAAGCAAAGAGGGCAAAAAGGAAAGAGGACTAAGAAAAGACCATGGGATTTAACAGTCAAGACTTCCTTTGATAATTTGGGGAGATCAGGGTTTTTTTAAGAGAGGATGTTGGAAGCAGATTACAAAGAGTTAAGAAGCAAGTGGGAAGAGACAAAGTGGAAGCAAGGAATTTATGACGCTTCTGTGAGTTTGGCTGTGAAAGGAAGGATAGCATCACATTCTAACTTCATTATTCTTGTTAACTAGCTACTAGGTAGGTGTGATCAGGATGGTAACTGGTGGGGGTTAGGGAGAGGACCTAGTACTCTTATCCAACCAGCTGCCATTCCTCTTCACTAATGACCATTCCTGAATAAATGAAGGCGTTTCATGAAGGTCCAAGTACCCATATTTTCCTTTCTGTGCTCATGACAGATAAGACCCAGCTCCACATAGGCATGAGAGAGGGTGAGAAGGACTCACCAAACTGTGAAGACATGGAGAGTAGAAGCTAGTCTAACTACCCAACACAGGCCAAGCAGATGTGTGCCAAAATGGCCTCACCCCTACCTTGTGTGGAGAGGGTGGAAGAAGGGAACCCATAACGGGCTATATCGGATGCCTGTGATTTCTGTGCCAGCCTATACAATCATCTCCTCCTCCTGGTCTTGGAGAGGCCCAGAATCTGTGGGAAATGACCTAGACCCTTCAAAATGGGAGTAGTTAGGGCATATGGTAGAGGTACCCGTGAAGCCTTTAAGATAGCCTGTCATTGCCTACCCAGCCCCACCTACAGAATCCCAGAATTTGATAGTTAAGGACCTCAGTGGCCATATAGTCCAATCTGTATATGGAAAGAATTCTCACTCTACCATACGCAACAAGTCAGCTTCAGTCAGATGTCAAGTTGCCAATGCCCTTGAGTCTTCCTAACTTGTGCCAAGTCCACTCTGGATGGGGCCCATCTTAGAGTGGGAATAACTCCATACTCCCTACCTGACTAGGCCCCAGCAGAAAGGTTTAAAGACTGGGGGCCACCCTCCATTCCCATTCCTAGCTTCAACCCCTCTGCTAGAATTGGCTTGGGTGGGAGGCACCCAGAATATTGTAACTAGTGCTCCTGTGGAAAGAAGAGATAACTGGTTCCAATTTCTCAAAATCATAGTAGAGGGCCAGAGCCCAGAGTGTTAGGATTTCATGCATTTTACATTTTGCTTCCTTGTCCTGGAATCTGTCTTAAGGCTAATAATAATGTGATAGGAGGGTAAATAAACCCCCTGATTCATCATCTGCTAATGATTCTTTCCTGCTGAAATATTAACTAGAATTCCACCTTACATTTCACAAAAAGGATTGGGTAATGTGCAGGGCATAGGGAAATGCCCAGTTCTTGACCTTTCAAAGGGCTAAAGTCCTAAAACGTATGTGATATAGTCAACAACCACTCAGACCTATGTTTTGCCAAATTATTGTCTTTGGGACTGAATTTTTTTTTTTCATGCTTCAGTTGGAGGAAAAGGAAAGAAGCTGGAGGCTAGGAAAAAGTACGAGAGGGGAACAAAAGGGGGAGGCAAAGTAGGCAGGCATGGGGAGTCATCGGGAGCTGGTACAAAGTATTTGTGGGTACTAAATGGAATCTGACTTCACTGTATGAATACTTACAGACCATACTGAGTATAATTTCCTGATATTGAAAATATGTATATTTATAAAAGTAATATTAATAATAACCCTACTTGCTTCTCCTGGAATGCAGTCTGGGGTGTGTGTGTGGGGGGTGTCTCTTATCACTTACCTCTTGCCCCAACTCTTCAGGCTCCTCCTATTACAAGCAAGAATAGCTCAAAGTACATGTTGTATAAACAAGGCTCAAGATCATTATTGCTCTAGACTCTGGATGCCACATTTTAAATGTCCTTGAAATTATCTAAGCAGGCTGGAGGCTGTGACTTCAATCCCTACTCTGCTCTCACCAGCAGTAACACAGCTTAGTGTGGAATCTTGCCCTGTCCCTGTTTTTTTTTGTTTTGTTTTGTTTTGTTTTGCTTGTGGAACACAAAGGACAACATTCAGTTCAATTCACTAAGTATTTCTGATGCCTCCTGTGTGCTCATACCTGTACCAGGAACTGTGGGGAAAACAAGTAACAACCTATTCATATATCCATTTGTCCTCTAATAACACCAGCATGTCTGATAAACTCAGCATTTTTCTTCTTTTAAGTTTGGTTGATACCTTTTGTTTTTATTCAAGTCCTGCCTCTTTGTACATACTGACTATGTGACCCTGGGCAAGTCATTTAACCACACAGTAATACCTAGTTATATATCCTGAGCCCTATCATAAACTAATATTTCTCTGTTCTTTGTGACAAAGAAAAAAATAAAACAAACTAACCAAGCAGTGATGCCTGACAGCATATGCAGTATTCAACACCCAAAATGCTAGGAACCACAACTGAGTTCCTTTCCTCAGATCTGCTCCTAATATAGTTGGAGAAATAGCAATTGGATCTTAGAGGAACAAGGATAGAAGTGATAGATGGAAGTGAAGTGAGTAGTGGAAAGGGGCAAGATAAAAAGAGGTTGCAGTAACCTGAGAGATAATGGAGTTTCAAGTCATGGGGGCAAGAAGAAGAGTGGAGATGAGAACTCAGGGCAACATGAATTCTAAGACTTTGGAAGGGGGAAGAGCTGTCAGGTTCTTGGCCAAGTTCTACCCCAATCTGTGTTACTACAAAAGCCTTTAAAAAAAAAACATAACAAACAAACAGGTTCCTAATTCTGAAATTTTTATAATTTGTGAAGTAGAAAAAGAATAATAGAAATGTCCAGTAGTGGAACTTGTACCCATGATCCCAGTGTTAAATCTCATGATCAGTAAGTAGCTAGTTAACACAGGAGCTAACTACAAACTGCATTTTGGTGTTCTTTGCTACATGAGGTAAGTATTTTTTTTTTAAAGAATTTTTAGGCATCCTGCAGTCTGGAGAATAAGTACAGACTGGTATTGTGCTATCTATAGGAATATTTATGTTAATCAAAGAAGTGCAAATTAATAATAACCCTAAGGTTATTGAAGCTAGAAAGCCTTTCATCATCTGACTTCAGCCTACCTTTCCAGGCTTACCACACCCTACTCCATGCTACCAAACTCTACATTCCACCAAACTGACCTATTTGCTATTCCCAACATAAGATATTCTATTTCCCATTTCTTTGCCTTTGCATAGCTTGTCCCCAATACCTGGAATGCCCTTTTCCTCACCCTTCACTCAATGCTGCTTTTGCTTATCTGTGTACATGTTTTCTTCTTAATAGAATGTAAATTCTTTAAGGGCAGGAATTGTTTCATTTTTGTCTTTATAGCCACAGTGCCTAGCATATCAGTGCTTAACAAATGCTTTTTGGATAAATGAATGAATGACTGGGGTGGGTTGCAACTATGGGAAAACAGGCCCACTAATTTACTACTGATGATGCTATGAATTGGTTCAGCTTTTCTGGAAAACAATTTGGAATTATGAAAAAAAGAGATAGTACGGTGTTTCTACTCTTTGACACAAAGATCCTACTATTGGGACTCTACTCCAACGAGGTTATTGATGATGAAAAAATATTCATGTGTTCAAAATTATTTAGCAACATTATTTATAATATTCAAAGAACTAGAAATAAAATATGTCTAGTAACTGGAAAATAGCTGAACAAATTATGGAGCATGAATAATGGAATATAACTGGGCTACAAGGAAAAATAAATATGAAGAATTTAGAAAAACACGGTAAGACATATAAAATGATGCAAAGTGAATAAAGCAGAGCCAAAGGAACAGCATACATAATGATTATTCCAAGGTAAATTAATTCAACATGGCAAGGCAGAAAAACCTCTGGTTAGTTATTATGTCCAGTGTTAATACTATATTGCCAAAGTTTAAGAGCATGTTCCTTTTTTGGGGAAATAATCAATAATCTGATTGTTTGGGCAGGGTGAGTGATATACTTTATATAAAGTTTGGGTGTTCATTGCATCCAAACAAAATGTATCCAAAAAATTTTTAATAGTTTTTTTTTCAAAGAAACAAAAAATACCCAGCAAGGAAATGCTACATACTACACATTCCAAGTGACTTTCAACCCAAATCTGAGACGCTGGATAAAGATCAGTTTTCAGGTTAGTTAGCTTCATCCCCTAGCTGCTATATTTATGTCTTTGGTCACAAAGAAAATCAAGGCAGAGGTGGCTCAGTGTTATTCATCTACAGCCTCAGATAAAGTTCAACATATACATACATACCTTTCAAGGGAAATTCAGGATGTTTTTTCCATGTTCGAAGGACAAGATATATGTTTGCCAAAAAGACTTCTTTGGGGGGTGTCTAGGTGGCACAGTGAATAGAGCACCAGCCCTGGAGTCAAGAGAACCTGAGTTCAAATTCAGCCTCAGACACTTGACACACTTACTAGCCCTGTAACTTAGAGCAAGTCACTTAGCCCCAATTGCCCTCCAAAAAATAAAACAACAAAAAAGACTTCTATGGAGTGCTTACGTGAAGGTCAGAAGAACAGTACAGGGACATTCTCAAGGTCTCTCTGAAGAACTTCGGAATTGGTCGTGAGACATTGGAGACACTGGTACAGGACTGCCCAGCATGGCATGCCCACATTAAAGAAGGCACTGTGCCCTATGAGTAAAGCAGAATTGTTGTTCTTCAGTCATGTCCAACTCTTCATGCCCCCATTTGGAGTTTTCTTGGCAAAGATACTGGAATACTTTGCCATTTCCTTCTCCAGCTCATTCTACAGATGAAGAAACTGAGGCAGACAGGATTAAATAACTTGCTTTGGATCACACAGCTAGAAAGTGTCTGAAACTGGCTTTGAACTCATGAAGATGAGTCTTACTGACTCCAAGCCCAGCACTCTATCCACTGAACCACCTAGTTGCCCAGGTAGGCAGAATTGTAGTAGCTTAACAGAAATGTGAAATGTGCAAATTTAGAGACATCTCCATTTTAAATGTTCATACAAACTATTTGTGCCCTACCTGTGTAGAGTCTTCTGAGCTCAAAATGGTCTGATCAGATATAGTCAGACACACTGTACATTGACCCCAACATAGAGAGGTCATTTTGGTCCTCTTTGAGGACAACAACCAACCAACCACCTTGCAGGGATTTGGATGGAGCCTCATACTCTGAGTTTTCCTTATAGTGAACTATTTTTTGTAGCTGTGATTCCTGTTAATGCTTTGGGATAACATTTAATATCTCTTTCTTTTCCCTACCATTCTCAGGTGTTGTACAACATGGCAGCTGTGCAGTGCCAACTAGGACTTTGGGAAGAAGCCACCAAAAGCTTAGAAAAGGCCATCTCCAAGAGACCAGAGGGGAGTTCAGCCATTCTAGAGGTTGCCCTGGACCAGATGCAGGTGAGTCAGGCAGGTGGAAGACATCCCTTATCCCTGTGGAGAGGGCCCTGAGTGAGCTGGTGAGAACTTTGGCTATCCACTCTCTTCTCAGATGATCTGCCTCTAGGTCAGGGACTTCAGAAGTAGTAAAGTAAAGCAGACTTGTTTATGTTAAGTCTTTGGTGCCTTGTTTACACAGAAACTCATCTAAGAACATCACTCCCTCTTTCTTCTACTCTGTACCCCAATCCTTACCCTCTATATTGGTTTCTCCCATTTAATATCTAGTCTGATAGACACACTTTCAGTTTTCAGGCACACGATCAGACTGAGACACGTTATGACTGGTATTTGTAGGAAGAAGGGGTGATCAGTGGATTATGTAATTGTGTTGACTTTCTGACCTTCCCAGAAATAAGGGAAAGGCTCAGATGACCTTAAGCAGTTCCATTCAAGCTAAGGAATCAAAGATTCCTGTAGTATTGTAATCCTTTGGCATGTACCAGAAGTTGATAAAGCCTTAGTTTACCTTATTTCTGCCTAAAGTCACCAAACCATTTGTCAGAAATTATTTTCTTCTTCTTAGAAACGAATCTTTCTGGACCTTCTGCAATTTCCCAAGGGTGAGATCTTTCGTCCCCGGAAGAAGGATGTAGAGCAGCTAAATTCCATGGATTTCCTGGGGAAGCCCAAGGTAAAGCAGTCTTGTTTATGCTAAGTCTCTAGGGTCTTGTTGATAGATTCTGGAGGCTGTAAATTCTTATCACTTAGATGAATCAGCAAAATCTTTCCCAGAACTGGACTGGGCTGAGATCGTAATCCATGCTTGGTGTTAATGTTTCGTTCAGTCTGGCAATTTAGACTTCAAAAAATCCCTGGGCCTGGGGTAGCTAGGTGGCACAGTGAAGAAAGCACCAGCCCTGGAGTCAGGAGGACCTGAGTTCAAATGCGGCCTCAGACACTTAACACTTAACAGCAGTGTGACTTAGGGCAAGTCACTTAACCCCAACTGCCCTGCTTTCCTCCGTCTAAAAAGCAAAAAAAAAAAAAAAAATCCCTGGGCTTGGGATCAGCAAAACCTTGATCTGAGACTCCAGAAGTCCCAGAGACAGGGACAGGGAGGTCAGGGGTAGAGACAAATGATTGAGTCTTGATGTTGGAAATTTGAGACTTGGAAAGAGAAAGAGAGAGGGAAGGAAGGAAAGAGGGACAGATGGAGAAGAGAAGGAAGAAAGGCAGGTCCTAGCCCTGAGTAAAGGAGTCAGTCCTGAATCTATTCTTTCCAAAATGAAAATGAAGTCTGAAAACATGACTGAATTTTATGTGTCTTAAGTTAAATCTTGTTCAACAAGAGTCAAGTAAGCTTATAAATCAAGGAGGCATTGAAAGCTTTCATCCACTCACCTGTTACTAGGTGATTAGGCTTGGGCTTATCTGGCTCACTCTGTACCAGGAATATAGACAGCAACTCCATAGGATTCTGTTCAAATAGTAGTGGAAAGAGAGAGAGTTGGGGATGTGAGGACCTTGGGGTGAGAGGAGAGGAGTGAGGTGTGGAAAGGGTTCCTGAGAGGACTGAGGTGGAGGACAAACCAATGTGGAAAAAAAAAAGGTGACATGTTGGAGCCTTGGCATGAAGATTATTGTAGGTGAGACTCCATTACTCCTCTTCCACAGAAGCCCCAGCTGTTTCTAATATTTGACCTAATTACAGGGAGTATAGCAACTAAAGTGAATGTTAACCTATATTCAAAGTACTTTACATCAGAAACATGAATTCCTTTATAGAAAATTTGAGTACCACAGACTCATACAAGGTAAGTAAGTTAGGTGGCAAATATGTAAATAATAGCTAAATAATATCTGTGAAGAATTACAGAATCAGTCCTTTGCTTCTCTAACACGCCCAAGGACTGAGTTCTAAATCGTACCAAGAATGTGACTCTTTTTTTTCCTGCTCTCCCCCAGGTCATTTCATCTGTTAATCCTAAGGACAAGTACATTGGTTTTGAGCCTCTCAGGACACAGGTGAGAAGGGACCTTTCCTATTGGGTCACTTTTCCCTTCCTTGGAAAATGACTCTCCAGCTAAAAGTTATACATTTACTTGTTATTTTTATATCAGAGTAAGGGCTTATATGAACCCTTCCAGATGCTCTGAGGAGGCAGGGACTGTGTATGCTTTTTCCTACTTTACTTTTACTTTCCATTTAGAAAGTGGTGTCCATAATATCAAACAAACACTGATACCTCCTACAAGCCCAGCACCAATGACAGGCATATAATCAAATATGTTAAATTTAAACACTGGGATGTTTCCATAATCATGTCACCTAAGCATGTGAAGCTTTGTAATTTTCAAAGCACCTTCACTTGTAGTCAGAGGACTTAGAGGTCATTTAGTCCAACCACCTTATTTCACAGAGGCCCAGAGAAGAAAGATGACTTGCCTGAGGTCATACAGAGGGTAAGTAGCAGAGTCAAGATTCAAACCCAAGTCTTCTGACTCCAAAGCAAGGATTTTATCCACTGTACTACATTGACTCTCTCTGTTGACTCATTTAGTGTTGGCTAACAACCTGAACTCATTTTTCCCCATTTCACATGTAAGGGTAGATATGCATGGCACAGTCATATTATCAGTGGCAAAGACATTAATCAATTAGTGTAAAATAAGGTAGTCCCAGAATTATTGGGACCTTAGTCTAGTCTTTTTCCTGTATCAGGGTGATACAGTCTGAAGGAGAAATGAATCTTTATAGAATTGTTGCTTTAATTTCTTACCCCTTATCTAAGATTTGTGATTTGGGGGACATAGGACACCCTCCCTAGTACAGTCCTTGCTGGTATCTTGCCAGTGCCCTGGAAAAAAGCATGAAAAAGTTCTAGGGTTGGTATTCAAATACAGTGTTAAATTCCTGGGGAAAAAAATTAAAGGTAACTGTGTTTACTCAGCATGGAGAAGAGAAGTCTCAGCTCCTCTCCCATTAAGATTATCTATAATGTTCTAACTTCTTGGTGAGAGAGACTAAGAGAAGCAGATCTGAGAGGGATCTGAGAAGCAGAAAAGAGGCCCATAGGCAGAAGGGCTATTTTCTATTTTTCCCTATTTCCTGGGTTATCATGGTCAAAGCATGGTCAATGTAGTAGTGATGCACCTCTCCTGGCTGTAGTTGAAGAAATGCCCTGAATATAGAAAGGGCCTGGAGTTGGCCCCAAGTGGATAGGGGAATGGATAGGAGCCTGGAGTTTTGCTTGTTGGTCATTTCCCTGAAGGTAGTCCCCTTCCCTTTTCCAACCTAGGAATCATCCAAGAAGCAATTAGAGAACTGCTGCCTGTCTCCACCTATCACACGAGATCAAATGTAGCTTTTCTGATTGATCTTTTCTCAGAGAATCCCCCGGCCAGTCTCCCTGATGGAGCCTGTTAATCCCCTGAAAGTCGACACACTGGTAAGAGTGAAAAGCACTATGCAGGGGCATGGTGAGGGGGAAGAACAGATGAATGAGGAAGGCCCCCGTAGACTCATCCTGTGAACTATAGGACCAAGACAAGGATTAGTCCTTTCTGAATAACCCCTAGGTGAGGAATCCACCAAGAGCCAAGTTGTTAGCTTTGTAGTAGCTTAACTCTCTTCCAGATTTTCAATAGCCTTGATCAAGACTTTAATCTGTTATTTATAATAAGAAAAAGTCCAGAAAGTATAAAAGCCCATATTTTCCCAGGGTATAGGGAAATGTTAGGCCATAAGTGGCCTAACCTATATTAGAGCAAGGTTTTGGGCCCCTCTGTGTTACTGGAAGGGAATACTTCTCCAGGGCAATGTCAGACAATGTTAGTGTTTCCAAATCTTTGTGCTTGTCCCAGATTCTGTTAAATAACAGTGAAAACAAATAAAGGAAAATTGGTGCCTTTTTCTGAGAGTGCCAAGGTCCATTGAACCCTTGGTTAGTATAAATGCCTTAGAAATGAGATCACTCCAACCCATTGGTGGCAGGTAACTGGGACTAGGTTATCTGGCTTTTTCTAAAACTTCTTTTTGCATTAAACTGAAGGGAGCAAAAGAAAAAAAAATCTTAGTAACTATGCAACTGCAGTTTCAGTGCTTCATCTTTCTTCCTTTGTCATTGATAAATTCCAAGGCAGGTAAAATTCCTATGTAGTAAATATATACTGTGAGACCACTTAATTAACAACAACAACCAAAAATAATAAAAAATAGGCCCCACAAAGCCATCCAGCTGATGAAGCACACACAGAGCTAACTCCACAAAGAAGGTCGACCTTTGCTAGTGAATGGATACTTTGACTTTTTAATCTGGCTTCCTTGCAGGAAGGTCACAATGGCATCCCATGTTCACCCACAAAGGGGCCTCCTAAAGGGCCCCATTTAAACCAAGCTGGGGAACCAGTTTCTCCACTTCAAGGTAAGCTGACTCTCAAACTCCCAGCCCTAAGAAGAAGGGCTCTCTGTTGGTGGGTCACAGGATGTCATGCTACCAGCTCCTTCCCTAAAAATTGCAACTGTGAAAGCCATCACTATGGGAGGTCTCTTGAGTTAGTTTATTCCTCATTCCATTTCCTTTCTCTGCAGGACTCCCTCCTCCTGAAGGGATCAGCCTGGGCTCCACCGTATGTCCTAAAACATCGGTAAGGGTCTGGCAGCTATTTCAGGGTGTCGTTACTGAATATACTAAGCATCATGGAAGTATAGATTTAAAGTATATTCATATTTTTCTTTTTTTTAATTTTTTGGTTTTTATTAATTTGTTTACAAGATTCGGTTCCACAATTTCTTGTTTCAAATTTTCTCTCCCTCCCTCCCCGCCCCCACCATGGTGGCATACAATCAGGTATAAGATCTGCAAATACTTCCACATGAGACATTAGTCAGGTTATAAAGAAGGATTGTATCAGATGGAATGAACAATGGGAAAGAGGAAACAAAACCAAACAAGAAAAAGAAAAAGAGCAGGTAGTTTGCTTCAATCTGGACTCAAACTCAGTTCTTTCTCTGGATCTAGACATCTCTCTCCATCATGAGTTTTTTGGGGTTGACTTATAACCCTGCATTGCTGTGAAGAGTCCAGTCTATCAAAGCTGGTCGTCACACATATGTTGTGTCTGTAATTGTGTACAAATTTCTCCTGGTTCTATATATTCATCTTTTTCAAAATCATTTGAGATGTTGATTCTATTCCTGTCATTTATTTTGTTATGAGATGAATTTTTAAAGATCTCCATCACTGTCTAATTATTTTTTATTAGATACAGTTTTGAAGTTTGCATTAAATGAATATTTTCGACTACCTAAGATTCTTTTTTCTCTCATTTTTCATCTCATCTAATTTAGGATTAGGGATGAAGTTATTTTTTTATGATTGCCCAGCACTGAGGTAACTGATAAAAATAACATGTAGCCCTTGCCTATATAGCTGGTGAAATGTTTCTAATTTTGTACACATTAGTATGATGTAGGGCTGGTGCCTTATGAAAGTATGTGTCTTCAATCCATTTCATGTGTACACATGATTTGCCCACTTTAGCATGCCATCTGTTCTGAAGGATGTCTATGGGATCTTGACATTTCTAATTGGTTCCATTGTGTTGCTTTCTTGTGGTCTTAGAATACAAAATAATCTCACTCATTCTGCTCTTCTCTGATCAAGCAGATCATTATGATGACTTTAAGAAAAGCCATCTTGTACTTCTATGCCATTCCATTTGTTTCTTAGATTCCTAGCAGAAGTTTCATTACACTGACTAGTATATTAATCCATTCAGTAGTATTGTCAGAGCCTAGCTAGACAGGGTTTCAGGGTTCCTGTCAGACCTCCACACTCGATATTGTTATCTCAAGTTTGCAAAGTCCCTGTTATACATCACTAGAACTCTGGCATCCCCTAATTTTGCTATTCTGTCCCTTTCCCAGGACAGGGATAATGGGTTGTATTTTAAGAGAGCTAAAAATGATGATGATGTTGCTGCTGCTGCTGCTAACTTTCTATTTGGTACGCTATGAATAAATGAATGGATAAAGCATTTATCAAGCTCTTCTTATTTGCAAAGCACTGTCCTAAGTGCTGGGAGTTTCAATAGAAAAGCCACATCCCTGCTCTTGAGGGGTTTGAGGAGGGGAGACAATTCATATGGAAGGTTTCAGCTGCAAATCAGATGGGAAAATCCTAGGGTCCCTAGGGTACAGTGGCAAAGCAAATGTTAATGCTTCTTCTTTAATGCCATTTCCACCAATAAAATTATATAATTTTCTGATGCTGACCCATTTGACAATGCCTAGGACTTTGGTGGCAAAAACTTTCATTTCTGGGTCTTCAGTAGCTGTGGCTGTAGCATCTGCAGGAGCAGTGATATTTTCCAAAGAATCTTCACTTTTGATTCTTACAAAAATCATGGTTGATAGGTCAGATATTATCTCCTCGTTTGGCATTTGAGAACACTGAGGTTCAAAAAAGTCAAGTAGGGGTGGCTAGGTGGCACAATGAATAGAGCACTGGCCCTGGAGTCAGGAAGACCTGAGTTCAAATCTGGCCTCAGACACTTAACACACGAACATAAAACCTAGCTGTGTGACCTTGGGCAAGTCACAACCCCAATTGTCCTCCAAAAAGCAAAAAACCCAGAAAAGGCAAGTGATGTGTCCAAGTGCAAATTCATGTTAGAACTGGGGCTAGAACCCTCACCTGCAGATTCTCCCTGCAGTGTGCATTTGTGGTTTAAAGCAGGGTAGTATAAGAAGTAATAACAGTCTAAGAAAATGTTCTGGCTCTTTGGCCCCAAGTGCTTAAAAAGCTGAATGCACAAATAATCAAGCCAAACAGATTAAGTGAAAGACAACCTATTAATTCACAAAAAATAACAATTCACATTTATGTTTTTAGGGTTTACAGAGATTTTCATCCCAACAACCCACCTCCATTTTCCCAGGTTACTATCTTGCCCACTATGTCTCTGGAGAGGTTTCCTGGAAGCACTTCTCTCAATCCCTCCCCCAGAAAGGTCAATGTATCAGTAGATTAAGCTGCAAAATCTTTTTTCTGAAACTTAACATCAGCTCCACCATCAGAGAATGGGGGGACCTAGGAAAATTGACACAGCCTATAGTCTTCTGTATCATCTCAAGTTTGGGGAACCAGTGACTCTTTCCTATTGATATATATTCCTAAGACATAGCCTTTCTCATTCTGAGGGGAACACTTGGTTAAAGTGACTTTGCCTAAAACCAACCCATCTCCATTCTGTGCCCTGTCAGGTCTCATCCACTCAGGGAGAGGTGTCCAGCAGCCCAGACACATCTGTCAACCTCAATGTGCACTGTACTTTCACTGTTACCTTGGAGGTGAAAAGGGGAGCATCTGTGCCTGTCCTCAGAGCCCTGCTGAGAGACAAGCTCCTGCAGCAATCAGAAAGTGCACAGCTCAGGTATGAATTTTGTGCTTGACCCTAGGAGGACATAGGGCATCCCTTTATAGGATGGCAAGCCGCAGCCTACATACAGTTGCTAGAAAGAATCATGCTATTCACCTCCTGACAGAGAGGTGATAGACACAGGGTGCAGAATGAGACATGCACTTTTTGGCCATACCCAATGAGTCAGTTTGCTTGATTGTACATATACTGAGTACTTATCAAGTTATAATACATATTAAAAAAAAATCCAACTGATCCCAGAGAAATCAGTCCATGGGCAAAGGGAGAATTTAGAGACATTTATAGGATGAAATATTGAATAGCACTGATATTGATCCCAATCTCAGCTCCTGGAGCTACAGACTCTCCCTTTTTAAGGGAGAGAATTATGATAGTGGAGTTAATCTGCTGAAGAAGAAGCAAGGGATGGCATCATGGGGTGAGTCTCTTTATCAGAGACTGGAATAGAGGAAGCAGTTGGGTATGACATGAAGGGGTTTTAAAATGTAGAGAAGAGGGAGAGCATGATGGAGAGCCCCTCATTTCTCGGTAACATTTAAGTGCCTGATCCCTTCTCACCTCCTTCCTGCCTCCTGAGGGATCTCATCTCATAGTTAGTTTCTTTGTTCCTTCCTTACCACCAGCCCCTTCTTTTCTGTCTTGGAACATGCTTGGGTTGCTCTTGGCTTAAGCTCAGCACTTCTTACCAGATATCTCTTCTGCAGCCTGATGGCTCCAGTGATCATTCTTCTGAGAATAAGAATGGCGGGGACTGACCACTATATCTACTTCTTTTGTTTGTTTTTTGTTTTTTAGCTTTTTGGAGGGCAATTGGGGTTAAGTAACTTGCCCAAGGTCACATGGCTAGTTTGTGTGTGTGTGTGTGTGTGTGTGTGTGTGTGTGTTAAGTGTCTGAGGCTGGATTTGAACTCAGATCCTCCTGACTCCAGGGTCGGTGCTCTACTCACTGCGCCACCTAGCCACCCCCACTATATCTACTTCTTCATTGCCTCTTTCCTCCCATGACTTCCTGTACTCCAGCTCCTACCTCTGTCTACCATAAAACTGTTTGACATGATGGTGACATAATAGCATAGTAAAGTTAGGGTTACTGGACCTCTGCTGGGCACTAGACTTGAAGTTGGGAAGACAGGTTCAAATCCTGCCTCAGCCACTTATTAGGTGTGTAACAACAGACCAGTCACTTTAAGCTCTCTGTGCCTCAGTTTCCTTATCCATAAAATGAAAGGGCTGGAATTAATGGCTTCTGAAGTCCTTTCCATCTCTAGATTTATGACCCTGTGAGTCTATGTCCTCTGAGTCAAATCCAACAAATAAAAATCTTTATATTCTTTCTCAAATCAGGGGCTCTCCTGGGGTCAGAATCATGTCTCCTCAATTTCCTGGTATATCCCCACCCTCCAGTTAATGACCTCAGCCTCACCCCTCACATTATTTTCTTTCTCACTCTTCCTTATCCTCTGCCCAACCCCATTTTTGTTGGGCACTGGGCCATCTTGAAACTCAGAAGTTCCTGTTTCAGTTTGGACTCAGTAGGGACAAAAGACATCTCAACATTAGAATAGTATTTTGGGGTGGGCACATTGGAAACAAAATGGGGAATTCCCTGGTAAGGTCACCACAGTAGCTACACTTCTGCTGGCTTTGCTGAAACAATACAGTAAGCTTTAGTAATGTAGGCAGCATTATGACAATAAGTTATTAACAGCCCACTGTATTCATGAAGGATTTGACCTTCATAGAGTTTTAATCAGTCAGCCATAATTTATTATATTCTATATGCCATGTACCTTGCTAGGTGCTGAGAATATAAGGGGGAGGGAGTGGTCCCTGCCCTCCAAAAGCTTAGATTCTATTGGAGAGACTACACATACTAAAAAGTAATAGGTGGGGCGGCTAGGTGGCACAGTGAATAGAGCGCCGGCCCTGGAATCAGAAGGACCTGAGTTCAGAGCCGGCCTCCGACACTTAATCCGCACAAACAAACAAACAAAAAAAAAACCTAGCCGTGTAACCTTGGGCAAGTTACTTAACCCCAATTGCCCTAAAGGGGCGGCTAGGTGTCGCAGTGAGTAAGAGCGCCGGCCTCGGAGTTTGGATGACCCGAGATCAGATCCGGCCTCAGAAAATGAGCACCCACGCATAAATCAAATGACTAGCCGTGTAACCTTGAGCAAGTTACTTAACCCCAATTGCTTTAAAAAAAAAAAAAAGTAATAGGTAATTTTGGGACGGAGGATGCTAGCAGTTGGGGGGGGCATAGAGTGGCTCTAGATCTCTAGATCAGGAAAGTCTTTTGGCAAAATTATGTGCCTGAATATTTGTTACTTGGGTTGTTTTTTTTTCTTTTTCTTTTCCCAGCTGGGAGAGGGAAGTGGGAGGGAAAGAAAATAGAATTTAATTAATTAAAATGTTAGATTATAAATAGTCCCAGATTTAAATTTTAAAAAAGAAAAGAAGTTTGAAGAAATAAAAAGAGATTCTGTGGAGTAGAGAGGAGGAGGGGGTCTATTACAGGTGTGGAGGGTGGCCCCTAAAAGAAGACAGGAGATGGAGTGTCATGTGTGAGGAACAATAAGAAGGCTAATTTGCCTGACCCAAAAATTGGAAAAAAGGAATCAGACTGGAAAGGTAAGTCAGAACCAGCTTTTTAAGGGCTTTAAATGTCTCACAGAGGAATTTAATATTTGGTCCTACAGACCATAGGGAGCCACTGAACTTAATTGAGTAGAGAAATGATATGAAATTTTTGAAAATCACTTTGGTAACTATATAGAAGGTGGTGATGGAAGAGATTTGAGTCACAGAAGCCAATTGGGAAACTACTGCAGTAGTCTTGGTGAGAGTTTGACCTAGGATAGTGGTCATGTGAGTAAGGAAATAGATATGATAGAAGTTGTAGAAAGAGAAATTACAAGATTTGTCAAGTGATTGGATTAATGAGGTGACCCAGAGTGAAGGTCAAGATCAATAAAGTTGTGATCCTTGGGAAGATGGTGGTGCCCTCAACAGAAGTGGGGAAGTTTTGAAAAGGGTATTTTTTGGAAGCTCTGAAGAGGTAAATAATGAATTCTATTTAGAACATATTAAGTTTGAGATGCCCTGTAGAATATCCATTTAGAAATATCCAATGGTGGTGGCTAGATGGTGCAATGAATAGAGTACCGACCCTGAGTCAAGAAGACTTGAGTTCAAATCTGGCTTCAAACAGTTAACACTTACCTAGATGTGTGACCTTGGACAAGTCACTTAACCCCAACTGCCGGACCTTCTCCCCTGCAAAAAAAAAAAAAAATGGTTGTTTATTGATGATGTGGGACTGAAATTCAGCAGAGAGACTAGGGAGAGTTATCTTCATAGAGATGATAATTGAACCTGTGAGTGTCGATAAGGTTGCCAAGTGAGAGAGTATAGAAAGAGAAGAGAAGGGGGCTAAGAGCCTTGGGATACACCCATAGCTAGGGGTCATGATATAGATGAAGAACCAGAAAATGAAAAAGAAGAATGGCCAGATAGGTAGGAAGAAAATCAAGAAAGAGAGCACTGTCAGAGCAGTTAGAGAAGAGAGAACAGATAGAAAGACTGGCCAACAATGTCAAGTGCCACTGAGGGGTCTAGAAGAATGAGAATTGAGAAAAGCCGTCAGATTTCTCAAGTAAGAGACCACTGGTAACTGGAGAGAGAAGTATCAACTGAGTGATGAGGTCAGAAGCCAGATTGGAAAGGAAGTAAAAAACAAGTGCTTCTAAGAGTTTGGCAGTGAAAAGAAGAGGTAAAAGTCGGTAGTTGAAGAACTTTTTTTTTCCACAATAGGTGAGACTTGGATATGTTTGTAGACAGCAGAAATGCCAGCAGATAAAGTGATAGTTTTAGATAAAGAGAGACTGAAAAATCTACAGGAGGGGACGGTGAGGGTCATCCAGTGGCAGAAGAAGGAATGGAATCAATGAGGATGGTGTCATTGGGTTTTAAGATGTAGAGAAGAGAAAAAGAGGGAATTCATGGAGCACAACTCCACCCTCTCCTTCCCCTAATTGATCTGTAATCAGGCATCTCCATCCTTCCCCCTCCCTAATTGATCCCTGAGCGAGAGTTTCAGCTTAGAGTAAAATCTCTGCTCCATTCTTTTCCTTGCTCTCCCCACCCCCCTACCTGGTGTTCCCCATCTACACACATTCTGGGTTCCCTGTCCCTCAGACTAGGGTACACTTCATGTGGGCGGGAAATTCAAATGTACACTGACCAATCACTGATTGTAGTTTCGGCTTGTGTAACCTGGCTATTGAATCTCTTTAAAAACCAGCACGCTCTGCATGCCAGCACTGTCTGATTTGGGTAACCATGTAACCCTGGCAGTACCGTGGTAATAATAAAATCCACTTCCAAATTTTAATCTCGGAGATCTTCTGTCTCGATCAATTATGCTCTTCAATGGCAAGTGATTTCCATTTTCTCCACAAAGTGTGAAGCAAGGTCCTTAGCTGAGAGGGGCAAATAAGAGGGAGTGGCATGGGAGCCTTGAGAAGATAAGAGTTGGTTTGGAACAGCTTCTGGGGGAATGGGATGTAGTATCAATTAGGAAAGAGTCAAAGGATTGACTTGCTACAATGGGGGCTTTTTTTTTTTTTGAGGTCACATAGCTAGTGTGTCAAGTATCTGAGACCAAATTTGAGCACAGGTCCTCCTGGCTCAAGGGCCAATGCTCTATTCACTGCACCACCTAGTTGCCCTAACAATGGGGGCTTTTGAGATTAAAAACATGAATTTCTAATGGAGGGCAGCAGGGGATAGAGCACTGGACTTGGAATCAGGAAGACAAAAAAATTTTTGCTTTTTTGGAGGGGGAAAGGCAGGGCAATTGGGGTTAAGTGACTTGCCCAAGGTCACATGGCTAGTAAGTGTTAAGTGTCTGGATTTAAACTCAGGTCCTCCTGACTCCAGGGCCAGTGCTCTATTCACTGTGCCTCCTAGCTGCCCCAAAACAGACATTTCTAGTGAGCCCTCTCAGTGAGATTCCCTGACTTCTTTCAGCCTCATTCAACAGCACAGGAGTACATGCCAAGTATGTGTCTCTGGATTTGAAGGAAAGGGCTTCATGTGTAGGGGATGTTCTGCTCTGGTGTCCCTTATCCAGGTGTCTCCTCAGGCTGTCACTCACCCTTCATAATGAAGGCAGGACATTAGTGGCATTGCCTTTTAGAGGAAGGGTTGTATAAAGTTTTGTAGAGAGGAGCAGTATTTATTTCTGTCTGTGACAGAGGTAAAGTTAGATACTAATAGTAAATCATATGCCCATGCTCTGTGGGCCAAGAAGCCTATCCCCTGGTGGACTATGCATGTGACATGAAATGAACAATAGGTGACTAAATATCCATTGCAGTTACAGCCACCAGGACAGTGGGAAGTTCATTACAATTTCTGGGGAAGAGGAGTGTAAAAAGATGTGGCAGGAGGCAACAGCAGACAGAAGACTGAGACTCCAGTGCCAGGTAAGGATCCCCTAGGTATCCTCTGGGAACTCTGGGGGCAAAGGAGACAGTATAGAAAGACTCATGGAATGGATAGCAGCCCTCTCTAGGCAGCTCTGCTTCCAGACTCCAGATTCATCCCTTGTTTCTGCTCAGGGCTTTCTGGGCACTTCTCTATCCCTCAGTCCTTCTATCCTTCCCTGTTGTCTATCCATTCATAGCTGGGTTCTAAAGAAGCAATAAAACCAAAGTTGCTGGCTTTCCCAGCAGCACCAGGGTGTAACAACGGCCAGGTTGGATTTAGAGGATAAAATACATATTCACTCACCTGAATTCCCAGAAAGGCAATTGTTTCTCTAGATTGTGAGAACCCTCTTCAAGCTAGCAAAGGCCAGCTGCAGTGTAGGAGTTTGTATGCAGGATAGTCCTTCAGGATAGCTGTAATAACTACAATAGATGTTCTGGCTTGGAGACACCATCTGAAGAGGGTCACCATAAAATGATGAGGTTTAGGCTAGGGGTGCACAAGGCCCCAAAATACCAACATGCCAGGTCCTGCTGAATGAATTCAACTCAAGACTTTTCTCAGCCAAAGAAAAGCAAAGTTTATTAAAAGTTCGCCATATTGGGTAGACCCTTAAGGAGCCTCAGTATCTGTAAGGCTTGTATTGGACAAGCAGCCCAGAATCATCTGACACAGCAAGTCTGTGCTAGAAAATTCTATGGCACTCTCACACCATGTGGGGAGGTCAGATGGGGTCTTATATACAGAAAGGCTGTGGAAGGAATCTAGTGGTGGTCTGGGGAAGGAGTTTGGGAAGGGTCTTCAGGAGACGTCAATGAGGTCAAACTCCAGTAATGAGTGATTAATGGTGGGAAGTTACTGGAAGCTACCTGGGGACTACAGACAATGGTGGGCTAGGCCAATTCAAGGGTGTAACAGATTTGGGTATAGATATTTTGGGAGGATCAAGGGTGGGAAGTTGCTGAACAAAGGAGAAATTGAGATTTAGGCCCAGCCACAGTGTAAGGCCTATGTCCTCAGGCAAATGCCTCATCAAGTGGGAAGATTCAAGGAGAGCTCCAGGGGGTTGCCAGAGCCTGTACCCTTTCACATTCATGTTTACTCCCTGCTCACTTCATCTCCATTCCTAGTCCCTATATCCAGAGATTTACTAGTAAATTTTTACCAATCAGCTTGATAAAAAGCAACACAAAATGAAACAAAAAACAGAGCCCAAAGGACATTTTTCCCTTTTGTCTTTATTCATTTCCCTTTTGACTTGTCTACTTGGGCTTGCTCCCAATCATTTTTTCTCTTGTGTGTTTTTAAATTTTATTTATTTTTAGTTTTCAACATTCACTTCCACCAGATTTTGAGTCCCAAATTTTCTCCACATTTCTCCCCTCCCTCCACCCCAAGAGAGCATCTATTCTGATTACTGATTACTCCTTCCCCTAATCTGCCCTCCCTTCTCTCACACCCACCCCTTCCCTTATCCACTTTCCTTCTATTTTCCTGTAGGGCAAGATAGATTTCTATACCCCATTGCCTATATATCTTATTTCTCATTTCTATCTTCTCTCCCTTCCTCCCTCCCCATCCACCTTCACTGAAAAGGCAAGCAATTCGATATAGGTTATACACGTGTAATCATGAAAAACACTTCCATAACAGTCATGTTGTGAAGGACTAACTATATTTCCCTCCATCCTGTTCCACCCCCCATTTATTCTATTCTCTTCTTTGACCATGTCCCTCCTCAAAAGTGTTTGCTTCTGATTATCCTTCCCCATTTGCTTTCGACTACCCCACCCTTCTTATCGCCTTGCCCTCTACTTTCCTTAGGGTAAGATAGATTTTCATACCCCATTTAGTATGTATGTTATTCCTTCCTTAAGCCAAATCCGATGAGAGTAAGACCCTGCTTTTACTTTGCCATCTTGGCTCTACTGCCCCCCCCAGTACATTTTAAGTATAATCTTCATTATTAACATTCTCTCCATCACTTTTTAAAGCCTAGAAATCATAAACGAAAACTGTGAAGGACAAAAAGTAAATTATCCCAGTTTTTTGAAAAAGAAAAAATAATAACAATAATGTAGATAGATAAAGATAAAAAAATTTTTAAATAAAAATCTAGGCCCCAAACACCAATATAACTCTTTTGAAAAAAAAAACAGGCTTTAAAAAGCCCATTGTGTTTCAAATAGAGCTACTTGACTACTTCAAACAGAAATCACTCTCATTGAATAGCTAATAATAGCCCCAGCTCAAGCCTTTGTGGCTCATTGCTTAGCTTTTCAAGGCTCCAGATGAGTGTAAATAGCTACTGTTTTCTGTTCTGTCCAGAAATTCTAAGGGTCTCCCCTTCCTAGATTGAGCTTGTTGTAAATTGGGCCATCTTTTGTCTCAGTTCTTACCTAGCCTTTGGTCATTGAATGGGTGGTGCCTCAGACTAACTGAGACTTGGGAAAGATCTAATATAGAAAGGCCTAGGTCTCCACTGCATCCTGGGCCTTTCTCTGTCTTCTTGACTTTTGTCTTACCCCTGAACTTTCATGACCCTGGAGGAAAGAGTGAGGCTGAGGGCTTTGTTCAGCTCTGCCTTGCTAAAATCCAACTCCTTGCAAGTCAAGACATCACACCCTGTGATGTCCCCTTTGGGAACAAAGGAAGAACAACAACAAGTCCAGAAATCAACAAAACAATAAATCAGACCCTAATTTGTAGTGCTCACCAATCTCTGGAGAAATGCTCACATTGGTTGAATAAGAAGGCATGATAAATCTAAAAAATAAAATTAAGGGGTGAGAGAGAAGAATGTATTGGGAGAAAGAGAAAGGGAGAGGTAGAATGGGGTAAAGTATCTCACATAAAAGAGGCAAAAAAAAAAGCTTTTACAGTGGAAGGGAAGAAGAGGAGGTAAGAGGGAACAAGTGAACCTTATTCTTATCACAATTGGCTTGATTAAGGGGGAGACCAACTATCAGGCCTTAAGTACACCCCTTCCTTTCCCTTGATTGATCTGTGGGCGGGAGTCCCAGCCTAGGGTTTCGAGCTGGCAGGAAATTCAAATATATATTGACCAATCACTGATTGTAGTTTCAAATGTACACTGACCAATCACTGTAGTTTCAGCTTACATAACCTGGCTATGGAATCTCTATAAAACCGGCACAATGTCTGTGCCAAAGCATTGTCTGATTTGGGCATGTACCCCAACAGTCCCGTGGTAATAAAATCCACCTTTTAAATTTAATCTTGGGGATCTTCTTTCTCGCTTTTATTGGGGTACAACATTTAGAGGCCCCAACGAGATATGTAGGGTTCTGTGGCACTGCAAAGATCCCCGAATAAGAAGAGCTCTCGGCTTCCGGAGGTAGGCATCTGCTCGCCCCAATCCCTAGTGGGGGTAGCCCCTGATGACATTCCAGGGCCCCAGGTCTCAAGGAGGGAAGATGGAGCCTGCCTCCTGACTCTGACTTGCTCCTCATTTGGCCTTTTGTGAATCCAGGCCCCCCAGTTTAGGAGTGAGTTAAATATTGTTCTGGTATATCGTTCTGGTTAAATATTGTTCTGGTATATTCTGGTTAAGTATTGTTCTGGTATATTGTTCTGGTTAAATATTGTTCTGGTATATTCTGGTTAAAAATCAGTTCTGGAGAGGAGAGAGCTAGACGTGGCTATTAAGTGCAGTGGGCACCTCTTCCCCAGTCAAGGCTCAAGACATCGACCCTCTTGCCCATATCTGGTCTGGTTATATGTTTGTTTGTCTGTACATGTCCTATGCTCACTTGAGCCCATTTGCTTCCTGTTCAGAATCTGCAGGCAGTAATCAAGTGGATAAGGACTATAATGTGTTTGAGTGTTTGTAAAGTTTTGTCCTGAGCTCAGTTGTTTAAAGTCTCCTTTAAAAGTTTTTATTCCTGCAAAGTAGGTATTTGAGTGGCTTTCAGAAGAGCATCTTCAAGGGAGCTTTTCTGATTTCCACTGGGAAGACATATTAGTTTCCAGAAGAACCCTCTTCTGCTTCAGCCATCCTTCCCCTCAGGAAATCCATCAACCCAGCCTAATTGGCCTTATTGAGCCTGGCTAGGGCGGCCACATGGTTCATGGCCTTGGCTGGGGAGGAGGGGTGGGCCAGCCTGGTTCCCGGGTCAGGTTAAGGCCAGGACTGACCAACCCCCACCCTGAGCTGCTGCTGGCTCTGGCAAGAGAAGGTGAAGGCTCCCACCCCTTCTTGTGGGGGATGGGGTGGGGAGGAGGAAGGAGCTGGCAGAAAGGAGTTCTGAAGTGGAAAGGGGGATGGGATTGGGACCTGTACAACCCCACCCTGACCAATTAAAGCCAATTAAGTGTGGAGCTTTTTCTTGCCATTTCTTGTGGGGGATGGGGTGGGGAGGAGGAAGGAGCTGTTAGAAAGGAGTTTTCCACCCACTGAAGTGGAAAGGGGGATGGGATTGGGACCTGTACAACCCCACCCTGACCAATTAAAGCCAATTAAGTGTGGAGCTTTGAGACTGGCAGATTCAAAGCTCTTTCAAAAGGTCCACCAAAATTCTCCCTGTTGAAATTTTAATTTGGGAAATTTACTATTTCTTTATAGTCCTGTTCAAATTCTAAGAATTAATCATTAAGAAATTGGAAATAGGATATTGGGATCGCTTAAAATAAACAAGTTTTTTGCTATCTCAGCTTGACTTGTTCCTTGAATTTGTAAAAGGAAAATCAATAGCATTTGTGAAATACTTGTAATCAGAATTGTATAGTAACTGTAAAATATAATGATTGGCATATGTTGGTATCTCTAACTTTGAATCCATGCCAGAACTGATAAGGTCAATTATTGTATAAGTCATTTGATGTCATTTGATACTCATTGTTATTTTGTTACCATCTTTCTGAGACTGTATTGTGTCTCTAAACGTCTATTTAGCTAAGTGAACTTAAGAAACATTTTTGAAGTAGAAATGGTATTACAGCTATTTTAAAAAAAAGCAAAGAAAAAAAATCTGAGCCTCTAGATTCAGTGACTGCAGACTGGCCCTTTGCCTCAGGACCATTCACAGCCCTCCTTATTAAGGAAGCTGATAAGCTTTTCTTGAGTCAACCTCTTCTCATTCAGTGGAGACCCACAGGCTTTTTCCCCCCAGCTGTCTGTGATTGCCCTCAGGTTGTTGATCAGGCTCTGGCTTGGAGATCAGATCTCACTGACACACCCCTAAGAATGGAATCTCTACATTTGTGAATTTTTTTTGTCAGCTTAGTGGAAAATCTAATATTATTTCTCATCTAGAACTAGAACATGTGCAGAAAGTTATGCAAACTGCTTAAGATCATTTTAACAGTGTTCAACTAACTTTCTTCATCAAGGTTTAATGAGATAGTAAAAACAGAAGAGATCTGGCTGTTTTGATCTGAATTTGTAGGCATTTCATGCTCTAAGCAAAAGTTAACATTTGTAACTGAATGTATATTAAGGATTCAATTTCTGAATTATCTCTTCCAGAGTGAATACAGACCCAGCCCCCTATGAAACAGACAGATCTACCCAAATGATTTTGGGTCCCAGCTGTTTAAGGGGGGAATGATCAGGTACTTGGAATGATGGGGTACTTGGGTGCCTGGTATTTAGTTTAATCAGAGATACTTTAGTTGAGAGAAAAGAAAGATACCATTTTTAACACAAGGTTAATTCAAACTGTCTTTAAAGTCTATTTATGAAAAGCTGAACAAAGCAGGTAAGGTTTGGCTTCCCCAAGAGAACTGGGTCAGGTCCTCAGACTCTCAGCTTTGACTTCCTTGAGCAGCCAGCATCTGAAATTTTCTCAGAGCTCAGAACTCAAGGCTGGGAAAGTCCAGACCATTCCCTAACATATATTTGGAAGACCACCACCCATTCTTCCTCTAATCTGGGAAGACCTAAAAGCTGAAATCACTAATTCTTCTCTCATCAAGTTCCTACAGAGTCTACAGGCAACTCAGAAAAACTCCTCCCCTCAGCCCTCCTGATCCCTATCCTGATCCCAAGTTCAGCCTCAGCTCACCCGTTTCAACCTGGGGATCTGTGCCGGTAAAAAGAAATTCATGGTCTGGAGCTAAGGTGGAAGGGACCACACATCATGATCCTCACTACACCTACTGCTGTCAAAGTGGACTCTATTCCCATGTAGTTCCATTACACCAGAGTGAAGCCTGCTGTCACCTCAGAATGAAAAGGAGAAGTCCACAAGGACCCCCTGAAGCTAAGACTTATCCGATCCTCTCCCTGATCTTCCTTTTACCTCCTTGCGAGGTCCCCCAACATCCCCATGCCCCCAGACCAAGCTACACCTGGGTGGTAACCACAGGAAATGGACAATCCTGGACTTTCCAGAACCTGGAGCACACAGCTCCCCTTCAACTACCTGTTCCCCAGAACTGGACTATTTGGGGCCCCACCAGCAGATGCAGGCTACCTGCCCTGTTCAGGCAGAGGATACCCATGTGCCTGTGCTTTTGTCACAACTTACCACCTCCCCTCTCCTAGCCCTAGGGCCTCCCTGTGCTACAAGGCAGGCAGTAGTGAGGGATAGGACCCATTGTTCCGAATCCAGTCTGATCCCTGGCAACCCATGCCCAATCTCACCATTAAAAACCTCTCCGACTCAGCTTGGGGAATCCCTGTTTCTCGGTGCTGGGAATCATAGTCCCTGAGGAGGAGGAGGAGGGAGGGCAAGTGCCAAGAAGCCTCCTGTGCCCCTCCCCCATCGTCATCCCATTGCTTATCGATCCCTGCCCCAATAGGGAACCCTGATGTCCAAATCACAATACCAGCTGTCACCACATGGGCCCCGGTCAGGTAATACACCGCCCCCCCTTCAAAGATTCAGGAATCTTGCAATTATCAGTTCCCCTTAATTACCGTTCTGTCAGCTGTTCATAAAACACTTAACAGCTCTAAGCACATGTTGGGAAAAGATTTCTGGATTTGTGTTGAACCCCAGCCTCCTTACTATGTAGGGGTGGCACTAAATGCCTCAGTCACCCCTATTTCCAACACAGAGAATTGTGATTGGGACCACCCAAGGCTCTCCCTCAGGGATGTACAGGGAACAGGTTTCTGCTTCATATCATCCATCACTCCTTTATCCAGCTCTCAGTATAGCTCAAGTTGTGGGCAAAACCATGAGATTCAGGCCTCTAGCTCAGACTATTTCCCCGCTCCTCTAGGAGCCTGGTGGGCATGCCACAATGGCCTTACTCAGTTTATCTCTGCTGCAGTGTTCCTCAGACAACAGCACACTGAGGGCCCCCTGTGTATCCTAGTGGCCATAATTCCCTGGCTCACCCTTCTCCCAGGTGAACAAGGTTGGCATTACTTTTCCCAGAAGGGCAACTGAGCCACCACCTAAGGCAGGCAGTACCACTCCTCATTCCCATCTCAGTGGGCTGGGGCCTTGTGGGTTCTGCAGCGACTGGGATGGCAGCCTTAATTAAGTGGGAGACCAACTATCAGGCCGTAAGTACACCCTTCCTTTCCCTTGATTGATCTGTGGCCTAGGGTTTCAAGCTGGCGTGAAATTTAAATGTATACTGACCAATCACTGATTGTAGTTTCAAATGTATACTGACCAATCACTGTAGTTTCACCTTACATCACTGTAATTTCAGCTTACATAACCTGGCTATGGAACCTCTATAAAATCAGCACAATGTCTGTGCCAAAGCACTGTCTGATTTGGGCATGTACCCTGACAGTCCAGCAGTAATAAAATCCACCTTTTAAATTTAATCTTGGGGATCTTCAGTCTCGCTTTTATTGGGGTACCTGTACCTCAAGGACTCAAGGAGAGCTCAAGAGGGCTCCCAGAGCCCATACCTCACCAACAACCACATTGTGCAATGACTGAGTTTGATACTTGGCTCTTCTCTGCAATGCAAGGATCAAAGACAACTCCAAAAGACTCATCATGGAAAATATCCACATCCAAAAAACTATGGAGTCTGAATGCAAATCAAAGCAGACTATTTGCTCTCTTTTGTTGTTGTTGTTGTTCTACTGTGTTGTTGGTTCTACTTTTTCTTTACAACATGACTAATGTGAAAATGTATTTAATATGAAAGGATATGTAGAGCCTATATCAGATTGCATACCGTCTTGGAGAGGGGGAGAGGAAGAAGGGAGAGGGAGAAAATTTAGAACTCAAAAGCTTATGGAAGTGAATGTTGAAAAATAAATTAAGTAATTTTTTTTTTTTAATGCTCACACGTGGGGTGGCTAGGTGGTGCAGTGAGTAACAGCACCAGCCCTGGAGTTGGGATGACTGGGGTTGGATCCAGACTCAGAAAATGAGCACCCACACATAAATAATGACTGGCCATGTAACCTTGAGCAAGTTACTTAACCCTAATTGCTTTAAAAAAAAATGCTCACACTGAAAATTTAACAGTAGACTCCTGTGAATTGGTTCAAACTGACTCTAGAATACTGGAGTATTGCCTGTGTCAATCATTCATTATCCTCCCAGTCATTATTGTATATTTAGCTCTGGACCAATGGATGATTTATGTTGACCTTTCCCACCAATTGTTCTCTCCTGTTACAGTCTAGTTTCCCTTAGTTCTTCTGATCAACTTGGGTGTCCCTTCCTCTCCCAATCCATCTTGACTCCCCTCCCCTCCTCTGACTTCCTTCTCCTCACTCAACCTAGCTCACTTTTTATTCTCTGAATCAACCCAGCTCTCCTCTCCTCTTAGGGAACAGAATGCTGTGGAGGCCGACATGTGCTCTATCAAATGGTTGCTCAGTACAGCTATTCTGCAGATGGACCTGAAGATCTAGAGTTCCAGAAAGGGGATACCCTGGACATTCTCTCTGAAGGTACTGGCCTTTGGGCAGCTCCTTTTGCCAATGCCAGTCATTAAGGATTACTACTTGTCATATCTAGGCTTTTCTTAGTGCTGTATTAGTCTCAGATTCCCATGTATTCCTGGCTTCCCCCAGGGCTGTACAAATGAGGCTCAACATTTTGAAAGACCTTGGGCTCTAGAAGCAAGAACTTTAGAGTCCATCTCATCCAACCCCCTCATTTTAAAAATATGGAAACAGAGGTCCAAAGAGGTTGTGTGTATCCCTTCACACAGCTAGAAATGGAAGAGACAAGATTCAAATGCAGGTCTTATGACTCTCTTCCTAGAAAGCCCTCTTCCTAAAAGCTAAGATTCAAGTCATTGATTAGATGCCTGGTTCCTGGCCAGAGTGAGTACTGTGGCAAGTCAGGTTGAGAACTTAGCCTACCCTTCAGACTATGAGGCTGTACTGCTTCTCTATGCCTGAAGTGTGACCATTTTCTCTAGTTGTTGCTTTTCCCTTTTTTAAGCTTCTAATATTTCACTGGGATAGGATGGAAATATTTCCAGTCATCCCCTTATAGAATCCCTATAGTCTGCTCCTTCCCTTCTTAGAGATAAGCTTCCCAAACATTGTCCCAAACCTAATAGAAATTTTAGGACTCTCCACACCTCTGCTCCTTATTGGTTAGCCCTGTGAATAATTAGATCTGGCTATTTTAAGTGTTACCTAAAGACTCTGTCTCTTTGAAACTTTTTGGTTTTCTGATTGTCATGTCTTTCTCTGTTTTTTTCAGTGAATGATGAGTGGCTGGAGGGCCATTGCTCAGGTCACATTGGCATTTTCCCCAGGTGTTTTGCTCAGTTGGCCAGTGTGGCCAAAGAAGAGACTCCAGTGGAGCCACCCTTGACTTACAGCTTCTGAAACATTCCCCAGGAGAACCAGGACCAGGGGAGTGCACCAGGACCATCTGACTCCTTGTCATCACTGGAGTTCCCATTCCCACAGCCAGAGTGTTCGATTGGAGTTCCATCTACATGAAGATTCCCCCATCAAAAGACTCCCACTTACTTTTTTTTTTAAATTTCTGCCCTTTAAGTTTCAGTAACTCAAAACTGTACCAAGACACTTGGGGCATCCTGCATACTCAACCACAACAACATTAACAACCCATTATGTGCCACAGTGAAAAGAATGTACAATGGCACAGTGAAAAGTTTGGCAAGAGATTTCCTAGGCCATATTTTGAAACCTTCTGTTCATAAATAATCGGCCTAATTTTTACTCTGACATCCCATGAGAAGGAAAGGGATTGATAGGACCAGTGATTTCACTGGCATATGGGGCTCTCAGGTGAGAAAACTCCATCTATGAATGTAGATGTCTGTAATTTATGGTCTTAGTTCCCTAGAGAACTGAGAGTTTGAGTGACTTGGCCAGAGTCACACAACCAGTTTGTCCCACTTACTTTAGAAGACCCAGGCATCTAGTTCCTGGGAGGGAATCACTTCCTAGAAAATCAACTTCCTGACTAATAGGATCATAGGATTTGGAACTGGGAAAAGGGACCAGAAAGATCACTGAGTTCAACCTCCTCATTTTAAAGGTAGGAAAAAAAGGCTCAGAGAAGTGACTTGTCCATGGCCATAAGGCTAAGAAATAGCAGAACAGAGATCTGAACCTGGGTCCTCTTCCTCTGAGTCTAGAGCTTTTTCCACTGTGCTCAGTAATCATGGAGGTAGAAAGAAGCTAGAGGGCAGCCAGATCATTTCTGACCACCAGCCTTAGAACCCAGCATTTCAGACACGAGGCCCATTGCTTTAGAGGTGTTCTTGTCTGACCTCTTCCTTTTTCACATGAGGTCCAGAGGTCCAGAGACTTGCTCAAGGTCAGTTACTGGCAGATCCCAGACTTCAAAAGGAAGAAACACTTTATGAAAGATATTATTTCAACTGTTGTCTATCATCTAGAAAATCTAGCCCAAAACTCACTTCAGATCTCAGGTAATGAAATAGCAATACTTTTGTGGTATTATTTTTAAAGGGGGGAAAACAAAGCAAATACCCATTGATTCAGAGAATGGATAAACAAATTGTGGCAAATTTAGTGGAATATTCCTATGCTATATGAAATTATAAATATGAAAAATTCAGAAAAATATGTAACAAGGGGAAATGGATCTGTGAATCTTCTCTTGGCTCTAAAGGGATTCACTTAAGGCTAAAGGATTCAGAATTTGGTGTGATAGCAGGCAGCCCCCTATGATTGGGAGCTTTGTTAAAGAGGATTGGCCACTGAGCCAGGGAAAGCCCTCCCACTCAGTAGGTTGTAAGAAGAAAGAACATCCAGAATCTTTAGGCCCTGCCTGGTTTAGAACACAGATCTCCCTTGGGCTTCTGACATCTGGGAGAAGGTACTAGGGAAGTAATTTATCTCTCCTCCCCCAGTCCTTAACAGCCATAGCAACTAGAGGCACAAAACAGAATAACATATGCTTGTTTAGGTGAGCCAGAGACTGAACTACTTTCTGTGAGCACAGATAACCAAACAGAGATTCTAAGAGGTGAGCATTTCTCCTCCTTAGAGTCTACTTCTTAACTTTGAGAGATTAGGAGTCATTGAGTTAGTGTTGGTTGCCCAAGAGATGACTATCCTTCTGTGAGGGGAAGGGTACTTACTACCAGAATCCAACAGCCAAAGGACTAGATCCAGAGCCTTTCCTAGATAGACTGGAGATTAAACAGTATAAACCTGAAGTAAAAGTGAAATGTTTGTTAATAAGTCCACAAAATACCTTTACCTTGGGGAAAGTATTTTATGCATACATATATATGTATATATATATATGTGCATATATATATATAACCCATTATATATGCACATATATATAATGGGTTATATTGTTTTATGTTTTGGGTACTTGTTAACATACACTTATGGATCTTTTGTGTATTAAGTATTCCTCTTGTAGCGGGAGAAAATAGCTGTCCTATACCTGATATCTGCTTTTTATATTAAATAGCTTTACTGGAAGAAACTATGTTAATCCCTTTTAGGGTAGACCCTAGATTCAAACTTTACCTAAACTTTGTTGTAGAAAAAAGGAATTCAGAAAAAAAAAAGAATTTAGAAAAACATGGGAAGACTCGTATGACTTGATAAAAAGCAAAGCAAGCAGAATACAGTGACTATAATATAAATGAAGCCGAAGCTAAAAGGTAGCAAAATTCAGATGAATTGCAATGTTGATCAGCATTGTTCCCTAAAAACCAGGTGATGAAATACTTTTCCCTTTTTTAAATATGGGGGTAGGTTTTGTGAACATAGCATTGCATATATTTTCAGATAGTCTTTTTTGTCTGCCATTTTTACTTAGCTACTTTTTCTTTCTTTTGCTTTTTGGAGGGGGGAAGGCAGGACAATTGGGTTAAGTGACTTGCCCAAGGCCACGTGGCTAGTAAGTGTTAAGTGTCTGAGGCTGGATTTGAACTCAGGTCCTCCTGACTTCAGGGCCAGTGCTCTATTCACTGTACCACCTAGTCACCCCAGCTATTTTTCTTTATTACTAAGAAGAAAAGAATGAAAAACACCTGACCCTCCATGCAGTCTCCCTGCAGCATTTTGTTCTGTGAAATTATTTTCATATTTACCCTCTATGTGATTTGGATCTACTTATTTATGTTCATTCCCTAACCTACCCAAAAAGAGAATATAAGTCTTGTGGGTGAGGACTATACTGTGGGGGGTTCTTTACCTTTATTTCTATTCCCAGTGCTCAGTACAGTGCCTGGTAAAGTAACTCCTTACTAACATCTTGTTAGAATAAATTACCTCTCCCTTACCCAATCTCAAATGTCAGTCAGGGAAGAAGAGGGTATCACCATAGAGTTGTATGATAGGACAAAAGCCTACCAACAGAGGCTGAAAGAAACTTCTGAGGTCTAGAAACCAATCTGTGAACAAATGGGATTTAAATAAAAGCAACAGCACATTTCCCAAAACTTTGAGCCATCCAGAGGAAAGGGGGAGCATCCCTAGGACACCTATCAGAGTTAGAGGCTTTGTCCCTGGGACAGCAGCCAGGATGAAGCAGCTCAGATTTGAAGGTTTGAGGTATCAACAAGGTCCCCAGTCAGTCAACAAGCATTTATTAATCACCCACTGTGTTCCAGGAACCGTGCTGAGTACTGAGGATACAAAAAAAGGCAAAAGACAGTCCCTGCTCTAAAGGAGCTCACAGTCTGATGGGGAAGACAATATGCAAAGATGGATGTACAACTATGTAGAATGGCTGCTAGAGTTAAGAGATTGGGGTTTGAGGACACAGGGGAGGGAAGACGGAGAAGGAAGGAGGATGAGCAAGTTCTATAGGGCAAGATCCATGAGCTCTGGATGGGGAGAAGAACAAGCACAGAAATCCTCGGCCAGAACTCTTTGGCTGGGGCTGCCCCAGGGTGAGGCGAAGCTGGAGGTGAACCCAGGAGTGGGGCTGCTGTTGAAGTTGCTCCTGCTGCCTCTCTTTGGTGGCTTGAGCCCACACAAGTGCATACTCCAGGGACAACTTGTTGTCATCCTTGGGCTGTCCCCAAATTCCCTTCTGGAATATCAGAGCTCCCTCAATCGTTCTGTCATTTTCCACATAATAACAGAACAGGAAGAGACTTCAGTGATCAGTCATCTAGTGCAACCTCCCTCATTTTACAGATAAAACTGAGGCTCCAGAAGAGGAAGTGACTTGCCCCTGGTCACACGATTGGCTGATTGCAGAGGCAGCACTTGGGGCTCCTGAGGCTCCAGTTAAGTTCTTTGTTCATTATCCCTTGTCGTTTCTACTCTTATCCCAGAGACAGAAGTTTCCTGCCATAGACTTTGAGGTTCCCGGGCTGGGATGGAGTGGGTTCCCCCCGGAGTTAAATGAACTAGTCTTCAGTTTATCAGAAGCTCAGAATCTGGTTCCTATTGCTCCACCCCAAGGATGTTTATCACGGTGACTTAAGTCTGAGGCCTAGTCAGGGCTCCAAAAACAGTAGATGATTCCAGACCCGATGCTCATTACAATGGTCAGGGCAAGAAAGAAGACACCAGCAACCCAGACACTATAACTTTCTGCCCTCTGAAAGGCTGGTGCCTCAGCCGGGATCATGTTGGTCACATTTAGCATGTAGCCTAGTGTCCAGCCAATGTCTGTGCCTGCAACCTGGAAGAGACACCGAAGGGGGCGTGGTTAAAGATGTCCTGTAGCAAGTACACAAGATGCACCCTTAGTCAAGGTAGTTAACTGAGGCCATCCATAGCCTGCTTCAGTGGCACTGGTGAGCAGACAAAATTTATTCAGAAGTCAGGTAATCTACGCCTCTGTTTGCTATCTGTCTCTAGGTTCATAGTTGGACCTACACCAATGGAATTCCTACAGGTAATAAATGGACACAGTGGCATGAAAAATAAACAATGCTCATATTTATTAAAGCCCATGGGCAGCAAACTCATCTCCAGAGGCTGGCGCTGCCTTGTGACTGCACATATCTGAATGTGGAGCCCTGTGGGGATAATAACAGCCCCATCTCACCCACTTGTGAGAATCCAACAAGGGAATGTTTGTAAAGTGCTTAGCACAGTGCCTGGCACAAATCAGGCATTATAGGAATGCTTATTCCTCTCCTTTCCCCACCTCCCTAAAGGGAAAGGAAGCAGGGGGTAGGTAACAACAAGCAGATTCAGCCTTTTACTAGAAAGGGGGAGTGGGGGGACTGACGGGGAGGAGCCCTCACCTGTTTGCTGAAGTGGATGTTGCTCCAGGTTTCATCATCAAACTTGTAACCATTAGTCAGGAGGATGAGGATGTGCATAGCATTAGTACAGTAGCTGTATAGCCACTGTTTTTGCTCAGGGTAGCTGGTCTCCACCTGCAGGCCCCATGGTTAGGGGTAGGAGAAAGCACTAGGTTCGAGGGCCTCCCTCTCATCACCACCACCAACAACCAGAGGGGCTAAATGTGGCATGAGGAACATGGAAGGGGAAGGAGAGCTCCAAGGAGCTGAAACCACTATTGAGAAATGAAAGCAGGTGGACTACTGGGAATCCTCTTAACCTTGGAGCTTCCAACCCTTCCTGGTCCTGGTTGTCTTTTCTCTCATCACAATCACATTGACCCAAGTGAAAAAGGACATCTAAAGGGAATTTAGTGGCCTTCAAGGCTCTAGAGAAGGAGCTTCAGATCAGTTGAGCTAAATTGCTTCTGGGGACAGATGAAGAAAAGAGAATAGAAAGATGAGGGACTGAGGTCAGATATAAAGAGTTTAGACTGTTGACTGAAAGATTCTTATAGGGATTAGCAAAGGATAGCCCAGTTGTGGAAGGAAAGGAGGGGAAGAAAAGGAGAGATGAATGGGTGCTTGGATTAGTTAGGTGTAAGCCTGCTGATGCCAAGGGAGAATGGACTAGAGGAGGAGTGGAGAACCAGTGGCCTCCTAGGTCATTGGGTATGGCCTTTTGACTGAGTCCAAGTTTTACGGAACAAATCCTTGTATTAAGGGGATTTGTTCTGTGAAGTTTGGATTCAGTCAAAGGGCCACACTTGAGGATCTAGAGAGCCACATGTGGCCTTAAGGAAGCAGGTTCTTCACCCCTTGGACTAGGTAGACTGTTTTAGAGAGAGCCAATGATACTACGAAGCTAGCTTTCAAATCCTGGTCCTAGATAATGGATTATGATCTAGAATACTCACCATCTTCAAACAGTATTCCCTACAATATCCAAAGCACTATGTCCATTTTCTGGGGAACAGAAGAATAAGGCATAGTCTCTGCCCTCATCAACCAATCAAGTATGGTATTGGAAAGCAGATAGGGATATAGGTCATTTCAACTCACAGCAGAGCATGTACATAAGAAAGGCACCAACATATTTATGTCATAGTGTGAGGTAGTTGAAAGAACCAGGGAGCAAATAAGATCCCAATACTGCTACTGCCCTGCCACTAACTAGCTATATGACCTTGGGTTGAATCACTAAGTTTCAACACTCACAAAAGATTTCTAAAACCTCTTCCAATTTTCTATGATAATGGTCCAGTATACATTCTGCTCCCAAAGAAAGGTCAGGTCCCAGAAGAAAAACTTTATGAATTTGCCCAGAGGGGTTGCAAGTAGCATGTTTCACCTGTCTCCAGGGCCTTTGGCAGAATTCCCAAATGGTCCTATTCACAGTGTACAACGACTGGCCGCCTGTGAGGTTCAAGAAGTGGAAAGTGTAATAGAATCCAGAAAATGCCTGGGAGGAAAAAAAAAATTTTCAAAATCCTCTAGCTTCTTCCATCCTTCCCATGCAAAGTAGACTCTGGCCTGAGCCAGAGATTGGGGGAATTTTCAAATCCTAGGCCTGGGAACCCAAAGTGAGGCACTGGATCAGACAAACTCAAAATCTCTCTTCATTATCCTCAATACTAGTAATTATTGACCTTTCACCCTTGCTTCTTCCATTCAAGCTTCAAGAAATCCTCCAGGATGTGAAGGGCTTGTTAAAATACTAACAGAAAGCTGAAAGCACCAACAGCCTCCAACATACAGAGGGGGGTCTCTTCTGTGAATCAAAAATGTTGTAATTCAAACACTTCCTAGAGTTATTCTTTTTATAAAAAATTAGGGCAGGTTTCCCAACCCTGAATGTAGGGCTTCTTCAAACACAGGATTATAGATTTAGAGCTGGAAAGATTCTTAGAGGTCAGCTAGTGCAACTGTCCCACCAAGGTCACAGAGGTAGCAGAGCTGAAAGTACTTATGAATGAAAATGGTAGGGTCAAGAGAAAGGTCCAATCTAGCTACCTCCAAGAACGAAAATCTTCTCTTCCTGAATTTCATTTCTCTGCCTTCCTTTATAAGTCCTTTGCAAACATCATTAAATTCTCTGAGTGAATGGCCTAAGCTGGTGAAGACTGAAAGCTCCCTTTCCCTTCCTACTAAATTTGTTTTCTTCCTTCCTTCTTTTCCTTTTTCTCTTTCTCTTTTTCTTCCTGTCTTTCTTCCTTCCTTCCTTCTTTCTTTTTTTCTTCTTCCTTTTTTTTCCTTCCATCTTCCTTCCTTTCTTCCCTCTTTTCTTCTCTCCTCCTCTTGCCTCATCTCTTTCTCTGTCTCTGTCTACCTTCCTCTCTTTTTTCCTTTGCTTGTGCCATGAGGAAGTTTGGGGTGGAAGTTGGGGACAGGGTGGAACTTTGGAAAGGAAAGGAAGGTAGAATCTTACATAGAACTGGCCATGCTTCTGAGGCTGGTAGATGCCATCAAAGGCACAGTCTTCCCGGCCCTGACAGGTAGAGAAGTTGAAGAGACTATAGACATTAGAGTAACAAGCTTCTGGGTTTCCTGTCCCTTCCACCCTAAGGCTCTGCATGGATGAAGAGGGCTGGGAGTTCTGGACACAAGGCGTGTCATACAAGTCAGCCAGAGACAGCGTTTTCTCATATCCACCATGGTAACATGGGTTCCGGACCACTTCGTAAAGGCTGGTCTGGGGAGAAGACAGTCATTAGCCCCACTCCAGATCATTTATCACCTTATAACCTACATTCCATCTTGATCTAACTTTGATACTCCTCTCTGCTCTCAGCTGGCATCTAAAGATGAAAATAGAAGTCCCCCTTACCTTCAAATTTCTCCCCTTTCTGCTTGATGATGCCTGAAATTTTGACCCCTTCCCAGTTCTTGAAACCGTCCCTGTGTTCCACACTCCATCCTCATTTCCTGACCCTTTTCATCTTCCATCCCCATACACACCTGCACCAAACGTGCCAGGAGCCGGTTCTGCAACTGGTTCTGCCCATAGCACATGTAGCTATGTGCATAAACACTGTAGTCATGCCCATAGAGGCGGAAGGTGGTCTTGGTGCTTGGGTCAGCAATAGGGCCAAGTGGAAGGAAGGAGATCTGTGCTGAAGCTCCACCTAGGTCTAGGGCTCCCACCGTCTCAGCCATAGGAGGTTGGATCCACTCCCCTGAGAAGGTGTACTGACCCCCCAAATATTAGTCACTCAGACTGGTGTACACCAGTTACTCAGACCCCCAGTCACTGGTGGCTTTGGGCCCCTAGAATCCTCCCCTCCTAATTTCCCAAGGCACCTTCACCAGGGTCTCCAGGATGTAGTTAATGGTGATCCAGCCAAAGGAACCTTCATTATTCCCTGTCAGGATTTGGGCTCCCTGGAAATTGACAGGAAACTGACCCAGGACCTTGGTGATTTCTTCAAAGATCCGATCTGCTTGGGAACTATTCTTCTCTCTGAAGGTAGTGTGGGGGTAGGAAGTGAAGTCCTAGATGGCTGCAGTCCCCTTCCACAGAAAGATTTGTCTTCTGACCTAATAATTCTCATTTCTGTAGCACTTTAAGGGTTATAAAGTGTTTTCCTCACAACAATCCTGTCAGGTTAGGGAGTACTAAGGATGGTCCTGAGTTGGGATCCTATCTCTGATGCTGACTAGTTATATATTCCCGGGCAAATCCCTTCATTCCTGAGCCTTCATGTCCTCATCTGTAAACTGAAGATAACAATTACCCCTTCTTCACAAGGTTGTGGTGAGAATACAGTGATATAATCTAAGTGAAGTGCTTTGAAAACATAATATAAATGCCAGCTATTATTATCCCCATTTTATAGACCAGAGTGGGAAACTGACTTGCCCAAGGTCATACAACTAACTAGTAAGTGTCTGAGTTGGGATTCAAACCCAGGTGTCTCTTGACTTCCCTTTCTCTTACCATACCAGGCTAAGGCTAATCAACTTACACTTACTGGATACCCAATTTAAGATGAGTGGAACTGTGGTGGCTTCAGTTTTCCCCTCAAACAACCATGTAGCTCTTATGGGGCACACTAGGGAAGTAGAGGTACAGGGAGGGGGCCATGAAGGAATTCAATACAGAATTAGGACAGTATGGGGTAGAGGCTAGAGGAAGCAGCAAGGGAACCTTCAGGTTTCTGCTGCCTTCCCCCAGGGGCAAGCCAAGAGTTCAAGAAGCAGACATCTTCCATTCATCATTCATCCTAGGTTCTCTTGAGATTCCTGCCCCCTTCTACCCCTCCCCCTAGTTCCTGATCTCAAATTCGGCCACTTTTGCTTTAATTTTAGGGGTAGGAGGAAAGAGACTTTTGCCCTCTTTACCTGCTCTTATGAGACCCATACTTCTTAAGTGTCCCCAGTCTCACCAATTGGTAGATTCTCCCACCCTGCTCCCCACTAACACCCATGCAGGGTCCCCATCAACCTCAGAAGCCTCATCCCTGCTGTGGCCCCAAGGAAAGTGGGAGTCTCCTGATGCTTGTCTTCTGGAATCAGGGCCATCGCCTTCTCCATACAAGGCCTCAGGCTCTCCCCAGCATTCACTGGGTCATTGACGTAATGAGAAATCCCAGGCCCTGAAAAAATCAACCCTAGAAATTAGGACCTTTGCTAGAATTTAACTCTTTATTCTTGCTTTCTGAAAGGGTAATGGTAGACTTCTACATGTGTTGGCTTCAGAGCTTGAAGTGGGAAGCAAAGGTACCCCTGAAGAGCAGAGACAGATTACAAGGTAAAACAGAGAGTGTGAGATGGAGACTGAGATATAAGGGCAAAAGTATGCAGAGAAAAACTGAAATACATAGAGATAGAGGGAAAGTGTATGAAAGAGATAGAAACAATGATCAAAAGGAGAGAGAATGGGGAAGAGAGACAGAGATATGGGAAGAGGGGAAATCAAAGAGAGAAAATAAGACAGAAATACAGAGAGAAATAATAAAAGGAGACAGGGAAAGGGGCGCACAGAAAGGGAGAGAGAAACAGACAGGCAGAGATAAAGGGAGAAATAATGACACATCTATATCATGTTTCAGAACACTTTCCGCACAGTGCCATAGCATGGCATTATTAGCCCTGTTTTACAGCTCAGTCTAAGAGAAACTAATTGACTTGACCATGACCCCAGCTAGTAAGGATCTGAGATCTAGCTTGGAGCTAAATCCAGGACTCTTTCCACACTACAACATACTTTCTTGCCAGAAAGAGGTAGCCAAGTAGTACAGTGGACAGAGTGCTGGTTCCTGAGTCAGGAATGTGGCCTCAGATACTTACTAGCTGTGTGACCCTGGGAGAGTCATTTAACCTCTGTTTGCCTCAGTTCCTTCATCTGTGAAAGAGGAAAGGGAATAAGCATTTATATAATACCTTCTATGGGCCAGGCACTATGCTAAATGCTTTGTACATATTTTCTCATTTGATCCTCACAACAATTCTGCTGTTATTAATAGCGTTTACCTCACAGAGTTCTTCAAGAATAAAACGAGACAATGTTTGTAAGCCTTAAAGTATAAATTCATGTGTGTTTCTCCAGCTCAGGATCCCTGCTATGGTGAGGTTCCTGAAAGCACTTTGAGGATAACCAAGATCATATTCCATGGGTCACCTTCCATCACCTCACAAGTCAGGAATGTTCACAAACACCCCCATTCCCTTTTTGCAAGGATTAATTTTATATGCTACATGGATCTGCCTAGATGAGTGAATAAAATTCAGGACTCATGGAATCACACAGATGGGTTCAGATCCTACTTCTGACATGTCTAGATATATGGCCATGGGTAAGTCACCTCTCTGAATCTCAAGCGACTTTCTAAGACCATCAAGTTACAGATTGTTTGTGATCTGTATTAATATGGGCAGTTGTTACCAAATCATTGGTTCTTAACATATTCATCCATCATTTAAGAGTTTGTCTAAACTTTCTTTCAAAGATTTTTCTATCTTTAGGTAGAAAGAAAACTCCCTTCAAAATTCAGCTCAATTTAACTTCTAAGCTAGTAGATCAGTCTAAAAATGGAATAAGCTACCTTGAGAGGCAAGGAGTTTTCCATCATGAGAGGGTGTTCGTAGAGTTCAAATGATCCCCTCATGAGGAAGTAGTAGAGGGGATTCCTGTCCTGGAATATCTTGGCCTAGATCCTTCCATTCCTGAGATTCTAAGGGTTAATAAAATATCCCTGCAAAGAGTCATATAATAAACCACTTTTGGTACAGAATCCATAATTTCGGTGCTTATATGTACAATCAAGAACTGACCTTCCACATTGCAGGACAGAGCCTGGCTCATGATGCCGGTGTCATTCATTTTGTCTGCTGGCCACTTGTAGACGTAGAGAGAGGTGTGTGAGGATCCGGCATCAAACACCATCCCATACTGGTGGAGTCATAACATACAGGTCAGCTATGCTATGCTTTGCTCAGGTAACTCACTGCATCTAAAAATACTGAAATCCCCTCATAGCAATCCAAAGAGAGAAACTGTGTGTGTGTGTGTGTGTGTGTGTGTGTGTGTGTGTGTGTGTGTGTGTGTGTGTGTGTGTGTTTGTTGGATGGGGTACATGCAGTGGGATAGGGAAAAATAGGACAGGACAGAATATGGCAGGATTGAGCTTACCTTGGTATTTGGAAGCCCAAAGATGTCTGAGCCATCCACAAGAAAGAGGATGAGGGCAATGACTCCTGATACTATAGTGGCTCCCAGGAGGACAATGAAGACTAAATCTCTCTGGGTGTGCCCCATGTTCACCTGGAATCTGGAGATACAGGAAGCATTGAGGACCCACCTTTCTCCTGGGGAGTCCAGTCAGCCCACCATCCTACTCTCCCCAAATAGGACTTGCCCCTCCTCAGTCTTGGGCTTCCCAGAGAATTTTCCCCTCAGCCACTGTTATTCAAGCCAAGTCCTAGTACTGAATCTTGAACTTGTAGACTTAGAAGGAACTCTGAAGAGGCCAAATAGAAATCCCCCGACCTTTAAGCTGATGGATGTATAGATGAGGCTCAGGACTTTATTGCCTGAAGTAGAGAATCATCTGTCTTTATTGCAGGTACAGAAAGGTCCTTGATAGAAATGCAGAGAAACTAAAAGTCTCTGCACTGTTGATAACAAAGGAGCTACAAGATGCTGGTCTTCAGGAAAAAGTCAGTTAAGTCTTATTACTTCAGCCTAAAACACCTTCTAGTAGCCTTGAGCACATCCCTCAACTTCCCTGCACCTCAGTTTCCCAATCTGTAAAATGGCAATAATAACCCTGTCCTGGTTCCTTTTAGGGCACTGTGAAAGGGAAAGGGCACGATGGCACTCTAGGTACATTGGCTTCAGAGCCGAGGTCAGTCAGTCAAGAAGCATTTATTAAGTGCCTACTATTTCCTAAGTGCCAGGATACAATGAAAGACAAAAGATAGTCCATACTTTGAAGGTGCTCACAGTATAATGGGAAAGAGAGTATGCAACAACTATGTACATCCAAGAGTAAACTGAAAGTACTCTCAGAAGGGAAGCACAAGTGGGTAAGGGGGATCACCAGTAAGGCTTCCTGCAGAAGGAGGGGCTTCAGCTGAGATCTGAAGTAAGCCAGGAGGTGAAGATGAGGAGGGAAGGAATTCCAGGAATGGGGAAGTGCCAGGAAAACCCCTAGGGCAGGGAGATGTAGGAACAGCAAAGAGATTTGTGTCACTATATCGCTGAATACTGGAAGGGTGGAAAAGCAGGATGGGGCCAGGTTATCATGAAGGGATTTAAAAACCAAACAGAAGTGGGAAAGGACTATTCCTGAAGGGCAGAGTTCACAGAAACTAAGAAAAAGTAAGATGGAGATAAAGAGACAGGGACAGAAGGGTGCAGGGAGAAACTGAAATAGAGATGGGGGAGGGGGGGGAGTGTGTGTGTGTGTGTGTGTGTGTGTGTGTGTGTGTGTGTGTAATGCATAAGAAAGAAAGAGACACATACACAAAGAGATGCAAAAAAAAAACAGATAGAGAGACAGGGACTCGGAAACACAGTGACAGAGAGAGGGAGAGGGAGAGGGAAAAAGAGAGAGAGAGGAGTACAGAGTGTGAGAAACACTGGGGGACCAAGATAAATTTAAGAAAGAGGGAGAAAAACTGGAAGATACAAAGAGATGCTGAGATTCATAACACAGAACCTGGCATATAGTAAGGGCTTAATGAAATATTTATAGATTGACAATTAGCTAGCTGGAAAGGTGGTTTAGAGTGGCTATTTTCTTCTCCTTTGGATCTGTCTCCAGCTTAATCTCCAGTCTTTGGAGGAAAGAGGAGAAAAGAATCTGGGGCCTTCCATCTGACCAAGTGCCTCCCATCTCAGGCTATGTATATCTTTTGTCTGATTTCCAGTCTCCTGGGAGAAAGGAGGGGTGCCTTTCATGGAAAGATTAACCCTGTTTTATCCTTCAAATCCCAAAGATTTGGAACCATTAGGCCATTATCCAAGTCCCATTCCCCATCTCCCAACACCCAATTGCTTATTTCCTTCCCACCCCAAAGATCTAAACAAACACCACCTACCCCTTCTACTGTACCCCTGGAATGCCTCTTATAAAGGCAACAAACTTGCCTTTATCTTAAATATTTTCCTCTCTCACTCCTTCCATCTTCTGCCAGGAAAAGAAGCTTCCCTTCTGCTGATATAGTCTCCCTAGAAATCCTTTCCAGTGTTGGCTGCACTCTTACTCTTCCCTCTCAGCTCACTGGTCAAAATGGGGGAGTTAGAATACTCCTCGCTCTCCATTGCCACTTCTAGGTTCTCCTCCTACCTCCATTACTCAGTAGACTCTCATTCTTTGATGTCCCTACAATCCACGTATTCTGCCCAATCAAAATTCTGGAAGTTGTCTACATAGCTCAGCAATAATCCCTTTCCTTCCTCAATGAGTAAAGTACCTGGCTCACTCAACTCTTGCCTTCATACTAGGGGACTTCAACCTACATATTGACTCTCTCAAACATGCTTACTCCCCAGTTCCTCAGTCTACTCACTTCACTTGACTTCCTCCTCCACTCCACTTCAGCAATATACTTATCTTTGATGTTGCCATCATTCCCATAGGAACCACCTCCAAGTTAAAGAACGGTGAAGTTCCCCTATCTGATCACAATCAACAACTTTCCACCTCTCTCTGCCTTCTCCTACTAGACCCTACTCTTCCTTTGATCTGTGACCTCTAATCCCTCAACTTTGGTTTTCTCCCCAGTCATCACCCTTGCATTAGCCACTCTCTTTTCTTTTTCCCCTTTTGACCCCTTGGTAAACCAGTTCAACTTGACGTTTTCTTCTCTTGAGTATCCCCCCTCCCCCTTATATCAAAATTGTACTCTGCTAAGCCTCAGTCTTGGAATAGTTCCAACATTTACTGCCTTCACTCCTACACATATGCTACTGAGCAAAAAGGGGGAACATCATGCAATCGTTCTAACTAGTTCCACTCTAAATTTGTTTTATACAGCCTCAAGTGGATCACGGCTGATCTAGACATGCAACTCTTCTATATCTTTTCATTCCTCCTTAAACCTCCCATGGCCCCTTCACCCACACCCTCTCAACTGGGTACCTTGCCTCATATTTTACTGAAAAAATTGAGGCCATTCATGGAGGGCTCTCTTTTCTCCCTTCCTCCTTATCTAATGTCCCTTCTATGCCTTCTGCCACTATCTCTTCCTTCACCCCTATCTCACATAAACAGGTAGCTCTACGTTTTGTCAAGGCAAACCACTCTAACTATACAAGTGATCCCATTTCATCTTGTCTGTTCCACCAGATTGCTTCCTCTGTCATCCCCACTCTATTACTTACCTTCAACCTCTCCCTATTTATCTGCTGGCTTCTTTGCTACTGTTTACAAACATGCTCATGTATCTCAGCTATCATCCTAGATCCTATCTGCCCATTGTGACTAAACTCCTAGAGAAGGCATCTTCAAAAGGGTGTCTTCACTTCCTCTCTTCTCATTGTCTCCTTAACTCCTGCTTTCTCTAACTGTTACCAATGATTTTTTAATGGCCAAATCCAATGGTCTTTTCTCAGCCCTCATTCTTCTTGACCTTTCACCATCCTTTAATATTGTCGATCCCCCTCTTCTGTATTCCTTCCTTTCTAGGGTTTTGAGACACCATGCTCTCTTGGTTCTCCTACATTTCTGACTCTTCCTTTTCATCCTCCTTTGCTGGATCCTCATCCAGGTCATGCTTACTAATCAGAGTCCCACAGGGCTCTGTCCTGGACCCTTTTCTCCCTCTCTACTACTTCTCTTGGTAATTTCATCAGTTCCCAAGGATTCAATGCCATCTCTATGCTGATGATTCTCAAATCTACTTATTCTAGACGCCCCTCTCTGTTGACTTCCATTCTGGCATATCCAATGCTTTTCAGATGTCTTGAGCTAGATATCTTATTATTATTATTTTTTGCCTTTTTTTTTTGGAGGGGGGAAGGCAGGGCAATTGGAGTTAAGTGTCTTGCCCAATGTCACACAGCTAGTAAGTGTTAAGTGTCTGAGGCTAAATTTGAACTCGGGTCCTCCTGACTCCAGGGCTTAAGCTAGATACCTAGTAGACATTGTAAATTCAACATGTTGAAAATTTTATTTCTTCATTATTTTTCTGCCTAAACCCTCTTTACTTCTAAACTTCTTTATTACTGTCAAGGGAACCATCATCTTCTCAGTCTCTAAATCTCAGTATCATCCTCAACTCCTCACTCTCAAATCCCACATCCAATCTATTTCCAAGGCCAATCAGTTTCATCTTGGTCACATCTCTTGAATTCACCCTTTTCTCTCCCCTTACACTGCCACCACCCTGGCTCAGGTCATTCCCTTACACCAGGACCATTACAATAACTTACTGGTTGTCTTCCAGTCACAAGTCTCTCCTCACTCTTGTCTGTTCTCCATTCAACTATCAAAGTGATTTTTCTGAAGTACCAATCTAATCATGTCATCCCTCACCCTCAACTCAGTAAACTCCCAGGGCTCCTTATCACCTCCAGGATCAAATGTAAAATTCACTATTTGGCATTTAAATACCTGCATACACCTGTGCCTCCAACACCTTTGTGGACATCTCACACCTTCCTTTCCACCACATTCTCTGATTCAGTGACACTGACCTCCTGGCTATTCTATGAACAAGACATTTCATCTCTTCACTCTGGGCATTTTCTCCAGCTATTCCCCATACTTGGAATACTCTCCTTTCTCTGCTCTAACTATTGACCTCCCTGGCTTCCTTTAACTCCCACCTAAAATCCCATCTTCTACAGGAAGACTTTTCCAATTCCTCTTAATTTAGTCCTTTCACTCAGTTATTTATTTCCTGTTTATCTTGTTTATAGTATTTGCCTGTTTTCTCCCTCATTAGATTGTGAACTCCTTAAGGACAGGGACTTTTGCCTCTTCATATCTTGGGTGCTTCATAAATACTAACTGACTGATTGGCTGAGGAGCAGCCAGTGTGGGTTCTGTCCCCTACTAAGAGCAAAAGTGAGACCAGCCAGCCTTGAGTTCACAGGAAGCCTGACTGGCCAGTCAGAGGCTCTGGGGAAGTCTTTAGATTCAGCTCTTGGTACAGCCCCTCCTATTTCACCCTCTGGTTGGGTGTTTCTGGGGGCAACATTTCTTTCCATGGCTCCCATTAAACCATCCCTATTCCACAGGGTATAACTAAGCCCTAAGTTAGGAACCTAGGATATAGTACTCCAGGCTCAGGAGACACAGACTTTTCTTCCTCATGTGTCATATCTTCAGCTGAACACTAGATAGTATAATAAGAAAACAGACTATTAAGACTCTGGTGTAGGGAATAATCCTGTTATAATAATTGGTGTCAGGAGTCAGGGAGGTAAAACATTGGTGAAAGGGCACATGGAGTAGTGCGTAGAGACAAGTCCTCAAAGCCAGGAAAACCTGGGTTCAAGTCTTGCACCTAACACATACTGGTGAGTTATTTTACCCAAGTGCTCTAGGCAACTCTCTGAGATGATAAATTTCAGAGACAATGCTGACTTTAATCAATGAGGCAGCTCTCTACTTTGGGTATTCCTTATAACACTGGAATCTGGGGGTCAGGAACAACCACTAAAATCCTGAGGTTGAAAACAACTCTGTTTTTAAAATGTTGTTAGGGGGCAACTAAATGGTACAATGGATAGAGCACCAGCCCTGCAGTGAGGAGGATCTGAGTTAAATCTAGCCTAAGATACTTAATAGCTGTGTGACCCTGGGCAAGTCACTTAACCCCAAATGCCTCCCCCAAAAAATAGTGTTTGGAAAAGCAGGAAAGTACAGTAGACAGAGCATGGGAGTTGGAGTCAGAAGACCTAGGTTCAAATCTTGGTTCCACTACTTACTGATGGTATGACCTTGGACAAGTCACTATTTCTAAGTCTCTCAGTTTCCTTGTCTATAAAATGAAGATGGGAGAAGAGTATTTGGACTAGATGACCCTCCAATGATTCCCAGATATAAGTCTATGATTCTATCAACTCTGTTCTAAATACTAGAGTCAGGACTAGCCTTGCGGCTGGGTAATGACTGATTTTTTTGGCTGACTAGTGATTTTACTGGTTCTCCTAAGGAGAAACTCTCTCTTCCAATATAGATAGGTGAGTGGCCTGGGGCCCTGAAAAGTTAAATGACTTGCCCAAGGTCAGATGAATGTCAGAGGTGGTATTTGAATTCAGGTATTTATTCCTAACTCAGAGTAATAAGCCCCACTGCCACTTAAGGGGTTAGGGATAACTTTTGTTATAATGCTGGAGTGGGGGATTTTTTTTTTGTTTGTTTTATTCTCAGTCTGTGATATCATTAATCCAAGGATCTGCCAAACTCCTTGAACCAAGGCAAAGCGGAAGATCCTAGGTACCTTGTAGGCTTAGAGAATTACCTAGAGTACTGAGAGGTAGTGATTTGCCCACCATCACAGAACTAGCATGAGTCAAAGACCACTTAATCCAGCTCTCTCTGACTCTGAGGCTGGCCCTCTATCCACTAGACCACACTACCTCTTATGGAGTCTAAAATAACTCTATCATGGGGTTTGGGGGGGACATATCTAGAATGGCACTTGCACTCTAGGCTTCCTGTGCAGAGGAATGTGCATCATTGTGTAATAATACTAATAGTTAGCATTTATGTGGAAGGAGCAGCTAGATGGATCAGAAGAAAGAACTCTTGGCCTGGAGGCAGGAAGACCTGACCTCAGACACTCATTAGCTTTGTGACCCCAGGCATACAGATTACAAACCCTGCCCCCCCCCCCAAAAAAAAAATGGCAAACCTAATAACAAACTAGTATCAGTTGCCAAAACCCCATGGACAGTATGGGCATGCTGGGATCCATGGGGTCATAAAGAATCACCTGAATGACATGTGCCAGATGCTATACTAAGCTCCCCACAAGTATTATCTCACCTGCCTCATTATTACCTCACATTTAATTACCTCATTAGTTCCTCACAATAACTTTGGGAGGTAGGTGCTATTATTATCTCCATTTTACAAATGGGGAAACTGAGGCAGACAGAGGCTCCCTGCCTCCAGGTGAGGCTCTCTGTGCACTCACTGCCTCTGAGGGAAGATATGTTCTGAAAATAACTAGATGGAAGCCGAGGTCCCTTCCAGGTCTAGAGCTATGAAATGACGATTTTTCATCAGGAAGACAGAATTTCACCATCATTTTCTACCAAGAGTCTTTCTCATTATCTACCACCTTAATAGGCAGGCTAGTGTTGACAAGGGCCACATTGTACCCTTTCATTTTTAAACGTTGGCTGGAGAATCCACATGATAATTTCTTTATCCTACCAGTAAACAAGAAGACACTGAGAATTTGGGAATCTGTTTTGCTTAATTACACATATTTATTACAAAAGTTTTGTTTCTTTTCTTTTTTTTCCAGAATAAGATAGGAGAGAGAAGATAAATTTTTGGCAATTAAAAAAATGTTTAATTAAATTTTAAAAATTAAAGCATTGGGCGTGGCTAGGTAGCTCAGTGAATAGTGTACCAGCCCTGGAGTCAGAAGGACCTGAGTTCAAATCTGATTTCAGACAATTGACACACTTACTAGCCATGTGACCTTGGGCAAGTCACTTAACCCCAATTGCCCCACCTTCTCCCCTCCAAAAAATAAAAATTAAAGCACTGACAGAGGATGCACCCCTAAATCAGCATAGAGATTTGTAGAAGGTCTGGCTACCTTGGGTCCAAACAGCCACCACTTCTACCTCCAAACAATCAGCATTGAAAGTGTTTATTTAATAAGTTATGTTGAAGAAAAAAATAAAAACTTAAGCTGTACTCTGGATTTAGGTATTAGTCTGCCAGAAAGTTTTACTTCATTTACATTTACCTATTTCTAAGCCATTTCTAGTTTGGAGAGAGGTTAGTTAGTCCAAACTAACTGAGTTCTCCCAATCTTTCAAAGGAGGGTAATCATTTTACCAAATAAAGTGATTGTAACATCAGGTACTGCCCTGATCAAGTTACATCTCTGTAGAGATGGAAGTCAAGTTTGAAAGCTGCCACTGAGCAGCTCTGATTGCTGGGAATCCTCCAGATCAGAGTTTCTTAATCTTTTTTTTTTCCTTGTTTCACCATACTCCCTCTGGCAGTCTGGTGAAACCTATAAACTACTTCTCACAATCATGTTTTAGAATGTTTAACATGAAATATGTAGAATGACAAAGGAAGCTAATTATATTGAAATAAAGATGTAATTCCTATCCAGGTTTACAGAATGCCCCACCATCAATACAACCTCTGCTGCCCCAAAATCAAGCCATGAAGTCCTTGCCTTGGAAGGGTAGTAGGGAAGTTAAATAAGAATCCCTACATTCACTAAATGCCCAGGCCCATCAGGACAAGTACTTCTTTACAGATTTTTTTTAAAATAATCTATTAAGATTCCTTTATAGAAGGGGGCCTCTAGTACTCTCAGCCTAGGATTTGTTGGGACAAACCTGATTAATGCAATTTTCCTAAAGCAGTTAAGTGCTGGAGGGAGATTGATTTGCACACCTTAAAATAATGTGAATGGTTATGATTATTATAATTGTTGGGTCATTTCTCAGTCCTGTCCAACTCTTCATGACCCTGTTTGGGGTTTTCTTGGCAAAGATACTGGAGTGGTTTGCCATTTCCTTCTCCAACTCATTTTACAGATAAGGAAACTGAGGCAAACAGGGTTAAGTGACTTGCCCAGGATCACACAGATAGTAAGTGTCTGAGGCTGGATTTGAACTCATGAATAGGAGTCTTCCTGACTCCAGGCCCAGAGCTCTATCCATTGCACCATCCAGCTGCCATAATTATTATAATGTATTTTCTCAGATATGGTATCAAGGAGTGTCTTTCCCAGGAAACATGATGATGCCTCCAAATATTAGTATATCTTAAATAAAAATGATCTTGATGTAGTTTCTAAAATAAACAATCTGATCTAAATCGTATAATGAAGTCTAGTTCAATCCAGCAAAGCATGACAAATATTCACTGTGTCCAAGACATAATGCTTAAGAACTAGGGGAGACTCAAAGTCTAGATATAGACAGCCGTTCTCGTCTTCACAGACCTCACCTTCTCAGAGCAGGGATTTGACACATGTACAACCACATTTTAAAGTCACACAAGATAACTTTACATGAGAGAGGTACAAAGTACTATATGAGGTCTGAGGAGGATGAAGTCATTTCCCACTGTGATCAGGGAAAGCTTCATGAAGGAGGTGACCCATGAAGGATGGCTAGTGTTTAGTGGGGGAAGTGGAAAGGGGAGGCAGGGAGTGCAGGCAGAGAGAGTAATGAACAAAGACCCTGAGATGGAAGGGTACAGGATGTGTTGGAGGGAGAGTGAGAACTCCTAGGTTGGCTAAAACATGAAGTCTGTGGAAGGAAATCGTATGAGATAAGGCTTAAAAAATAGGTTGGTGCCAGACTGAATATCAAGCAAAACAAATGAAACTTTACTTACTAGGATTGTAAGATATCGGAATCAAACTAAATGCTATCTAGCTGGCACAGTGGACAAAACATTGGATCTGGAGTCATGCTGACCCAAGTCCAAATCTGGACTCAATCACTTACTAGTCCTATGACCAGAAGCAACTTACTTAACCGTTGCCTACCTCAGTTTTCTCACCTGTATAATAACAATAGCACTTACCTCCAAGAATTGTTGTATTAAATGAGATATTTGCAAACCTTAAGACACTATATAAATGGTAGTTATTTTTATTAAGTCATATGAATGTTCACAGGGATCTGTTAAAGATTTAAGGGGTTGGGGCACGGAGAGTGACCAGAGCAATAACATTAACTGACATTTTGAAGTTTGAAAAGCATTTTACTTATATTATCTCAGTTTCAATCTCATAGCAGATAGGAATTATTATCCCCATTTTACAGATGAGAAAACTTGAGATGCCAAAAAGGCTGCCTGGCTGGTATCATCAGAGATTTTGCCTTGATGGTTAAACACTCTATATTACTATGCTCCATAGTCCCAGGCCATAAAGGGTTGGGTGGGAATACTGCAATGGGAAGGATTTGGGGGAGATAAGGGACTGAAGTTAGAAACTTCTAATCTCTAATCAGCCTGATTCTTCAATTCTGGCAGTCCAAATACCATCTTCTTCCATGGCTGTCCTTAATCCCTGAGATATCAAAGCACTTGCAATGACCTTACTGCATTCCATTAAGTTCAGTCAACTCAGGAATGCACCTTTGATATCACTGCCCTACTTAGATGAACCTCATTTACTGACCCCTACCCCCACCCCAGCCAAGGCTACCAATGGGTGGGAGAGAGGGAGGGGTAAACGTTCTAGGCCTATGAAATTCTGGGCGTTCTGAGAGCTACATCAAAGGACTGTGGGCTCAGGATGGGACTGATGGTAGTGGGCTGATATGGAAGAAGGACCAACTTAAATATTAGGTTCTCAGCCTCTCTCCGGGCTGAGCAGATGGGCTTTTCCATCAGGTTCTCCTCCACCTTTCCCCTGGCCACCCTAGAACATACCAGGACTCTTGGTGCAGACTTTATCTTCACCTGGAGGGAGAGACAAGAGGGGGGCATGCCTTTTCCTTTACTTGTCAGGATCTTCTGCCTATTTCAGACCTATACTGGTTCTGTCAGCTAGCACCTGCTGCTTTCATTTGGCCCTCACTCTTACCTCACAGAATGCATGACTTACAAAGTACCTCCTCTAAGCAGCCAGACCTCTGCCCCTGGAAGGTGTTACCAGCAACTGGCTGGGCAGGGACTCCTGCTTTGAGAGCTAGGTACCCCTGGTATACTCTTGCTTATCTGAGAGGAATGGGAAGGAGATGGGGTTTGAAAAGGACTAGGTTGGGGATGGGGAGAGCAAGGTGAAGGGTAGAATCCTTATTTAGCCAAATGCAACTCCTGTGAAAGCTGCTCAGATCAAGGTGTCCATCCATCTGTCTGTCTGTACTATTATCCTCACCAGTGCAAGTGAGATCAATGGCTACTATAGCCAAACCAGTGTCCTCAGACCCAATCCAGAAGCCATATCTCTGAGCTAGCAACAAGGGATGGGGATCTAAGGTGACAACAACTTGAAACAACTGGGAAAGGTTGTTTCTGGGCAACTGGAAATATCAGGAGACAACCCGGAGCCCAGCCTGGGCTTTACCCTCTGCTCCCTCCCCCAAATCTATGCAGGGATTCTGTGCCTGCTGGAGTCAAAACAATGCCATTCCTCCCTGCCTAGCATCTGCCCTCCCTGTTGCTGTCAGGTCCACCCCAAACCCCGATCCCACCCTTGCTTACCTGGATAAGGCTGTGTGGGAGAGGTCACAGGGTTTCACAGGAGATTGGAGGAGAGCATGTTTGCAAGGTAGGAGACCAGGTCTGAGACAGGACTTGGGACAGGGTGGCTCCTTTATCAGTTACACAGCTCCTTTGGATCCCAGTCATCAGTCTCCTCCAGTTCCCTCCCCTCCCCTCCACCTTCCAGGGCCCAATCACTTTTCTGGTGGCAGAGGCCGGGCCAAAGTGGAAGCCCAGCCCTCAGCAGAGGCTAGTGGCCTGGACTCACCCTTCACCAGACTATTTACTCATCCAGGCTCTTTTCCCCAGGTGAGGCCCAGCATTAACCCTAGGTATGCCAGGCTATGGAGGTGAAAGTTGTGGGGAGAGGCTGATTCCTGGAGAAATTGCAACTTAGGGGAGGCTGAAGATGCACCCTGGAGGGGAAGGTTGGGGGAGAGTTATCATCCAGGAACTGTTCCCTATCAGCAGCCTAGGCAGGGGGCAGACTGGAAACAGCCATGGATGTGATTAGGGGGCCTGGATTAAAGTTCTGACTGTTACTTTGAGCAAGACATTAACTCTTTCTAGGCCTTAAATTTTCTCCTCTATAAAATGAGGGATTCGATGAGATTCAACTTTGAATTTTATGAATTCCCCAGCCTTTCCCACTCCTTTTACCCTTCCCTTCCCACCAGGCCATATCCATCCCCAACTCTACCTTCCAAAGTATCCACTGGCTAATCTAAGAAACTAATACAAAACTCCTGCGATAAAGGAAGTTGGCTAAAGGGTTACTTCCCCTTCCCTTCCCTTCCTTCCCCCTCCCTCCCCCAATTCCCCTCCCCCTTCCCTAGGTGAGAATGGACTTGAAGCTCTGGGATAGTGTGGGCTCCCCAGAGGCCAGTGACCCAAGTAGGTGCTGGTGGTGCCTTTAGACTTCAGCTGGACGGTGTTGACAATCCTGTTTGCTGTTCTCATCAGATGCTTCACAATTTCTTCTCAAAGGTGGCCCAGGACTCCGAATCCCTCCCTCCCCTCTCTAGAGCCCTGAGAGCTGGTATTTAGCAAAAATATTCATTCTCTTGGCCGCAATGTGGTTACATCAGGGGTAAAGGGGAATGTAGAGGCCTTGCTTCAGGTTCAGGGAAGTCACTGCTCCATTTCTTGAGCCCCCTCTCCAACCAAGAGACCCCATCACAGTCCCTGGGATTCATCCCAGACACCAGGGGAGACCCAAGAAAGATGGGCAGTCATACCCCTATCTCTAACACCACCAGATTCATCTCCCCAGAAGCTGGGGCTTGGGGGACTGGAAGCAAGCAGAGGAATTGGACTTCCAGAAAAGAAATTTTAGGGCCGTTTTCTCTGTGATTGTGAAAACAAAGTCATCAGAAATGAAGATGCTTTCTCTATGCACGTGTGTGCCTGTGCTCAGAGACTAACCTGTACAGGAACCCTCGTTCTCCTGCCAGAGGACCCAAGAGAGAGGCTTCTCTACTTTTTATCCCACCTACTGATCCCTTTGGGAACCATCATTCGAGTATCAACTTTGTTGTTGTTATTCATTTGGGTCTGATTCTTTATCACCCCATCGGGGTTTTCTTAGCAAAGATACTGATTGGAGTGGTTTGCCATTTCTTTCTCATTTTACAGATGAGGAAACTGAGGCAAACAGGGTTAAGTGATTTACCCGGGTCACATAGCCTAGTAAATGTCTGAGGCCAAATTTGGACTCAGGAAGAGAAGTCTTCCTGACTCCAGGCCTACTGCTCTACTACACGACCTCACTGTCCCTAACTGTTGAGTAAAATATAACCTTCTACCCCAGTCCTCCCTCCCTTTCAAAGTTGTCAGCTGATGTGTTCCAATGCCTTTTCTTCCCCCCACTCCCTCCCCCACCTTTTGTCCTCCTTAGCCTTTTCTTTTTTCTTTATTCCTTTTCCTGTTCCCCTCTTCAGGGAGTCCCACTCTGGCCTCTTCTCTCTCTCCAAGTGCCTGACTCTTGAGACTCAGGATGATAAAAATACCACATATTTCTGACATAGGAAACCTGGAGTCATTCAGAGAGGAGGGAAAAGATTTGGAGGATAATAGATTTAGAGTTAGAAGTCAAGACTGATCCCCTCACTTTATAGATGAGGCCTAAAGAAATAACCTGTCCCAAGTCACACAAGTAATAGAGAAACTCTAGTGGCAAAGCAGAATTCTAAACTGGCTCCTCTGGATTCCCTAGGGTACCACAGTGATGAGGTACAGGCTCTGGGAACCCCCTTGAGCTCTCCTTGAATCTTCCCAGAGGAAGCATTTGCCTGAGGCCATAAGCCTTTCATTGTTTTTTGGGGGGGGGGTTGCTTTTTTTTTTTTTTGAGGGGGGAAGGTAGGGCAATTGGGGTTAAGTGAGTTGCCCAAGGTCACCAGGCTAGTTTTTGTGTTAAGTGTCTGAGGTCAAATTTGAACTCAGGTCCTCCTGACTCCAGGGCCAGTGCTTTATTCACTGTGCCACCTAGCTGCCCCATAAGCCTTTCATTGTGGCTCTGCCCAAACCTTTGTTACTAGCTTAGCCCTCCTTTGTCCAACAACTTCCCACCCTTAATCACTCTTACTGGAGTCTGACCTCATTGACTCCTCCTGAAGACCCTCCCCAAATTCCTCCTCTAGACCACCCCTAGATTCCTTCTACAACCTTTCTGTATATATCAGACCCATCTGGTATCCATGAAAGAAGAAAGGCTGGAGAATGATCTAGCATAGACTCACTCACTCTGTGTCAGATGATTCTGGCCTGCTTATCCAGCACCCAATAGGGATGGCTAGGTAGCACAGTGAATAGAGCACTGACCCTGGAGTCAGGAGGACCTGAGTTCAAATCCAGCCTTAGACACTTAACACAAAAACTAGCCATGTGACCTTGGGCAAGTCACTTAACCCCAACTGCCCTCAAAAAAAGCAAAAAGAAAAGAGTCTACCTGTTGAGATTTAGGATGGAGCGAGACAAAAGATCCCTGAAAGTAAAATTTGGAAGTGGATTTTATTGCCACAGGACTGCTAAGGTCAAGCACCCATAGCCCTATACCTCATTTTATGTTATCCTGACTTCATCATTTTTAGGGGTGCTTGAATGATGAGTGATTAAGGGTGGGAAGTTGCTGGAGACTACAGACAATGGTGGGCTAGGCCAGTTCAAAGGTGTAACAGATTTGGGTATAGATATTTTGGGAGGATCAAGGGCCTCATCAACACTGTGGGTCATTCTATGGAAGGGAGGGAAAAAGACTTGAGGGAACCAACACACACACACACACACACACACACACACACACACACACACACACACACACACACACCATCAGACTCCTTGGGTTCAAAGATACAAGGTGGCCCCATACTCCATGGGTGCTGAGTTCATTCTACACAGAGTTCCATGTAGGCTGAATCATGGTGGGTTTGTCTCTGGTCTAGACTCTGAACTTTGGGCTGATTCAGGGTACTGGGTTCTGGGTTAGGCTCTGAACTCTGGGCTAGGCTGGGCTAGGCTGGACCAGGAGATAACTACTAGAAGCAATGAGTCATAAATTTAATTTGATTTTCACATCTTCCCTGAATATGGACTGAATGATCTATCCTCAATTAGGAATTATTTTTATATCATCCAGTCTTGGAGATAAACTGGAGTGGGGTGGTAGAGAGAGGAGAGAAAAGGAAAGGAGGGGAGTGTAGGAGAAGGGAAGAGCCAGGAAGGAAGGAGAGGGGAGGGGAGGGGAAGAGAGGAAAGAGAAGAAGAGGTCTTTCATATTGGGGATGATCAGCAAATATTTATTGATGAGCAGTATCTTCTTTCTGGGGTAGGGCTTGTTTGCTCATTGTAGCGGTGGCCTAGCCCTAATCCTAAACAAATTAAAGTAACCTTTCTTAACTCCACCTAACTCTCCTCCTGCTTCTACCACTCTGTTTGTCTATATTATATGAAGTGGATGACATGTTCCTTTAAGGTTCAGGTTTATCTCCCAAGAGTTTAGTGTTCAGGGCCACACCACCCCTTTCTCTTTCTGGAGAGAGGTGACTAATGGTAGAGAGGGAAGAGAGGGGAGAAGAGAATTAGGACTAGAGGAAACCTGATCAGGCTTTTCAGAAGTGGGGGGGCAGGGGGTGGGGGTGGGGGAGCTTGGATCACCCAGGCCAACAGAATAAGAAATTACCTGGGCTCAGAGTCCTCCCGCCTCCTCTTCCTTTTCATCTCCTTCCTTCCCTCCTCTCTACTTCTGGGGGAAACTGGATATGTCTTTATCTGGTACTAGTACTGAATTAGTACTAAATTAGTACTAAATAGTAATTTCTATAGTTTTTCACACTGAAGTTTCATCTCCTAGATAATATCTATCTATCTATCTATCTATCTATCTATCTATCTATCTATCTATCTATATATCTCGTAGCTGGTGTGCTACCAGCGCTGGGCCTGTAGTCAAGAAGACCTAAATTGAAATCTAACTTCAGTTAATTTGTATGACCCTAGCCATTTATTGGGCATCTACTATGTGACAGGCACTGTAACAAACTCTGGGGATACAAAAAAAGGCAAAAGACAATCTCTGCTCTCAAGAAAGCTCATAATTTAGTGGTAATGTAAATGGGAAGATTTTTCCCATCCATTAATAGGTGCATGTGACCTACTCAAGTCACATGGAAGCCTAAGACACAAGAGTTTGAGTCACAGGAAGCCTGTGTCGAGAGGAGCTTACTGAATGGATGGGAAAGGAAAGGTAGAGTAGAGCCTAGAGGAAGTTGGTCTAAGCAACTGAGGGAGATAAAGCAGAAGCTAGCTGTGAGTGTTCCTTTGTGGGAAGGCCCTAGTGTAATGGACAACTGAGAGGAATACAGGATGGCAGAGCCAATTGGAATTTGAAGAGTGTTTATTAGCCGGCCAGTGACTGTCTCCCAGTAAAGACCAAGGGAAGGCAGCCCTGAGCAGCCTGTTCAGCAAGCTTTTATACAGTAAATATACTTCCTGAAACAAACAACATTCAGCAAGGCAACTGTTGCTGCATAGGGATGTAAACTAAGGGGGGCATGCAAGCTAACAGGGCAGATCTTGTCTTGGTTACAAGGATGTTTGCACAGGCAGGCGCAGGGTGAGGCTTCACAATGGTCATAGCTTCACAGTGGTTTCTGGGGCCCCCTGAGGGGCCTTGTGTAGGAGCTAGCACTATGGGAACCTGGCACTTCACTCCTGTAATGGAAATGCAAATTTAAAGATCTTCCCTGCCCCTAGCTTAAGTGCACCTGGAGCCTGTGGTGGGAGGCTTGTTTTTCAGGAAAGCCCATACCTTGATACTTTGTGATTGGGCAGTGGGTCAAGGAGGTTGTTACAATCTTTGAGCCAGGAGAAGGCTATATAAACCCTGAGGAGAGGCTTTGCTTTGGGGGCTCACTTTGAGAAGTGTTGTGTGATTTGACCAGATGAGACTCTGGGAAGCCGTTGTTGAGAGCCCCCGGCTTTGAAAACCCAGATGTTGATGCTTCCCTCTCTGGTAACTGTGATTTGGTATTGATGTAATGGTTGGACAGTTTGGAAGCCTGTCTGTTTGATCTGTAAGTTCTGTAACTCTGAAGTTCAGGGTGCTGACCTTTACCCCTGAACTAGGTAATACATGTTTGATTAAAGTAAGCTTGTTAACCCATTCTGAATTGCTTTCCTTTTGAAAAGCAGATCTAAGAACCTGTGTTGGCAGTCACCCTGGGGATATTGGGGTGCTTGCTGCTACAACTCCCCCCTTTTCAAGGGCATGACTAGAACTTGGACTCAACAGAGGCCAAGGGGGAGTAAGAGTGGTGTAGGGCAAAGAGTTTGACCACCTGAATCTGTTTTCTAACATATGTGGAAGCAATTAATTAATGAAGCAAGGGGCTAAGAGGAGCCCTAGTAGTAACAGGGCGAGAGGTCCCACAAGGGAAGTGACAAGGGACATGAGCCATGGGGACCAATTAAAAAGGGCATTTTTGGCCACTAGGCTCCAGTCTCCTGTCCTCGAGACGGTCCTAGAATACAGGGTGGGGACAAACAGAAAAGGCATCATGACTGCCTCTTTTTTTTTTTTTTTTTGCTTTTTGGAGGTCAGTTGGGATTAAGTGACTTGCCCAAAGTCACATGGCTAGTAAGTGTGTTAAGTGTCTGAAGCCGAATTTGAACTCAGGTCCTCCTGACTCCAGGGCTGGTGCTCTATTCACTGTGCCACCTAGCCACCCCAGCATGGCTGCCTCTTAAGTTTCAACTGCAAGTCTCCGGTCACTTCAGCTGTCCACTGGTCTGGAGCAGTGGTCACCTTGACCTGGGCATGATGTATCCACGCTTTCCTTCCCGCCACGTTAACAGCCGAGGGGGTTGACAGGATAACCTGGTGAGGGCCATTCCACCAGGAATCACGTGGGAACTTTCGGGTGAGCACCAACTCCCCTATCAATATCAGGTGAGAAGTCTCTTTCGGGGGATTTTGTGAAGCAGGTTGGTAGATGGCACAAACTGCTTCCTGGACATTCCAAAGAGCCTGGAGCAACTTAAGCAAGGCATCATCAGAGACATCATAGGACTGAGAAACAGAGTCAACTACTCAGAAACACAGTCTTACATATAAAGGTCCATTTCTTCTAGCCATGCAAGACTAGGTTCAAACAAATAATTCAGTTTTCTTAGCCACACAGGGCTAGGATCAGTTAATACAAAAAGACACAATTACATTAAGTCAGGTACATGTCACCAAAATAACCAAGGAAACTTACATATAAACAATATAAGAATCATAATTAACATACAATTCCTTGTATTCCAGTGACCTGTTTCATTTAAGCAACACTTTTAAATCCCAGATACCTCATGTAGTTACAGAATTTAAAAAGGAGTGTTACTTCTCCATTTCAGATTTAGAGGTGACCAGATAATTTTGACCTAATTTAAAATCCAAAAATCCCTACCTCTGATCTTATTCCCAAACATGTTCAAATCATGAAGTCACATAATAGGAAATGTTTAAAGACAGTTTTATACATCTGTATTTAATCCTAGGTGTCATCTAGTCTGATCCTGTTGCTCTCCCCAAACTTCACTATCCTGGTCAATCAGGCATCTATTTCATTACATTTTGCCTTATTATTAATCATCTCCTTCTTTGAAGGATGTTACTTCTATATTTATTCATTCATTTGGCCCTGAGCATTACTTCCCAGTGAATTTGCTATAGAATAAAAGGAGGGACAATGTCATAAACCTTGCCAGAAGGAAAACTTCCTTAGTCTTTGAAGGATGTTACTTCTATATTTATTCATTCATTTGTCCCTGAGCATTACTTCCGAGTGAATTTGCTATAGAATAAAAGGAGGGACAGTGTCATAAACTTTGCCAGAAGGAAAACTTCCTTAGCCTTGTTTGATTCCAGGCATGAGTCATTTCCAATAGTCATTTAGATAGTTACCAGGTGCTGAAAGCAAGGCTTAGGCATAAATAGGTGGGAGGTTTCCTTTTCAGAAAGAAAAGGCACAATTGGGAAATAAAGTCAGAGAGATCCCACCTGGGCAGTGTCCCAGGTTGTCCCCAGACTTTTTCTAAGCACAGACATCCACCTTGAACAGTTCATAGCCTGCAACCTCTGCCATCCCATTATCAGCTTTAATGATGACTCCTGTAATCAAGGCTTTAGAGAAACAGTAACATTTACAGTTCCCCAAATTATTAAATAGCAAATAAATATAGATTAGTGTCCTTCAGATAGGGCCATCTAAAATTTGATTGAGCTATTAATTACAAATCTTTCTGCCTTCCCAAAACTTCCTCATCCTCTCTTAACATACTTCTAAAACTGATATCAATTATCTGGAAACAGGAGGGGCTGGATGAACCCTGTTTGTCCCAAACCTTCTTATCTGCTTTGTTCAGCTTTTCATAAATAGACTTTAAAGACAGTTTGAATTAATCTGGTGTTAAAAATGGTATCTTTCTTTTCTCTCAACTAAAGTATCTCTGATTAAACTAAATATCAGGCACCCAAATACCTCATCATCCCAAGCACCTGATCATTCCCCCCTTAAACAGCTGGGACCTAAAATCATTTGGGTAGATCTATCTCTGTTTCATAGGGGGCTGGCTCTGTGTTCACTCTGGAAGAAAGAGGTAATTCAGAAATTGAATCCTTAACATACATTCAGTTACAAATGTTAACTTTTGCTTAGAGCATGAAATGACTACAAATTTGGATCAAAACAGCCAGATCTCTTCTGCTTTTACAATCTCATTAAATCTTGATGAAGAAAGTTAGTTGAAAACTGTTAAAATGATCTTAAGCAGGGTGCATAACTTTTTGCAAGTCCCATCTAGAAACTTATAAATGATAAGGTGCTCCAAACATAAAGCAGTTCACAGACTTTTTTTTTTAATACCAAGTACTGTGCCAAGCACCTTTACAATTATATTAGTCCCATAAATTGGGATTTTGGTGTGGATTTCTCCACTATACCCTTACTGGACAGCAAACTAAGATAAATAAAACTCTGTGGGGCCATAGAGTGAATCAATTTCTTACATGTCAAATTAACAATATATACGTTTTTGATCATATAGCCACACACGGGAATTCCCAAAACTAATTTAGTGTAAAAAATGCTCTAAATATAAATTTCCCAAGACATTGTATATTCACATACATCCAAGTCAACACAGATGACTTAACAGCTTCAGAATAGTAATAAGAAAATAGTTGCTTTAACATCAGAGGTCACAATTTTTCCAAATTACATAATTTAGAAAGGTACAATGTCCCAAACGTTATGTATTTAAAACACGCTTCTATCCCATTGCTCATGTTAGGTAAATTCATTCCAAACCACTTTGCACAGGAAATAAATTATAACTCCATAACTTTAAACCACTGCATACATTTTCTTAACAGCCAAAACTTTAAATGAAATGTCAGCATTATTATTGCTTGTTTGTAACCCAAATTCAACTTCAAATTAAAAGGGTGTTTCCCAATCAACTAGGTCCTCCTGATATCCCTTGGGCCTTTTTTGCCCCCAGACCTGAGTGAGGGGGTAGCTTTTGGTCCAGGACTTCGACAGACATGGGGTCCATTTTTGGTTTTACTTTTTTTGGTAGCAAATCTATCCAGGCTGTAACATATGGAACCTGGTCAGGATGCCCAGGGCCTCATAGACAATTCTCCAGATTTGGCCAGTGAGGATAGGATTGAACGAATCCCCTGGGGGCCATCCCACACCAAATTGCTGCCACTCAGAATGACAAAAAGAGAAAGATTTTCCTTACTAACACGGTAACCAAAGTTACTCCTGCCTTTTCAGAATTCCTTAAAATTCTGAAGAAAATATTGGAGGGGGGGGTCTCTCCTCCTTGGGACCTGATTGCTGTTGACCCATGGAGGCAGGGGAAGACAGAACAAATAAAATGAAGACAGGTGAGGATGATATGGAAGGCAAAACGAAACACAAACCCAAAATTATGAGGACACAGACAATAGACACAGAGAACGAACAAACAGAAACTAACAGGGCACTCTGGCGTCCCAGCACAGAGGCCAGTAAGTGCTTTAACACTGAATCCAGCGTAGCCACTTACTCTACAGGAGTACTCACCAGAACAGAAATGGAACACTCACATACTGGGGCTGAAATAAAATTTTGTAATGGAACAAACTCCCAGTCCTCTCAGGGAACCTACTCAGTCTTGGGGCAGAGGAACATCATCTCAGTGGCCACCCCCTAAGAAGAGTTGGATCCCCGGCCCTCCAAGGGGTCCAGTTCTGCTGGCAGACACAGAACCAAAGGCTATCTTGGTGGAACCTCCAAATGTAATGGACGACCGAGAAAAATACAGGACGGCAAAGCCAATTGGAATCTGAAGAGTATTCATTAGCCAGTGGGCAACTGTCTCTCAGGTAAAGACCAAAGGAAGGCAGTCCTGAGCAGCCTGTCCAGCAAGCTTTTATACAGTATATTTACTGAAACAAACATCGGTCAGCAAGGCAACTGTTGCTGCATAGGGATGTAAACTAAGGGGGGGCATGCAAACTAACAGGGCAGATCTTGTCTTGGTTACAAGGATGCTTGCATAGGCAGGCACAGGGTGAGGCTTTACAATGGTCATAGCTTCATGGGTGGTTTCTGAGATCCCCTGAGGGGCCTTGTGTAGGAGCTAGCACTATGGGAACCTGACTGACACTTCACTAGCAGGGGGAAGACTTGGGGATGGTGGTGCCCTCTGCAGTGTTATTGTATATAGATTTTCTTTGTTGCTATGATGGATTTGACTTTTTGGTGTTGGGATTTGGCTCTCTGGTGTTTAAATAAATGTTTTGTTTTTGTCTTTCATGTGGGGAGTCTGTTATATTTTGTAATTCAGTATTATACCAGCATAGTCATAGCCTCTGTAGGCACTGTGAATATCACATTGGTGCTACATGGGGGAAACAACAAACAAAATTTAAATACACACACACACACACACACACACACACACACACACACACACATATATGAAAAATAGAAAATAATTAACAGAGGTTAAGAAAGATTGGGAAAGGCTTCCTGTAGAAGGTAGGATTTTAGTTGATACTTAAAAGAAGCCAGAGAGCAGTAGAGAGATGAGGAAGGAGAGCATTTCAGCAATGAAGGAGAGCAGAAAAATTCCTGGAGTCAAGAGATGGAATGTCTTGTATGTGGAAGGAAGAGGCCAGTGACATTGGGTTAAAGAGTACATGGTGTGATTACATATGTACAGCCTATATCAGATTGCTTGCCATCTTGGGGAGGGGGAATGGGAGGGAGGGAGAGAACATTTGGAACTCAAAATTTCATTTAAAAATGAATGTTAAAAACTATCTTTACATGTAATTGAAAAAAATAAAATACTATTTTTTTTTATTCTGGAAAACTTTTTATTGTAGGTAGAAAGGGACACAGCTTGACACAAGAAGTTAGATGATTCCAATTTTGTTGTCAACATCTAAAGCATCGTAGTCTGGAGCAAGACGGACATAGGCCTTCTTCTCTCCATTAGGCCGGATCAGTGTGTTGACCTTGGCCACAATGTCATACAGCTTCTTTACAGCCTGTTTGATCTGATGCTTATTGGCCTTGACATCCACAATGAAGACTAGGGTGTTGTTGTCCTCAGTCTTCTTCATAGCAGACTCAGTGGTCAAAGGAAACTTAATGATGGCATAGTGATCGAGATTGTTCTGCCGAGGGGCACTCTTCCGAGGGTATTTGGGCTGCCTTCGAAGCCTCAGGGTCTTGGGTCTCCGGAAGGTGGGGGATGTTCAGATCTTCTTCTTTTTGTGGCTGTGGACACCCTTCAACACCGCCTTCTTGGCCTTCAAAGCCTTGGACTTGGCTTCTGTCTTGGGGGGGACAACGGCTTCCTTCTCCTTCGGTGCCATCTTGGGGGAAAGGCTATTTTTTTTTTTTAAAAGAGTGCATAATAGGAAGTAAGATGTAAGGAGATTAGAAAGATAGGAGGGGGCTAAGTTATGAATGACTTTGAATGCCAAACAGAGGATTTTGTATTTGATTCTAGAGGTGATAGGGAGTCATTAGAGTTTACTGAGTAGAGGGGAAAATCATTAGTAGCTAAACTGATTGGAGTTCAGAGAGACTTGAGGCAGGCCAACCCACCCACTGGCTATGGCAGAAGTCCAGGTGAGATGATAAGGGCTTGCACCAAAGTGATGTCAGTGTCACAGGAGAAAAGGGTACAATAAATTGGATATGGGGGGAGCAGGAGGATGAGAGATTGTGAGGAGTGGAGGATGGCTCCTAGGTTTCAAGCCTCCAGACCAGGAGGATGGTGTTGCCTTCTATAGTAATAGGGAAGGTAGGGATTAGGTGGGAATTGATAGTACTAGGGAAGGTAAGAGTGAGAGTTTAGGGGGAAAGATAATGAGTTCAGTTTTGGAGATGTGAGGTGTGAGATTAGAGGTCAGTCTTGAGGTTTGTTGCTGGCTTAGTACATTTGAAAGCCTCCAGCATAGAGGTGGTAATTTTAATTCTTGGGAGTTAATGAGATCACCAAATGAAGGGAGAAGAGAAGAAGGCCCAGAACCAAACTCTCAGGGACATCTGTGGTTATATGGTGTGATCCAGAGGAGGATCCAGCAAAGGAGAAAGAGGAGGCCAGATCAGTAGGAGAAGAACTGGATCAGTGACCCCAAAACCTAGAGACAGTGATCCACAGTGTCAAAGACTGTGGAGAAGTCAGTGAGAATAGGATTAAGAAAAGAGCATTGGATTTGGCAACTAAGAGTATTGGTAACTTTGGAGAGAGCACTTTCAGTGGGATGATAAGATTGGAAGCCAGATTTACCTCAATTTCTCCAACTGTAAATGGGGATAATATCACAGAGTTATTGTGAAAATCAAATGAGATAATATTTTTAGAAATCACTTAGCATATCATCTGACACATTATAGGCAGTATATAAATACTCATCTACTATTTTAGTGAGCTCCAAATCCAAGTACAAAAAAGGATTATTGCTACAAGTATTATTATCCCCCCCTTTACAGGTGAGGAAACTGAGGTTCATTTAGTGAAGTCCTAGCAAACTCAGTGAGGGACATGGTCTCTAAGATTATCAGCCACTATATAAGTCCCATGTCCCTCCTGCCCATCTCCTTGGTGATGAGGGTTATCATCACTGCCCAGGTGAGAAATATCTCCAAGCCTCTCTAATTACTGTTATAACCCATCAGATATCTGTCATCCTTCGTCATATCTGAACCTGCCAACAGCCACTGTGTATTCTCAGCCTGCCCCTGCTCCAGAGAGCAAGATCCATCAGCTTACTCATGTACTGGTGAAGTAAACCAGCCTGAGATTTATTCCCAAACTACCTGCTATTTGAGTTTGGTATTCAGGGACCGACCCTATAAGTGTAACTTTCCCTCTCTTTCCTCTCCCTATTTCTCCCCAACCTGAATAAGCCTTACCTTACCCAGCCCACATCTTCCACCCCTCCCTATTTTTATCTGAGAGCAGAGGGGAGATTTGGGGGAGGGCAGAGAGGAGAGGGAAAGAAAAAAAAAGAGGAGAGAAGGAGAGAAAGATGAAAGTTCAGATTAAAATTTTTCTCTTTGCTTTTTTTTCTCCTTGCTTATCACCTTGTACTGTCTAGAGGCTAATACAACGGGGAAAGCCCCCAGATAAGAACAGAATAAGGACAATCCCATTCTGGAGCCACCTCTTCACTTTTCAGTTTCCCTTTAGGGGCTGAATCAGTCTATTAAGTTATTCCGAACTTCTACCTCCCCACTTCCAGTGCTTCTAAAATAAAGACATAACCACCAGTAGCATACTAAGTTAGTTTTATTTATCAAGGAGGACAAATTAAAACAGAAAAAGGGAGCAGGGGAAGGGAGAGAGCCAGAGAGAGAGAAAGCCAGAGAGAGAGAGAGAGAGAGAGAGAGAGAGAGAGAGAGAGAGAGAGAGAGAGAGCCAGAGAGAGAGAGAGAGAGAGAGAGAGCCAGAGAGAGAGAAAGAAAAAGAGGGAGAGAGAGAGAGAAAGAAAGAGAATTGCTCAGTGCAGAGAGTGGAAATGTGTGGCAATCAATAATTCTGGTTAGAGGAAGGGGCTGCCTGCTTAGATATTGGAGCTGTGAGCAGTTCATCAGCACCCTTTCCACCTTGGCCCAAAGATGCGGGCCAGGAAGAACTTTTGTGAGCAGGGAGATTCAGTCCGTAGCACTGTTATGGACTGAATTACACTTCTCATGGCCACATCACTCCAATTGCTGTTCTCATGCAAACATTGGTGAGGAAACAAGTTGATGTCTTCCCATATCTTGCTTGCTTTCAAGATGGAGAATATGTACACTACTCTAAAATTCCATGCCTCTCTCTTCTATCTTTTACTTTCTCCTTTCCAGAATTGACCATGAACCTATGTACATGGCCTCCCAGAGTATCCTTCCAAAAATCCAGTGCTGTACATTCTGGGAATTCTTATATCTGAAAAGTGTGCTCCTACTTGATATAGGATACATGCACACAGAGAGATGTACATAGCTACAGTAATAAACAAGGCTTCTATCTCCTTGTTAGAATCTTTGTGTACTAGAAGTTTATTCTTTCCCTCTAATATAAGTTTCCTTTTCTTTTTTTCTTTTTTTTAAGTTTCCTTTTCTACTTCCTAGTGTGGACATTTGGATTACTATATTATGACCCATTTGGAAAGACATTGACCACCAAATGAAGGATATCACTGGCTAGGAGAAATTGATGTAACCTTCTCTTTATTTTAAAAATCCTTTATAACCAACAGGTGTAGCTGTGGAGCACAGAATCTGGCTGAGGAGAAATATGACTTCTCCCTTCTGGAAAAGAGAAGATCTGATTTCCCCCAAACACATCTGTCTCCCACTATGGGCCAGTTTTGACTGGCCTGTTCATTCTTTCTTGCTGGAAGTTCTTGCCAGAGGCTTCCTATTTTAACCAGCCCCGCCTAGTTACATTTTTTTCCTTATGACTCCAGGCAAAAGAAAAGCCCCAAGTTTAGAAGAAAGAGAGAAAGAAAGAAAGGAAGGAAGGAAGAAAGAAAGAAAGAAAGGAAGGAGGGAGGGAGGGAAGGAAGGAAGAAAAGTTTAGGTTTAAGCTTTTTGGAATTTTATCAAAATTATCAGTAAAATCATAACTATAATGCTAGTGCCTTTCCTCCAAGATTGCCTATACATTTTAACCTGTATATATTTTATGTGTTCAAAGATGTTTTCATGGTGTCTGTGTCTGTCACATTAGTCTGTGAATTCCCTGAGGACAGGGATTATTTTTTTGCCTTTTTTTTTTGTACCTACAATGTACCACTAATGCCTGGTACGTATTAATCACTTAATAAATGCTTATTAATGATTAAATCCTGCCATAGACATGTAGCTCATCAAGTTCATGGGTCAAAATGATTTCTGACCACTGGGACAAAGTTAGACCTCCTGACCTACGCAAATGTTTATGTATTGAATGTAGCCACAATCCATTGCTTTGCTCCTGCCCTCCCCCTTGTTCCCCATTTGTACATTCTCTGGACAAAGCAAAAAACAAAAATTTGGCTAAGATTGGTATCTATCTAGGGAATGCCTGCTGAAAAGAACTATTGGAAACAGTGCAAAAGGGGCAGAAACTTGAGATTTAAGTATCTCCCTTTTCAGACAGAAATTGAGGGAAAGTGAAGGAACAAGGTACTCTAAGAGCCTCCAAGAATCTTGAGGAAGAACTCTTCTATCTGTCACCTCTAAGGAGGGTTCTTTCCATGAGTGGAGCAGCAAACAAAAGAAGATTCCAGCCACTCAATATCTGCCATCTCCAAATAAAAGTCCTCCTTTATTCTCCCACTCTCTATCTCTCGGTCTTTCCAGTTAACAAAATGTCCATTATAGGGGTGGCTAGGTGGCACAGTGAGTAAGAGTGCCAGCCCTGGAGTCAGGAGGACCTGGGATCAGTTCCAGCCTCAGAAAATTAGTACCCAAACAAATAAATAACTAGCCCTGTAACCTTGAGCAAGTTACTTAACCCCAATTGCTTTAAAAAAAAAAAATGTCCATTATAGTAGAAGACTCCTCCCTCCAGCCACATTCAGTTCCACTTCCAACATTGAGGCCTGAAGCAGTTGCTGCAGTGAGTGACCCTGAGTTAATGGATGATGGACCCAAGGTTGGTTCTGACAGCTGAAGAGGAAGAGAAAGTCAGGAACTCTTAGTAACCTTGATGCCTTTTAACTCTTGCTAGCCTCCTCTATCTTTTCCAAATCCTCAACCTATTATTTCTCAAGCATTATTTCTGTAAACCAGAAACTACAGTCATCAAATTTGAAAGTTAGACCCTAAAAGGAATATTTATCACAATAGACCCAGTAAGTATTTGCCCTGATTCTGGTTGGAGGCCTCCAAGCAGGGGGAATCCACTATTTTTTTTTTTTAAGCAACTGGGGTTAAGTAACTTGCTCAAGGTTACATGGCCAGTCATTATTTATGTGTGGGTGCTCATTTTCTGAGGCCGGAACCAATCCCAGATCCTCCTGACTCCGGGGCTGGCGCTCTTACTCACTGCGCCACCTAGCCACCTCTACTATTTTTTTTAGGTGGCCCATTCCACTTTTGTATATCTATGAAATTTTTCCTGAGATCAAATCTAAATTGGATTTTTTGTAACTTTCACTGGTTACTCATGGTTCTATTCTCTTAGGCCAAACAGAACAAGACTATCTTCCATGTAACAGCTCTTCAAATATTTGAGGACAAATATTATGTGCACTGAGTTTTCTCTTCTCCAAACTAAACAATTTCTTCAGTCTCCTTTCATTTAAAATGGACTCAAGGTCCTGCTCCACCTTATGGATGTCCTTTTTAAACTGTAATCTCCAAAACTGAAGACACTGTGCCAGGAGAGGTCTGAGCACCCAAGTGTAATGTTAATGGGATATAAGATCTTCTTGCCCATTAATAGGCCTCATGTGGAGTCCATTAAGGGAAGTATATATACTCTGAGTTGATATTTTGCTTTGGGAGCTTACTTGTGAGAAGGCTCTTGTGATTCCCTGGTCAAGATTCTGAGTGGCTATGTGTTCAGAGCTCCCCGACTGCTCAGATGTAAAGGCTCTCTCCATCCAGGGATGTATGTGAAGTGTACAGTTGATTCAAGCAGTCAGAGCCCTGTCTGTCTTTATTTCTCTGCTTGTATTTTTCTCTGTATTTTCCGTTTGTATTTTCTCTGAAGTTCAGGGTGCTGACTTTTCCCCTGAACTAGTGAATGTAATAAAAAAAAAGATTGTTGACTCCTTAAACAGCTATCTTTCCTAGTAAAGCAGATCTAAACCTGTGCTAGCAGCTGTCCTGGGGATGCCAGTGTGGTTGCCACTGCACCAAGGCATCCAGACATACAGTCTTTCTCTTTTTTTTTTGACTAAAAAAGGACTAAACTTTATTGACAAACTGCTGTAGACATTTTGACATAAGTCTTAGCTATTTAGGCAGACTTACACATGTAGCATTTAATCTTCAAGAACAAAATGGGAGGACAGTACAAATCCAATTAAGACTTTAGCTTATGTACAGAGTGGATTTTTTTCCTTTTTTTTTTTTTCAGCTGCAGTGTCCCTTTTTATATAATGCTAGTGTTGAGACATACTTGAAGGAATGCATCATTCGGGTTGGCTCTGTGTTGTCATCTGGTTTAAAACATGTACTTTTTCAGCCCCCAGCATCCCAAGAAGTATTGGTGGTTTTGCAGAAAGCAAACCTCAACCATATGCAATATTTTGTTTTCTGATTTCAAACACTGGATTTATTAGATGCAGTGATTTAAAATTTTTTTCTTAGTTAAAAAAAGATTTGCATCAAATGAAATTCAGTCTGTCAATCTCCCTCCCACCCACCCCATTTCAAAACTAAGATACTCCCTAAGTATCTCTCAACACTGTATGTTTGGGGCTAGATTTCAAAAACCCACATAAGAAAAAGTCAATTTTACAAACCTATTTTTTTCTTTTTTTTTTTTTTTTAAAGCAATTGGGGTTAAGTAACTTGCTCAAGGTTACACGGTTAGTCATTATTTATGTGTGGGTGCTCATTTTCTGAGGCCGGATTTGATCTCGGGTCATCCCAACTCCGAAGCCAGTGCTCTTACTCACTGCGCCACCTAGCCGCCCCAAACCTATTTTTTTAATCAATTAACTTAAAAAAAATACACCAACTATTTAATTCATGAGAATCTTTCATATTAAGAATTTAAACTTGGGGTGGCTAGGTGGCGCAGTGAATAGAGCGCCGGCCCTGGAATCAGAAGGACCTGAGTTCGGAGCCGGCCTCCGACACTTAATCTGCACAAACAAACAAACAAAAAAAAAAACCTAGCCGTGTAACCTTGGGCAAGTTACTTAACCCCAATTGCCCTAAAGGGGCGACTAGGTGGCGCAGTGAGTAAGAGCGCCGGCCTCGGAGTTTGGATGACCCGAGATCAGATCCGGCCTCAGAAAATGAGCACCCACGCATAAATAATGACTAACCGTGTAACCTTGAGCAAGTTACTTAACCCCAATTGCTTTAAAAAAAAAAAAAGAATTTAAACTTAAGATTCAACTGCCATATGCTTTTAAGGAAATGTATTTGACATCTGAGCTTACTTTTAAACAGTGGCACCTACTACCGTTAATATGAATTTAAGTCTTAAAAACAGCCCTGAATTTTGAAATGTAGCCTAGTTTGGGAATCTGCAACTACAACTTTATGGGTTGCTTCAAACCAAACCTAAGAGAATTTTAACAAAGCTTAACTTCAGAACCCTTAAGCAAGCAATGTCACTTTGGGAACTAACAGTTTTTTTTTTAAACTCAACTTCTATTTTTATTATAAAAGGTACAGTTGTGTTTATATTTAAACAACAAAGAAAGAAAAAGCATCTACACACTTAAAAAATTAATTCGATATTCCTAAATCTATTTTAACTAATTTTAAAATACTACATACAGAAGCCAGAATGCAGGGTAAGGATGGAGGAAGAGGGGAGAAGAAGGGAATCATGAAGAAAAACATCTAGACAATTACTTGTCTGTTGTGGGTAAAGCAACAGGAATCCTGGGAGATACAAGAAATCAGTAACAACTTTGCTCATAACTGATATTTTTCCCTCATGTTTGTTTTAATAACGTCCATATGGGTGCTCTCTGTATGACCCCTTCACTGGCCTAGCTGGAGGGGCCTTCAAAGAGGGCCTCATCCCATTCCAGTCGTCTTGACCATAAGCTTCGTAAGAATCTTGTGCCTCTCCATGTCCATAATCATAATACTCCGAATCCCCTTGGCCCTGGCTATAATAGCCTTCGTATCCTTTGTAACTTTGCTCGGCATAGGTATCGTCATACCCATAGTCTTCGTAAGTCTCTGGTGATGGGGGTGGAGGAAGAGGTATTCTCTGGATGCCTGTGGCTCGGGTTCTTGGAGTAGGGGCTCCCCTTACTGCTGGAGGGGGAAGCACCCCAGTCTTTCTTTTAAAGAAATGTAGTTCCCATTGGTTTAGCACAAACTAGCCTTTCTGGGATGTTCTCCAGGGAAGTCACAGTTCAAATACTGGTTGGATTATGTGGCCTCTGAAGCTTGTGTTAGTGTTCTAATGCTATGATTCTCATCATCTCTCTAACTCAGATATCCCTCCTCAGCATTAAGGTGCAGAGGCAGAGGTGGAAACTTAGAAGAGGAGAGAAAAAATGGAAAGCAGTTGGCACAGAGCCAACTGCTCCCTGCTTTAAGTGACTCTAGCTCAGCTGGCCCACAGAGGACACCCACCTCTAATATGGGACTTCCAGTGTTGGTGGGTTTGGGCACTATAAATGGAAAGCTTTCTCCTCTTCCCCCAGTTGCAATATTGTCATTGACCACAGGATGGAAGCACAAGGCTGTTATGTTGCTGTTCTGTGGTGCCTGATTCTTTTAGACTATATTTGAGGATTTTCTTGGCAAAGACACTAGAGTGGTTTGCTATTTCCTCCTCCAGCTCATTTTACAGATGGGGAAACTGAGGCAAGTAGTGACTTGGAAGGGGTCACAAAGCTATTAAGTGTCTGAGTTGGATTTGAATTCAGGTCTTCCAGCCCTTTCTATTCACTGCACCACCTACCTGTGGTAGCACACATACACCTGTTAGACTATGTATTTATTAATTTTATATTTTTTTAAATTTTCAGTTCCAGGGGTGGCTAGGTGGCATAGTGAATAGAGAACCAGCCCTGGAGTCAGGAGGCTCTGAGTTCAAATCTGGCCTCAGACACTTACTCACTAGCCGTGTGACCTTGGGAAAGTCACTTAACCCCAACTGCCCTGCCTTCACCCCTCCAAAAATTTTTTTTCAGTTCCAAATTCTTCCCCTTTCCTCCCCCTCTCACTAATATACATGAAGTCATGCAACATATTTGCATGTTGAGTAGTTTTGAAGGATGTAATTCTGCATTCTAACCACATGGTGGCAGCAGCAACAAAGATTCATCAGTTGGATTTAGAAGTGGAAACTATCTCAGGAGTCTCTGGTCCAAGAAATCAGGGAGATTAGGTGACTTCTAGTGTGTGTGACTTATGTCGATAAATGGTTGATGTGTCTTGACATGCCGTGTCATGTAATGACACACACATGTGTCATACCATAGCAGTGTGGTTCTGGTGCGTGTTGGCAGGTGTCATGTCATGTAGTACATATATAAAGCCATGTCACACCGCCACAACCATGTCACGCATTTGTCAGACACGAATTGTGACATTTATCACGGTATGGTGGTGGTATTGTCACCAGCATGACATCTCATGATGTGACATAGGTGTGACGTGACATGGCATGCATCCTCATGTAGCCCCAATCAATGAATGACGTGTGATTTTTTTTCCTTGAATTTCATGATCAGCACTTATTCTGGGATTGTCTTCTAGATCTGTACAGAGAAGTGCTGGGGCACAATTTATCTGTGCTTCTTGAGCCTACTTTTCCTTCTTGACTCTCAATATAATTTCCAATTGATGCCAATTAGGCAATGCTAAGGTTAGAGGGAAGAAACTGAGCCATTACGACCACCACTCAGGATACCCCAGAACAGGTAGGCTACAGATAAGGGCTCAGACACTCTCAAAAGCTGTGTTAAATTTCCGGTGTGAACATTTGCACCTTGGAAGCAGGCAAATAGAGCATGAGTTCTTGTTTTGTTGAATTCTACACTCACTCCAAAAATGTGATGAAGAAAATGTATTATTAATATAGTAAAATAAATTAAAATGCATTATTAATATAAGTATATAGTTTGTACTTTTTTTTTTTCAGTTAAACCTTGACCGGCACATGGCTAAGACTAAAGATAAGTATAGAGAGCCAGATTCCAGATGGCCTTCTAGGCATCCCGGAACCTCTGTCTCCTGCTGTGGCTCTGTTTCCCATTGCTCCTCCATGTATTAGTGTCTGTGGTCTGATATCTCTTTACGTTATGAACCCAGCTGGCTTTCTTTCTTTCAGACTAAATCATAAAATGGCTGAATGGAGCCCATGTTTCCTGTGTAATCTCACCATCACCAAATGGACTCTCTGGGCTTTGAGCCTTTTTTGTCATGTGATATCTTCTGGACCTGTACCAGTCCATTCACTTCTCTGAGGTTTCCCATCAATATTCTCCTCTTGTCTAGGTTAGAGGCCTGCCAGTTTGCAGTAAATCTGCCACAGGAGTGATCCAAGCTTCCCACAGCACTTTCCCTGAGAAAAAGCACCAAGGATAAGGATGAGAGCTATGTCATGACCATGCATGTGGCTCTTACAGCAAACACATTTTTGCTAGTTGACGAGCTTCATGTATGTGCAGGTATGCAACTGCAGAAAGGGATTGCCTCCAGGAAGACACAATGGTCCATGGAAACAATGAACCCAGTTTTACCATGAATCCAGATTCAAGGCCTGGAAACCACAGAAAATCTAGCAAGAGACAGAACTGTGGACCAAACCACGCTGTCGAGAGAGGTAATGCTATTAGAGAATGGTGGCTGTGAAGGCAAGGATACACAGATACCAGCCCCAAAAGACGACCAGAAGGACAAAGGTCCCTTTGGTTTCAGATGTAAATAGGACAGTGCCATGCAGGTCGAATGCAGTCATGGAAAGAATGTGGCTTCAATGTTGCTGAGATCTACAGGGCTTGTATTGGGAAAAGAAGATGAGGTAATGTATATCGGATTTCATGCCACCATGGTGGGGAGGGGGATTTGGAACTCAAAAACCTGTAGAACTGCGTGTTGTAAACTAATAGTAAATTAAAAAAAAGAATCAGGCACTCAGAGCTAGGAGGGAATTTTGGAATCATTGGAGTCAAATCTTTCTTTTTACAGATTAGATAGGGAAACTAAGGCCTCAGAAGGCCAGTAACTTAACTCCCTATGTGACTATAGTAAAGTAATAAAACAGAAAAGAAGATGAGGTAATAATAATTACATAGTACTTACTATGCGTGAACATTGTGCTATTTGTTGTTATTCGGTCATTTTTCTATTTTTTTGCGCTTTTTTTTTTGGAGGGAGCAAGGCAGGGCAATTGGAGTTAAGTGACTTGTCTAAGGTCACATGGCTAGTAAGTGTTAAATGTCTGAGGCTGGATTTGAACTTAGGTCCTCCTGACTCCACAGCCAGTGCTCTATTCACAGCAGCACCTAGCTGCCCCCAATGTTTAGTCATTTTTCAATTGTGTCTGACTCCTCATGACCCATTTGGGGTTTTCTTGGCAAAGATACTGGAATGGTTAGGGGCAGCTAGGTGGTACAGTGAGTAAGAGCCCCGGAGTGCAAATGACCTGGGATCAGTCCCGGCCTCAGAAAATGAGCACCCACACATAAATAATGACTGGCTGTGTAACCTTGAGCAAGTTACTTAACCCCAATTGCTAAAAAATAATAATAATAATAAATTTAATTTAATTTAATTTAAAAAAAAGATACTGGAGTAGTTTGGCATTTCCTTCTCTAGCTCATTTTACAGATGAGGAAACTGAGGCAAACAGAGTTAAGTAACTTGCCCAGAGTCACACAGCTATTAAGTGTCTGAAGCCAGATTTAAACTCAGAAAGCTGAGTCTTCCTGGCACTTTATCCACTGCATCACTTAGCTGTTCCTAGCACATAGTGAATGTTTAATAAATGCTGGTTCACTGACTGGCTACCTATGACATCATTACTATGCTAACTTCCTGGGGGTTATAAATTCTTGCTATTGGCTCTAAGACAACAATAAATATATGAGTGTTTTGGTTTCCCCCTAAAGACAACAAGTGTCTGAGGCCGTATTTGAAATCAGGTCCTCCTGACTCCAGGGCCGGTACCACACCACCTAGGTGCCCCAAGAGATGGAGTTTCATACCAAGATACCCATCTTAACAAACTGGGTACACATAGGAGGGCTTGAATAACTAATCACCACACCATCCTTTTAAGGTGCTGCTTCAGCATATGCCTCTCATGGGTCCTAGCCATCTCCCTAGAGCTAGCTTCTCCTGACTTTGTAAGTATTCCTGTGATTTCAGAAGTTTTTGCCCCCAGGCTTTGCAAAAATACTTTCTACCAGATTGCACATTTTCTCAGCTATTTGCCCATACCATAATCTTCCTATCACATGACTAGTCCAAATTTCAACTGGTTCTTCCCCAGAAGAGCACAGATCCTTTCCCAAGAAGATTCCTGGCTTAGGCCTATGATATCCTTGTGACACTGGAGACATAGACTCAGCACTATTTGTGGGTGAAGTATTTTTTTCCTTACTTCAACAAAATCCTCAGTTTTTTCCATTGGCAAGTCTTTACCCATAAAGGCTTTCAAATTTTTAATCAACTCCTTCTCAGAATGAGGGCTAGTGATCAATGTCCAGGTATTATCACCTATGGTCACTATGTCAGGAATTTCTGAGTAATAAACTGCATCTGTTAATGTGCACACAAAACAGAGTGGTGTCTCCCACTCTGACCTTGCTATCGATCACTGTACATTTATCTAAATCTTTTACAGTCCTTTTTCAAGCTTTTTAATGTCCTTATTTTTATGCCCTGGGACTATTCCTAGGGATGAGAAACATTTGGGAGCCATTATTGCTTTACAAAATTTCCCCCAAATTTTGACTTCCATTTCATTCAAGCATTACTTAAAATTGTATTCAGAAATCCAATAGAGCAAAATCAAACACCACATATGCATTTAAAACAAATATGTAATTTTTGTAACATAGTCATGCTAAGGTTCCTGTTCTTCTCCCACAATTCCTTATGTCTCATCTCATTTCATCTACCCCATGCCTGGAATGCTCTTCCTTTCCACCTTTGCCTCAGGGAATCCCTAGTTCCTTGAAAAATTCAGCTGTAGTCTTGCTTTATTTAGGAGGCTTTCTGGGTTCCCTCAGTATCTTGAGCTGTTCCCTTTAAGGTTGATGTTATTGAGTCTGACTCTTTGTGACCCCATTTGGGATTTTCTCAGCAAAGATACTGGAATGGTTTGCCATTTCCTTCTCCAGCTTATTTTACAGATGAGGAAACTGAGGCAAACAGGATTAAAGGGCTTGCCTAGGGTAACATAGCTAGTAACTGTCTGAAGTCATATTTGAACTCGGGAAGGTAAATCTTTCTGGTTCCAAGCCCAGTGCTCTATCTACTTTGCCACCTAGCTGCCCTTTCCCTCAGGGTTACTTTATATTTTTTTTTAATTAAACAAATGCTTTATTAACTTCTGGTTTACATCATTCATTTCCACCAGATTATGAGTTACATTTTCCCCCCATTTTTTCCCTACCCACCACCACAGAATAGCAGTCCCACTAGATATCCCCTTATCCAATCTGCTCTCTCCCATATCTTCTCCCATATCCCCTTCGATTTTGCCATTAGGGCAAGGTGAATCTCTGAGCCCCAATGCCTGGACATCTTATGAAACATTTAATTTTAAAACTTTGATTTTCAGATCCATTCCCTTTCTCCCTTGTCACCCATTCCCTCTGAGAAGATAAGTAATTTGGTATGTGTTGTACATGTATAGCTATGCAAAACATTACCATAGCAGATATATTGTAAAAGACTGCTTATATTTCCCTCCCACCTGTCTCACCTCCCACCTGGTCCATTCCCTACTTTGATCCTGTCCCTCTTTGATAGTGGGTACTTCCAACCTCCCCTCCCCCCAGAATGCCCTCCCCTCCATCATCCCCCCTCTCATCCCCCTTTCCCCTACTCAGGAGAGTGAGTGAGGGTAAGATATTCCATTTAGTATGTATGTGATTCTCTCCTTGAGCCAACTTCAATGAGAATATGCTTTTGCCTTTTTGCCTTCCTGTTCTTCCCCTCCCCTGCAACTACTTCCCCTTGCCTCTTCTACATGAGATAGTTTACCCTACCCTGTCTCTCTCCATCTCCTCTTGCCACTTTCCTCTCTCACCTCTTGACTTCACCCCTTAAGAATCATCCCTTCCTTGGGGCAGCTAGGTGGCGCAGCGAGCAGAGCACCGGCCCCGGAGCCAGAAGGACCCGAGCTCAGATCTGGCCCCAGACACCCAACACACAAGCAAAAACCCAGCCACGTGACCCTAGGCAAGTTACCCAACCCCAATTGCCCTCCAAAAAAAAAAAATCATCCCTTCCCATTAAATTCAACCTGTGCCCTCTATCCATGTATACCTGTGAACATATGCCATGTACCCTTCTTCAATTATTTTCATAATGAGAAAGGTTTCATCAAACACAGTTATTGTTTTTCCATGTAGGACTGTAAATAGTCCAACTTTGATAAGTTCCTTTTGATTTCTTTTCCTTGATTACCTTCTCAAGCATCTCTTGCTTCTTGTGTCTGAATGGCAAATTTTCTATTCAACTCTGGTTTTTTCATCAAGAATGCTTGAAAGTCCTCTATTCCACTGAATGACCATATTTTCCCCTGAAACAAGATACTCAGTTTTGCTGGGTAGGTGACCCTTGGGTTCATTCCCAGCTCTTTTGCCCTCTGGAATATCATATTCCATGCCCTTCGATCCCTCAGTGTAGAAGCTGCCAGGTCCTGGGCTATTCTGATTGTGTTTCCACAATATTGAAATTGTTTCTTCCTGGCTGCTTGTAGTATTTTCTCCTTGATCTGGGAATTCTGGAACCTGGCTATAATATTCCTGGGAGTTTTCTTTTTGGGATCTTTTTCAGGAGGTGATCTGTGGATTCTTTCAACCTCTATTTCCCCTCTGGGTCTAAAACATCAGGGCAATTTTCCTTGAGAATTTCTTTAAGGATGATTTCTAGGTTCTTTCTTTGATCATGGCTTTCAGGTAGTCCAATAATTTTTAAATTATCTCTCCTAGATCTATTTTCCAGGTCAATGGTTTTTCCCATGAGATATTTCACATTGCCTTCTATTATTTCATTTGTTTGGATCTGTTTAATAGTATCTTGATTTCTCATAAAGTCACTAGCTTCCATTTGCTCCAGTCTAACTCTGAAGGAATGAATCTCCTCAGTGAGCTTTTGAGATTCTTTTTCCATCTGGCAAATTCGACTTTTTAAGGCATTCTTCTCCTCATTGGCTTTCTGAGCCTCTTTTGCCATTTGAGTTAGTCTATTTTTTAAGGTGTTATTTTCCTCAGTCAGGCTGTTGACTGTCATTTCATACTTTTCTTGCATCTTTTTCATTTCTCTTCCCAAATTTTCCCCCACTTCTCTTATCTTCTTCTTAAGGTCCTCTATGGCCTGTAGCCAGCTTGTATTTTCATTTGGGGCTTTTGGTGCAGGAGTTCTGACCTCACAGTCCTCCTCCATGCTTTGAGCCTCTTTGCCCCTAAAATAGGAGTCCAATGTTGAACTTTTCTGTTTATTTTGTTTCATTTGCCTAGGCATGTTGCCACTTAATTACTTGATTTTTGGGCTTGTTGCCATAGTAGGACTCTGCCACCAGACAGGAGAGCTTCCGTCCCAAACGTGGGGTCTTCACAACTTCCACCAGTTGGGTGGCCTCTGTAAAGCTTCCACCCACTCTGGAAAATTGGATACCCACCCCAAACTTCCCCCCCAGACCACAATCCAGATCCAGGCAGTTTAAAGCAAGAGCGATTAACCCCCAGACTGCTGGATCTCCCTACAGTTCGCAGACCAGGAGCTAGAGCCACTACTGATGCTGCAAAATGGCTTCTGTGCTGCTGTTTCTTCAGCAGCTTTTTGCCCCCAGGGGAGGAAGCCACGCGTTCCCCAAATACTGGTCCCAAAGTCCATAGGGCACTAACCTCTCACTTTGTCCTAGGCATATCTGTGCTGATAATTCTGGAATTGCCACAATTGCTGGTGTTCTGGGGTCCCTCCAGCCAGCTGAAGGCCCAGCCACCCTGGGGCTAAAACCGCAGACCTGGGCTCGGCTCTGCGCACTGCACTGTTGGTTCCCAGCGTGATGTGCTGCCTGCTCTCAGAGTGCTGTGCTGGCCGCTCCCTGCAGGGATGCTGGGCTGTCCTCAGGAGGAGGTTAGTTTCTCTGTGCTGTTCTATGGATGCTGTGGCTCCAGAAGTTGTTTGGAGTCCCCTTTCACATTGTTTGAAATTTGTGTGAGGCAGAGCACATTGGAAATGCTGTTTCTACTCCGCCACTTTATATTTATTTTGTAGGTAGAACACATGTTCTCTCTCTAGCTAGAATGAAAGCTCCTTGAAGGCAGGTACTTTCACTTTTGTCTTTATGTCCTTGGTTCCCAGCACTTAAGTGCTTTAATAAATGCTTGTTGGTTGACTGAAAGTCTTGATGGAAATGCATATGACAATTACTGGAGCAACATATTTCAACAAGAAGCTTATGAATAGGCTAACAATGCAGTTAATTCCACATGCAAATAAGCAATAACTTTAAGCCAATTGCAGTTATAAATGTAATGTATTTGTAACCCTATGAAATATAGAAGGTCAGTCATGAGAGAGGGAGTACCCATGAGGAAACAAGCATAAATGTAGCATCCTTTTTGGATCTGACCTTCTCCTTACCCTACCTTCATTTATACTTAGAGGCTGGGTTCACCAGGAACATAGTTAATCTCAACTTCCAAGTATTTTGTGACTCCCTACTTTTAAAACTATAGCTCACAAGTCCCTCCTGTTGCATTTATTTTTAACAATCAGCTTGGGGACATAATTGACTTAAAGTAAAAGCATTTCTTTAGATTAATTGTAATTATATAATATTCTTTCCATAAACCTAGGGTACATTCTCCCACAAATATACATAGCAACAGTGGTGGTAGAAGTGAGCCTAATGCCAGGACCTTGTTAGTTCAGGTTCAATGTTGCACAAAATGTGGCATTCAAGGGTCATCAAACAGTTAAAAACAAAAAAAGCAAGGAGACACAACAAGGATATAGTGGCACTTAGTTTGTCTGGATATAACCAGCTACTCTTTCTGTGGGAAATTTGTCTGGTCAACAGAGTAGGGTATGGTTGTATGGTTACTCTTGTGTTCTTCTATCTATCAGTTATAAGGCATCTTAACTCCACATAGGTGGGACTTTTTATGCCCTTAGATGAATCAAAAGAGTCAGGAACCAATCAAGTTCCAGGGACAACTTTGTTGCCTTTCAGGGAAAACTAATCCTTCATAGGAGCAAACAGGTCATAAATAGGAAGAGTGGGCCTACACAGGGAATACTGTGGTTGAGGGGTACATATTTAAGGAACACGTGTGGCCAAGGCAATTTGTATTTCTAGTATAGAAGGGCCCAGATACCCTATGTCTTCTTACAGTATCCTCACTCTTCCCCTTTGGGCTCAGTGTCTTTGTTGGCAGGGGTCACTTGTGTGGACTCCCTGGGTCTTTCTCTCTCTGTAGCTCAGTTCTCAATGGTCAACACTATCTCCCAACTCAAGAGACTCTTCCTATCTCATACCTAACAGACTGGGTCTGTTCCTCTGCTGGGACCTGTATCTTCTACTGGGCAATTAATTTTAATGCAAGATGTCAAGGTTAATGAGGGTAGGGGGTAGGGGAAAAAATCCCTTTCACCCCAGGGAAGCAAGCAATGATTCTCTCTCAAGGGCTTAATTTTTCTTCCATGACTGGTTCCCTTTTCAGTTCATGGAGCTTTCACTCCTCTGAGATATCCTGCTTTGTCTACTGCTTTGACTGATCCCTTAGAGATTTGTGTCTGGCTTTTAAAAGGCTACCAGGGGCATGACTCTGCCTTCATCCAATCAACAGCTAACTATCTGCTCTCCAGTTCCATCAAATTTAATCTTCACTTCTTCATAGCTCATTAAGGAGGTAGCAAAGTATAAACCCTTATTTAAAAGCCTAATGCCTCATTGTCTGTTATCTCCACATTCTATTCTGTAATTTCATCATTTGTGTTGCAGGGAGGGGGAAATCGATTGAGATTCTCCTGAGCAACTTCCCCCTACTATTTTCTGAAGAAAATTTAAGGTTTTTAAAAATTATATGAAAGATTGGGGTGGCTAGGTGGCGCAGTGAGTAAGAGCGCCGGCCTCGGAGTTGGGATGACCCGAGATCGAATCCAGCCTCAGAAAATGAACACCCACACACAAATAATGACTAGCCGTGTAACCTTGAGCAAGTTACTTAACCCCAATTGCTTAAAAAAAAAAATTATATGAAAGAAATCTGGATTGGAAAGAAACAATTCCAGTGAATAAACAAGAAAATGTTTCAAAAAAGGAAAGGAAATGGAAAAAATCCCCCAAAATAGCAAAAACAAAAACCTCAAGTAGAATTCTACTCAAAATTTGAAATAATTTTAAACCATTCTCAGGCGTATCCTCAGTGTGACTTGTGGTCACTGAGACAGACGTACTCAAAAGGAAAACAACACAAGAGGAAAAAAATAGATATAACCCAAAATATCCCAGAAACCCTGCAATGTGATAGGTGATAGGGGCTAGGTCTGCACTATTTGGCTGCTGATTTTGCAAAAGCTTTCCCTGTCTTCTGCAATTAAGAGAAAAGCAGGCTGTTACTTTGTAAATTAACCAGCAAGGGAGTGTAATATATAATTTGGCCACTATGTGGCACTAACCTCAAGCTAACAACAGAGTGATTTCTTCATGGACTCTTCAGTGTTTTTATATATAATGATTTCCCAAAGGCCAAATCATCTCCTTACTCACTCTATAAACTCTAGATTGCTCTACCTGCCAACACCAGAAGGCTCATGGGACAATGCTGACCAAGTTCAAAATTTATATTAGGGATATGGAAACAAGAAAATGAAGAATTCACTCTGAAATTAGAAAACTGCAGAAATCTTGACTTGTTTTTCAGCCTCTAAACCAACTGGGAAATCTCATGCTCTCAAAACCAACCTCATTCATAAGATCTAGAAAACTGACTTTTTGGTGGCTGCACAATTGATTTATGCATAGTAAAGGAATTGGAAAGAGCTGTAACATAGCAAAACTATTCAGCAATTGCTTCATCCTCTTGTATTTCCTACTGATCTGTCAAGCTCTTACTGCTCCCAGGCATGAGAAGAAGAGATAGGCAGCTGGGAATAATTGCCGAGTTGCATGACTCATAGCCATCCCCATTGGTTCTGTCAACAATCAAAAAAAGATAGGAGACTAATTGATAAATGGTCAAAGGATATGAACAGGCAGTTTTCAGAGAAAGAAATTAAAGATATCTATAAGCATATGAAGAAATGCTCTAAATCACTATTGATTAGAGAAATGCAAATCAAAACAACTCTGAGGTGCCACATCCCTCCAGTCAGATTGGCTAAGATGACAAAACAAGAAAATGACAAATGCTGGAGAGGATGTGGGCAAATTGGAACATTAATGCATTGTCGGTGGAGTTGTGAACTTATCCAACCATTCTGGAGAGCAATCTGGAATTATGCCCAAAGAGCCCTTTGACCCAGCAATACCACTTCTAGGGTTATATCCCAAAGAGATCATAGAAGTGGGAGGAAGACCCATATGTACAAAAATATTTATAGCAGCTCTTTTCGTGGTTGCAAAGAATTGGAAATTAAAGGGGTGCCCATCAATTGGGGAATAGCTAAACAAGTTGTGGTATATGAATGTAATGGAATATTATTGTGCTATAAGAAATGAAGAGGAGACGGTTTTCACATTTACCTGGAGAGGCTTATACAAAGTGATGCTGAGTGAGAAGAGTAGAACCAGGAGAAATTTGCATACAATCACAGACACAACATATGTGTGATGACCAACTATGACAGACTGGACTTTTCTCAGCAATGCAATGATATAAATCAATCCCGAAAGACTCATGAAGGAGAGAGATGCGACATCCAGAGAAATAACTAGAAAGAACTGAGCTTGAATCCTGATGGAAGCAAACTAAATGATCTTTTTCTTTTCATTGTTTGGTTTTATTTCTTCTTTACCATCTTTCATCCCACCTAGTACAATATGCCTTTGTAATTGGACTAATGTCTAATATGAAAGTATTTGCAGATCCTATACTGGACTATATGCTGTCGTGGGGGAGTGGGAAGGAAATTTGAAAATCAAGGAACTATGGAATTGAATCTTAACTAAAACTAAACTAATAAATTAATAAAACAAAAAACAACAACAACAACAAAAAGAAGAGAGACTGGTATGAGTCTTCTGGCCCAGTCTCACCAACCACTAAGGCTATGCGGTCTTTCTTCTGGTCCCAATCCTCCTATGCATCCTAGCATTCTTCTCTGTGGCTATAATGTTTCTGCTCCAGGTCTCCATTTTTGCCCCTACAGGGTCCGTCCTGATTTGCTCTTCACAGCACCTGGCCCTGGCTGTAGTTGTTAGCTGTCATCTGTCCTACCTGTGATAAGGAAGGAATGGCAGCTCAAAGATTTCCTCAAGGAAAAAGAGAAAAAGGAATTTGGAAATGTTAGTAAACATGTGACTGTGCACAAGTCTTACCTTTTTGTCTTGCTGATCTATTTCCCCCAGGCAACTTTCAGGAGACTTTAATATCACCTATTACACAAGGAAGTTCAAAACACTTTTGGTTGGCATTCAAGGCCTTTCACATTCTGGCTCTATCCAGCTTTTCTGATTTTATGTATCACTACTCTCCTCCATATGCTTTACAATCCAGTCATACCAGACTGCTCATCATCCCGTCTCCATGTCTTTGCTTATGTTGGTCTCTGTATTTGATGTGCCCCCACCACCCCATGTTAGGCTTATTGAAATCCTAGTTATCCTTAAAGCTTAGCTCAAATGCTACTTTTTCCATGAAGCCTTCCCTTGTGCCCTTAGACATTAATGATACTGGGCAGTTAGGTGAGCAGGCAAGAAGATCTGAGTTCCAGTCTGGCCTCAGACGTGTACTTAACCTCTGCCTGCCTCTGTTTCTTCAACTGTAAATGGGGATTATAATAGCACCTACCTTCCAGGGATGTAGTGAGAATCAAGTAAGATAATATTTGTAAAAAAAAAAAAAACAACTTAGTACAGTGCCTGGTGCATAGTCAGCCCTTACAAAATACTTATTGCTTTCCTTCCTCCCTCCCCAGGATGTCACCAAACTTTTGACTGGCCCCTTTCTCTTGAAATGTGTATTACATACTTCATACTAAATGAAGATTCTACCAGGGTGGGTTGTGTCTTGTATCATCTGTTTTTCCTCCCTCCTCTAGCCTCTAGCACCCTGTACAGGGTTCACCACTGTGTAATAGATGCTTTAATAAATGTTTGTTGAAATTGAAGCTGACCGCTAAAGGATCTGTCAGGAATGATTTCCTCTTATAGAAGCCACATTGCTGTTCCTCTACCAAGTTGGATTTGTTCAAATGTTCATGATCTTGCTTATGATCAAATCATAGAATCACAGATTTTGAGAGTTTGGGGACGAGAGAAAAGGTTCCTTTTTCCATCAGAATGCTAAAAGTCGCTCCAAGGATTTCTCATGAGTTCAGATAACAGTAGAAATTATATAGGAAAGATTTTTTTAAATTACATTCCCCCAAAATTCATACTTTGCTACAGAAACAAAGAAATCATAATCATTGTATCCTTTCAAGACGATTAAAAACTTTTGAGTAACTGTGAAGGAGAAAGCACAATTTAAATGCCTTTTCTTGTTTGTTTTCTTCCTTATTTCATAAGGCAGCTAGGTAGCACCATGGCTAGAGTGCTGAGCCTGGAATCAGGAAGACTCATCTTCTTGAGTTCAAATCTGGCCTCAGACACTTAATAGCTGTGTAACCTTGGGCAAGTCATATAACCCTGTTTGCCTCAGTTTCCTCACCTATAAAATTAGCTGAAGGAAATGGCAAACTATGCCAGTATCTCTTCCAAGAAAACCCCAAATAGGGTCTCAGAGAGTTGAACAGGACTGAAAAATGACTTAACAATAACAATACTTGATTTCTGTGAGCTAAGAACTTGATAGAAATGCAAACTCTTCCACTTGGCATCCAAAGCCCTTTCCAATCTGACCCCAGTCTGCCTTTTAAGGCTTATTAGACATTGCTCCTCTTCACATGCTTTACATTCCCATAGCCGTATTTGTTGTTCTGCACACACAACATTTTGTCTCTGGCCTTCATGTTTTTGCATGGGTTGGGTCCCATACCTGAAATGCCCTTTCCTTCCCTCTTTATCTCAGAAGCCCTAACTCCTTTCACAGCTTGACTACAAATGCTACCATCTAGCTTTGAGTGCCCCACCCTCTTTGAAATGACTTGGTGTTTGTGTCTAGATTTTGTACGTGGGTATTTATGTGCTTTTGCAGAAATTGTTTTATTATTGCTGTATTATTGGGGATTTTTATATCCAGTACTTAGCACACATAGTAGCAATAACTGCTTGTTGATTAATGATTAATTGGTCCTTGTTTCCTGCACTGGGGCCTTTCTTCAACTGATCTTCCAGCTGACTATCTGTCAGCTTTGATAATTGATGCATTTTGATTCAAGGAATGTGTGAGCACAGTGATTCATAACAGAGCTCTCACAGAGCATGAAACCCACGTTAAACAGTAGCTCAGTTTTACTGAATTTCTTTAACTGCATTGTAAATCATTGCTGTGGTGGAAAAAAAGAGAGAGAATATAGTTGTTGCAAAAAATTCCAGAAAAGTTAGAACATTTTATACAATTCTAAGCCTATAGTCAATGCTTGAAAGATCTCTGATTCCATTCAAAAAACTCCAAGGCTCCTAATTGCCTTTAGAATAAAGGACCCCTGTGTTTACACACACACACACACACACACACACACACACACACACACACACACACACCCTCTCTTTGCAGGGGTGGGTGGGGGGAACCATAGATCTGGAACACTGCTTTTGTCAGATTTTTCCATTTGCTGGTTAGTTCTGCTGAACTGTTTTTCCCCTTCTTTTTTTATTCTTTGTTTTAAGGAATGCCTCTCTGGGTGGGACAAAGGGAGGGATATGCTGGGAAATGTAAGTGATTTAAAAATAAGATGTATAAAAAAATTTTAAGGGGAAAAACAGTTCTTCATAGTCTGGCTACAATCCAACTTTTCAAGTTTATTATGTGTAACTCCCTTTCATGAACCTTATGATCCTTCTTACTGTAGCTCACACATACACACAACACCAGATCTCTTATCTCTGTGACATTGTATGGCCCTGTGCTTAGAATACACTTCCTTCTCACCTATGCCTTGAAATCTCTAGCTTCCTTCAAAGTTCATCTCAAACGCCATCTCCTTCATCTCCAACGTCCCTGGTCTGGACCTACCTCCCACCACCACCCTCAATTATTTATTTTGCTTGAATTTTATATTTGTTAATATGTGTATTGAGACAGTATGGAGTATTGGATAGAGAGCTGGTCTCAAAATCAGAAAGAAATGGGTTCCAGTCCTGCCTCTGACACCATCATTATTGTGTGACCCTGGGCAAGTCACTGGGCCCCTTGGTAGGAGATTCCTTACTCAGGAGTTCCCTATGTTAATGGGGGAGTAAGACAGACATAGATAGCTTCAATATAAAACACTGTATTCTCAGCATGAAAGGCAGCCTGACTGACTGAGCCCCTAGGGTCAGAACCTAGGAGCCCAACTCTCTAGGCCTCCTAGGACCAGTCTAATTAAATTTGGAGAGGCTCACTACCAGCTTGGTTACTGGGTAAGGATTTTTTGGACCTTGGTAAATCTACAACTATTAAGGCTATTTACTGAAGTATAGTAGCACCCCCTCCCCCATTCCCTTCTTCCTCAACAGAATCAATCGACAAGCATTTATTAAATATCTGCTGTGTGTTAGTCATTGTGCCAGGTTCTGGGTACATGAAGGCATAAACAAAATAATATTTGCCCTCAAGGAGCTTATATTCTATTAGGGGATATAAAAGATACACATAGAAGTTAGGGATAGATATTGGACCTGTGGTTCCATTGACATAGGGAATTCCTAGGTGAGGAATCTCCTACCAATGTAGGTCAGCTCCTTCCCTGCCTCAGAGAGCTGCCTAGGGCACCAAGGGGCTCAGTGACTTGCCCAGGGTCACACAACAACTATGGTTTCAGAGGCAAGATTTGAGCCTATTTCTTTTTTATGTGTCTTCTTCAGCTGAAAACTGTAGGCAGCTTAGTAAAAACTAACAGCCCATTATGACAATGATGTCAAGGATAATCCTGTTATAATATTGGTATCTGGAAATCAGAGATGTTCTGGTGATGTTCTGGTAAATGTTTACCATTTGGTTCTCTGGGGGGGAAAGTATACATGACACTTAAGTTTAATTTGAATTATTAATATTTTCTCTATATTAATTTTCTCTATCACTATTTTCTCTATCACTTTCTTAGGCAATCAACAAAACAAGAAATCAAGCCCTGATTTGTAGTGTTTGCTTATTTCCAAGGTGTAAATGTGTCCACTGAAAATTTAGCAATAGATTCTACGCCAGTTGGAGCTGGTTCCAGCATAGCTCTGTATATAATATCCATGTTATAACACTGGTGAGAGGTAGTGGAATATTAGAGAGAGCTGGCCTCAAGCAAGGAAGACCTGAATTCAAATATATAAAGATATAGTTCTCTATATCAATGAAATCACAGGCCTAATCCCTATCAGTCAAATGGAGGAAGGGGACAGGACAGAATGGAGGCATAGAGATCAGGGAAGATGGCATGTAAGCTGGCACTTGATGGATAAGTAGGATTTCAATAGACAGAGATGGGGCAGGAGGGAAACTCTTGGGTAGAGGATTTGAGGTGGTGATGCTGCTTTTGGGCTGTGAGTGACATTGCATATTGGTGGGGAGAGGGGCACTCTTTCCTTCCTTGTCCTTACCAGGCAGTAGACACAGCAGGAGATCTGTCTTCCCAGTCCCAACAGAATGAAAAGTGGAGAGGAGAGAGGAGGAGATCAAAGCTACTGATTTTCCTGCCTTCCTCTTCTCTGCCTCTAGTTCAGTACCTTGACAGCTAAGTCTGAAGACAGTCTGTCCCTAAATGAAGCTCACAAGCTTAGAGGAAGCCTGTTACAATAGGAAGAGCACTCATTGGCTCTGGGTCAAAGGACCTGGGTTCAATATTTTGCCTAGACAAGAAATTAGAGTCATACAGCTAGTAAGCATCTAAGGTCAAACTTGAACTCAGGTCTTTGACTCCAGGTTCATATCTAGTCACTACGCCACCTAGTTTGTTCTATAGGAAGTTTAAATGATTTGCTCAAGGTCATCTGCCTAGTAAGTGACAGAGTCCAAACTTGAACCAGGTATACAAATTCAAGCCCGCTGTACAATACCTGCCCGCTCAATTAGCACTTCAGAGCTAGCTGAAATACCTCAGGCACTAATTGTTCCCAACAACCTGATCTTTTGTTCTACCAATCAGGAATTAAGTGCCTACTATGCGCCAAAGCCATGAAGGCGGCTGAAGCAGGTATTTTTTTAAAATTAATTTATTAGTTTAGTTTCAGTTAACAAGAATTCAATTCCATAGTGCCTTGATTTTCAAATTTCCTTTACTTCCCTCCCCCCTCCCTCCATGACAGCATATAGTCCAGTATAGGATCTGCAAATACATTCATATTAGACATTATTCCAATTACAAAGGCGTATTGTACTAGGTGGGATGAAAGATGGTAAAGAAGAAATAAAACCAAACAATGAAAAGAAAAAGATCATTTAGTTTGCTTCCATCAGGATTCAGGCTCAGTTCTTTCTAGTTATATCTCTGGATGGCGCATTTCTCTCTTTCTTGAGTCTTTCAGGATTGACTTATATCACTGCACTGCTACAAAACACTTCTCACACAAATAAAATCAGATCTAAATAGTTGGAAAAATATCAATTGCTCGTGGCTGAGTCGAGCTAATATAATAAAAATGACAATTTTACCCAAACTAAACTATATATTTAGTGCCATACCAATCAAGTTACCAAAAAACTACTTTCTAGAGTTAGACAAAATAATAACAAAATTTATTTGGAAAAACAAACGGTCTAGAATGTCAAGGGAATTAATGAAAAGAAACGCTAGTGAAGGTGGACTAGCTATGCCAGATCTCAATCTGTATTATATAGCAGCAGTCATCAAAACTGCTTGGTACTGGCAGAGGTGTAGAGTAGTGGATCAATGGAACAGATTAAGAGCAGGAGACCCAGCAGTTAATGAATATAGTAGTCTATTGTTCGATAAACCCAAAGACCCCAGTTTTTGGGATAAGAATGCACTATTTGACAAAAACTGCTGGGAAAACTGGAATACAGTATGGCAGAAACTGGGCATAGACCATTATCTAACACCATATACCAAAATCAAGTCTAAATGGGTGCATGATCTAGATGTAAAGGATGATACTGTAAGCAATCTGGGAAAGCAAGGAATAGTTTACCTGACAGATTTGTGGAGAGGGGAAGACTTTAGGACCAAACAAGAATTAGAGAACATTATAAAATGCAAAATCGGGGCGGCTAGGTGGCACAGTGAGTAGAGCGCCGGCCCTGGAGTCAGAAGGACCTGAGTTCAGATCCAGCCTCAGACACTTAATGCACACAAACAAAAAACCTAGTTGTGTGACCTTGGGCAAGTTACTTAACCCCAATTGCCCTCCAAAAAAAAAAAGCAAAAAAAAAATAAAATAAAATACAAAATGGATAATTTTGATTATATTAAATTGAAAAGCTTCTGTACAAAGCCAATGTAACCAAGATCAAGAGGGAGGTGGGAAACTGGGAAAGAATTTTTACAACTTGTGTCTCTGATAAGGACTCATTTCTAAAATTTATAGAGAATTGAGCCAAATCTATATGAATACAAGTCATTCCCCAATTGATAAATGGTCAAAGGATATGAACAGGCAGTTTTCAGAGAAAGAAATTAAAGATATCTATAAACATATGAAGAAATGCTCTAAATCACTATTGATTAGAGAAATGCAAATCAAAACAACTCTGAGATACCACATCTCTCCAGTCAGATTGGCTAAGATGAAAAAACAAGGAAGTGACAAATGACAAAAGAGAGGATGTGGACAAATTGGAACACTAATACATTGCTGGTGGAGTTGTGAACTTATCCAACCATTCTGGAGAGCAATCTGGAATTATGCCCAAAGGATTATAAATAATTTCATACCCTTTGACCCAACAATACCACTTCTAGTGTTATATCCCAAAGAGATCACAGAAGTGGGAGAAAGACCCATATGTACAAAAATATTTATAGCAGCCCTTTTTGTGGTTGCAAAGAATTGGAAACTAAAGGGGTGCCCATCAATTGGGGAATGGCTAAACAAGTTGTGGTATATGAATATGATGGAATATTATTGTGCTATAAGAAACGAGGAGGTGACGGATTTCATAATTACCTGGAGAGATTTATACAAACTGATGCTGAGCGAGAAGAGTAGAATCAGAAGAAATTTGTATACAGTCACAGACATACCATATCTGTATGACCAATTATGACAGACTGAAGCAAGTATTATGGAGTGCTTAAAGCTTGGTCAGGTATCTAAGATGCCAAGGTCATGCACTGCATCCTGGGTCATCATCAGTCATCTTGACTTTTGTCCTGCCACTGAACTTCAGTGACTCAGGAAGACAGAGTGAGGCTGATGATTTTGCACCACTCTGTCTCACTTAAATCCAATTCACTCACAAGTCAAGACATCACCCATAATGTCATTGGTCCTCTTCAAAAATGGACAAATAACAACTATGTGGCAGGGGCCATGCTAGGCACAGGGGAAGCAAAGATAAAAGTGAAATAGTCCCCTATCCTCCCTGGGGGGAAGGCAAAGGAAGACACAGCCCCCACACCCTGTAGCTCCTTGTCTGAGATCAAGGCCTACCATGCCTGTATTTCCAGCAGGCTGATGGCCATTGGTGATCCTCAAACTCAACATGTTGAAAACTGAAATCATTACCTTCCTCCAAACCTGCCCCTCTCTTCAATTTTAAAATTTGTGCTAACAGCACCAACATCCTCCATTCCCCTAAAACTCCTCAGAGACCCAGTTTGAATAATCATTTTCTCTTTCTTGTTTTCTAAAGAAAATAAAGAAAATGAAGGTGGGAAAAGTAGCTAGACTACTACACCAAGTATAAACAGGAGGTATGTTCTGGAGGGAACATTATTTCAAAGGATTTTCAGGGATCAATTCTTAGTATATCTATAAGAAGGAAAAGATACTAACGGTGTACAAAAAAAATCTCAGAACTTATTATTACCCATCCCCAAATACTGAGAGAATATTAATACTGAATACTACTGTAAGAAATGAGGAAGATGATTTCTAAAAGACATGGGAATACTTGAATGAATCAATGCAGAGCAAAGTGAAGAGAACTAGAACAATTTATAATGTCATATTACAAAAATGAAAAATTTGGAAAGACTTAAGCACACTGATTAACTCAATGAGCCACCATGATTCCAGAGGACTAATAAAGAAGAATGCTACCCACTTCATGATAGAGAGATAATGGCCTAATATGCAGAATAAAAAATTTGTTTTTGAACGTAACCAATATGGGAATATGTCTCTATTGACCATGGTTATATGACAAAAAGGCTCTGTATTTTTTTCTTTTTTTTTTCTTCTCAATGGATGGGGGAAGGAGAGAGGGAAAATGACTATGTAATAATTGGGGAGAAAAAACCTTTGAAAAATAAATGCAGTTACCTAAGTAGGTAATTTATCTACAAAATTTTCATGAGAATAACTTACACACACTTTGAGGTCATACTTGATCAGAGAATAAGAAGTGAACAGGCTATCTTTCACACGTGATATTCCACAGCAGATTCTATCTTTACAATCACACAATTGATTGGAAGACGTAGAGAATACAATACCCCACTGTGCCCATTGCTTGTTTGACAATAAAAACATCATTTGCTCCAGTAGAGGGAAATGTTTGCTTAAAAGATACAACAAAGTACCTCCCAAGCATGTAACAAAATTATATAAGATTTATTGAAAGATAAAAACAGAAATAACTGTCTACCCAATGATTATTAACATCAAGCAAAGAATAAAACAGGGAGATGTATGTTCAACAAAGATGTCCATCTTCATGGAGGGTGTCCAGTCCAGAGTCCAAACTGAAGAGGAATTCCCTAGAGATAGGCCTTTGGTGAATTGGGCAGTTCTTTTAATGACCCCACCTACCCACTAGCTTCTGTGACAATTATTCAGAGAATAATAATGATGATAAATATTGTCTCATTTTGTTCCTACAGCAACTCTATGAGATAGATGCTATTATTAGATGCAGTGGAGGGAGCACCGAACCTGTAGTTGGGTAGACTTGAATTCAAATTCTGCCTCAGACACTTATTAGTGTGACCCCAGGTAGGTCATTTAACTTCTATTTTCCTCCGTTTCTTTATCTATAAAGTGGGTCTAATAATAGCATCTACCTTGTAGAGTTGTTGTGGGGACAAAATGAGATAATATCTATAAAGGGCTTTGCAAACCCTAAAGCACTATATAAATGCTATCTTCTTTATTATTATTTTATTACTATTCTCTGAATAATTAAAGCTGAGAATTACCCAAAGGTGGGCATGATCAGGCTGCAATACATTACAAATGAAAAATTGCACAAGAAAAGCAGAATAAGGAATGTCATAATATACTATTGGAAAGAATATGAGATAAAAGGTGGACTGCCCAAGTGTTCCAGTGGTATCCATCCAAGGTTAAGAGAATGTGAAAGAATCAAACAAGGATTAACTTCCATGTTATTAGTGTCATCAATTATCCAACCTTATTTTCTATGATTCCCTCTTGTGTGAACCTGAACTTTGCTTTTATAAGATATATTAAAGGGTTGGCTAGGTGGCACAGTGAATAGAGCATCGGCCCTGGAATCAGGAAGACCTGAGTTCAAATCTGGCCTCAGACATTTAACACAAAAACTAGCCATGTGACCTTGGGCAAGTTACTTAACCCCAACTGCCCTCCAAAAAGCAAAAAAAAAAAAAAAGATATATTAACAAGATTGTATGTGACTTCTATTAGAGCATGAGGTGTCAGCAAGTATCCCCTTTCTTGCAGGAGCTCAGCTAGACTTCCCTATTTTTGTAATTGCTCTGTTCAACTTAGCTAAAGATAATTTCTCATTTGAGTTCATTATCTTTCTACATGATGCTAAATTAAGACACCATGATACCAATAGCTTTTTAATCAACACGTTTTCATAAGGATTATACAACTTTTTTCCATTTCCCCATTCCTAGAAATTAAAAATTGTAAAACTCGTATTGCCTATTGTTATAGCATTCAGTTACCTTGCTTTAATGTTGTCATGTGAGGTCAGGAACATCCCCAAGACAAATCTTATAAATCAACCTACTTTCATGGTCTCATGATACTTCCCCATTCCTGCAAAAACTGTGAATATGTATGAGAGTCTATGAATATGTATTAATCACATGAATATGTATTGTGATTAGTTCCTCTTTTTTACTATAAAAGAAAATTATTAGACTCATTCAGGGTCTTTGGTTCTTGAGAGTCCATTGACCTATTTATTGGCAATTGCTAGCTTGCTAATAAATTGGTTTTTACTTGGAATTCAGTGTCTCAGATTGTTATCACGACAGTGAGGAAGGTTTCCAACTCATTGGGTGAACCCTCTGTGTCAGTTTATAGAAGATTTGGGCAGTATGGACAGACAAGGATGAATATGGGATCTGCATTGTTGGAAGGAATCCTCACATTGGTTGCTTTGTAAATCCACTGGAATATAGGAGTAGGTGCAAGGCTCATATAACAGTAAAAATGGTGCAGGAAAGGGGGGTACAGCTAGGTGGCACAGTGAATAGAGCACTGGCCCTGGAGTCAGGAGGACCTGAGTTCAAATGCGGCCTCAGATACTTAACACACACATACAAAAAATTAGCTGTGTGACCTTGGGCAAGTTGCTTAACCCCAATTGCCCTACCTTCCCCTCTCCAAAAAGAAAAAAAATGGTGCAGGGAAAAGAGCAGTGGACCTGGAGTTGGAGAGGTGAATTGAAATCTTGGCTCTGTCTCTTATTACCTGTGTGATCTTGAGCCAATCAATCAATTTCTCTGGGCCTCAGTTTCTCCATCTTACAAAATTAAAGAGTTGGATTAAATCAGAAGTATCAAATTTGAAGCAACCTGTATGGGCAGTAACCAGATTAAAAAACAACTAAAAGAATTTTTAAAAATACAATACAACATAGATAATACCAATTTATAGTTTTCTAATTCAATATGTAGCCAGCAGGGATACGTTTCTCTTTGAGTTTGACACCACTAGAATTGATGACCTCTAAGGTCCCTTCCAATTCTAAACCTATATTCCTATGTATGATCTTATAATCCTAAAGCACTGTTAAGTTGTAGGGACCCAAAGACAAAACCAAAATACTCCTGATACCTACTCTACTTGAGTCAATATATGTGCACATAAATTAATATGGTATAAAGAAAATGGAAAGTGTCCAGAAGAGAGGGTGGTCAGCAGTATCCATAGCTACAAAGAGTTCAAGGAGGCTGAGAACTGAAGAAAGGCCACGGAATTTTGGAAGCCAGAATGCAAGAGGATTAGAAGTGAGGAAGTAGAGACAGAAAGTGTCAATGATTCTTTCTAGGAATTTGGTAGAAAAAGGAAAGAAAGATATAGGATGATGTCTTTTTTTTTTTAATTTTTTAATTTTTTAGTTTGCATCATTCATTTCCACAAAATTTTGAGTTACAAATTTTCTCCCCATTTTCCCCTACCTACCACCCCAAAACAGTGGTCCCACTGAATATCCCCTCCCTCAATCTTCTCTCTCCCATATCTTCCCCCACCCTGACTTTCAGTAGGGTACTGTGGATCTCTATGCCCCAGTGCCTGTATATCTTATTTCTCAGTTACATGTAAAATAATAATTATATATATATATTAAACATTTGATTTTAAACCTTTGAATTCCAGATTCTTTCCCTACATAGTATCCCACTTGTTCTCTTCTCTACTTTGATCCTGTCCCTTTTCAAAAGTGGGTGCTTCCAACTTCCCTCCCTGCCCAGCCTGCCCTCCCTTCCATCATCCCCCCCCTCATCCCTTTCCCCCTACTTTCCCATATGTGTGTATGTCATTCCCTTCCTAAGCCAAATTCAATGAGAATAAGGTTGACTCATTCCCTCTTGCCTACCTGTTCTTACCCACCATCTTGACTCCCCCTGCCTAGGATGATGTCTTGAGGGGATGATACAATCAAGTAAAGATTTTTTAAGGATGAAGTAGATCTAAGCATATTTGTAGTAGAGATTGAAGGTAGGGGTGTGTGTGTGTGTGTTTGCATGTGTGGAAAGAGATGAGAGCCAAAGAGAAAGAGAAAAAAGAGAGGGGGGGAAGGAGAGGAAGAGAGAGAGAGAGAGAGAGAGAGAGAGAGAGAGAGAGAGAGAGAGAGAGAGGAAGCTCTTGAAGAAAAAAGAATGGAATAGGATCAAGAGCATCATGCTTAGATTTCCCTCATCCTTAAAAAGAGACTTCACTCAAGCTACTACCTTATACCTCTCCTCCCTTTCACTGTCAGATTCCTATAAAAAGAAATCTACCCTTTCTCACCACTTACTACTCAGTCCCTTGCAATCTGGTTTCGCATTCCACTGTTGTAATGAAACTGTTCTCTTAAAGTTTTCCTAATGTGTTCTTAAATGTTAAATCCAATGGTGTCTTCTCGGGCCTCATCTTTATCGATATTTCTAAAGTCTTTGACACTAACTACCACCCTGTCATCCTCAAAACTCTTTCTTCCCTTGGTTTCTGTGACATTGTTCTCTCCCGGCTCTCCTACTAACTGCTTAACCTCTCTTCAGTCTCCTCTGTGAGGTTAACATCCATCCTCAGTGTTCTAACCAAGAATGTCCTCCAATGCTCTGTCTTGGTCCTTCCTCCTCTCTTCATCCTCTCTTAGTGATGTCACTCTAGTGGGTTCAATTATTATCTCTGTGCAGACAACTTATACAACTATATATCCAGCCCTCCAGTCTTTCTCCTGGACTCATTTCCCATCTTTACCTCTGCACTAGACATTTCCACCTTGTTGTAAATTAGCCTGATTCAGGCCAGCCTGAAGGTTCAGATTTGGGATTGGAATGAAATGAAGTGAGATACCCATAGACTGTTTGTTGGACAGTATAGAAAAGATTTACATAGCCATAATATGGAAAGGACAATCAGCAAGTGTTTGGTGCTGACTTGGGTGATGTGTCTGATCAAAAGGCTGTCTTAAATAACAGAGCCATAGGTTATCTGTCAGATCTGAAGAACTCCTCATGGGCTCGCCTTTTTATGCCTTAGCTAACTGAGATGTCCTAACAGTGACTCAAGCCCCATTATAGACCAGTCGTTTATAAAGCATAGTTTCCCTGCCTTTTAAAGACAAACTGGCCTAGTTCATATGTCAGGGGCACCATGAGATGCTATTATTTTAATATACATGGATGTCCTATTGACATTTCAAACTCAATATGTCCAAAAAAGAAGTCACCTCCTCACAAACCCCCTCCTACTCCTCCAAAATTCCCCCTTTCTTGTGAAAATATTGTTACCCTTGCAGTCATCCACGTTTGCAAACCCATAGGCATCCTGGTCTCTTACATATCTCATCCCACATAATCAATATCAATTTTTTCTTCATACATCTCTCATATCTGTCTCCTCTCCTCCACCCTCCTCCAGGCCTTCATCCCATCTCTCCAATCTAACAGGCTCCTCATTGGTCTCCTTACCTTCAATTTCTCCCCTTTACAGTTTATCCTCCACAGAGTTGCCAAAATAGTCTTCCTATGCCGCAGATCTGACCACACTTGTCCTTGTTATTGTTCTATTCCAAAACTTTTAGTGGTTCCCTTTTTACATAAATGGGTCAGCCAATCCCTTCACAATCTAGCTAGGCCTACCTTTCCAGCCTTATTTACTCTGCATTCCAGCCAGACCACACTCACTTGACATTCTATTGTCAGCCACTCACTGTGCATTCGTAAAACTTCCTCCCTTTCCAAATCTTCCCTTCTCATCTCAGCCTTTAAGAATATTATCTTTTCTCAAAACTCAATTCAGTTGACACATCCTCTGTAGACCCTATCATGATTCCTCCAAGCGCCTGTGCTCTTGACCTTCTCAAATTACCCTCTCTATTATGCTATTCTGCATACGTGTTAGAGTCACTCAATAGAATAAAAAGGATTGTTGATTTTGATTCTATATCCCTAGTGCTTAGCATAAAGTAAGTATGGGCTTTAAAAAAAAGTCTATGGAAATCAATCCATCAAATCAGTAATATTTATGAAGTTAACACCATGTATTAGGTACTTGGGGATACAAATACAGAAGCTAAACAATTCCTGTCCTCAAAAATTCTACATTTTGGCAGGAGAAACAAAGTCATGCATAGACATACATACATGTACATGTTACATATGTTTATATTGCATATAATAATGCATATATTGCATACATATATTTATTTATTATAAAGTATATACACAGCAGATATAAGTGAACATTGTGTGTATGTGTGTGTGTGTGTGTGTGTGTGTGTGTGTGTTTGTGTGTGGTCAGGGGCAGCATTGACAGCTGGAGGGCCAGGAAAGGTCTTGTACATAAGGTGCCTGAGCAGAGTCCTGAAGGAAACCAGAGATTCCAAAAGGTGCATTCCAGGCATGGGGAACAGGCAGCACTAACACAGAGATGGGATTATCGCCAGTTTCTAAACTTTGAACAAACAAGAATATTTTTAGGAAAGTTTGAAAGTAAGTAAATTCTATTATGTATTTATATTGTTTCTAAGAGGCAACCTGGCATAGTGGATAGAGGGTTGACCTTGGAGTCAGGAAAGTCTGGATCAGGAAAGACAAATTTTAGCCATAGGACAGTTAATCAAGATACTTAACTCTCAATACCCCAGGGGACTCTCTGAGACTAAAAGTTTCGTGAGCTACTGATCTGCATCACTGGAGAGAAATTTCCCACTGGGAGTTCCACCTACAGATGAATCATACATATACAAAAAAAATTGTATTGTTAAATAAAGTAAATGTGTAGAACAGTTAAAAGCAGTGAAGAGCTCTTTAACAGATAAGTATTATAAGTATAAATCCATTATCTACAATCTGAGCAGAGAATAGAAGTAATCATTTCAATTATGTGAAGGGCCTTTTTGGGAAGAGTGCTAATTTTTGTGAGTTTCCTAGTGTTCAGGCTCTTGAAAAGGTTAGGAAGACTTGAAGGCCTTAGAGTTCACATTTGGCCCTTTTTCAAGGACCACTTGATAATCAAGTGGACATGAGATGATATGTCTGACATTTAGCACTCAGCTATTTTAATGAGAGTGTATGCACAGAAGATTTGTAGAGCCTCTTTTAGCTGCAAAAATCTGAATTTGTGGCTCTCCAAGACAGAGTTCAAGAGTGGCAAACTTAATGGGGATAGCTGGTAGAGACCAAGGTTTCACACCTCTGCTGTTAATTTGCTGCATCATCTAACCTCTCTGGGTCTCAGGGGATGGTATTAACTAAGCCTTTCCTAGTTTCAGAATTTTAAATATACATTTCCCTTGGCCTCAGTTTCTTCATATGTAAAATGAGGGGGCTGAACAAGATGGCCTCAGAGGTCCCTCTTAGCTCTAGACCTATGATCCTTGGATGATTTCCTTACTATATGGGTGATTTGTTGTTTCTTTACCTGCTTTGTAATGCTATAGGATAAGTTACCAACACTTAATTCCCACTCCAGTGACCTGATGCTGGAGATAAGCAACTTTGCAAGATGATTGGATAAGGTGGCCTCTCTGGTCCCTTCCTGTTCTAGAGCTCTGATCCTGTAAGCCTGCAAAGGTCCAGTTTGCAAGCTGGGTGGGCCTTCTACAGTGAACTGCCTACCTTGCAACCATGAGCCCAAATAGGTATAGTCATTTAACCCTAATGACTCTTTTATAGTATTGAATTGGGAAAGAGCAGCTAGGTGGCACAGTGGATAGAGTGCTAGGTATAGAGCCAGGAAGATTCATGTTAACTTTTTGGGGGGTTAATTTTCTAGACTTAAGAAAGTGATGACAAAAATATTTATAGCAGCTCTTTTTATGGTGGCAAAGAATTGGAAATCAAGGGGATGCCCATCAATTGGGGAATGGCTGAACAAGTTGTGGTATATGCATGTAATGGAACAACTATTGTGCCATAAGAAATGAGGAGCAGATGAACTTCATAATAACCCAGACAGACTTAGATAAACTGATGCTGAGTGAGGTGAGTAGAACCAGGAGAACTTTGTAAACAATTACAGACATGGCGTATCTGTGATGGCTAACTTTGATAGACTGGGCTCATCTCAGCAATACAAGGTCATTAGACAACTCCAAAGGACTCACGGATGGAAAAGGCTCTCCACATCCAGAGAAAGAATTACGGAGTCTGAATGCAGATTGAAGCAAACTACTTGCGTTCTCTCTTTTTCGTTTTGTTTTGTTTTGTTTTGTTTCTTCTTCCTTTTTGTTCATTCCATTGGTTATAATTCTTCTTTACAACTTGACTAATATTTAAAGTGAAGGTATATGTAGAACTTCTATCAGATTGCATGCTGCCATGGGGGTGGTAGAAAATTTGGAACTCAAAATCTTGTATTGTAAATACAAGAATATTGTAAACTAATAGTAAATAAATTTTAAGAAGGAAAAAAAAGAAAGTGATGGAGTGCAAGTTGGGAGAGTATAGGGCAGGAGATATTGGCACAGATTAATTACTTGTATGTATATGTACGTATCAGTATGTGGGGTTGCTGGGTGGTGCTAGGAAAACCTGAGTTCAAATCCAGTCTCAAACATTAATTACCTCTGTGACTCTGGGCAAGTCATTTAACCCTGTTTGCCTCAGTTTCCTCACCTATAAAATGAGCTGGAGAAAGAAATTGCAAACCACTCCAGTATCTTTGCCAAGAAAAATTCAAATGGGTGAAGAGTCAGACATGACTAAAAACAACTGAAAAACAACATTGAACTGGAAAAAGTGAGGAAATAGGTAAGAACAGGGATAAGGACTGGTCTTGTGGTCTCATTGGTATAGAAAGTTCCCAGGCCCAGAGTTGGGGCCAATCAGCCCCAACTCTGCAACTTAAAATCTTAAGAGAGCTGCCTAGAGCACCAAGAGGTTAAATAACTTTAGAGGGGTATTGTCACTGACTTTGACCCTTGACCAATGTCATTAACTCAGTATGTGTCAGAGGTGGCACTTAAGTTAAAAAAAAAAACAAACCACCAACAATTTTCAAAAGCAAGTACTTTTTTGCTATTATTTTTTAAGAGAGAAAGCCTAAGTGATCAATCCCTTTTACCCTGTAATTTCCTAAGGGACAGCTAGGTGGCGCAGTGGATATAAGCACCAGTCTTGGAGTCTGGGGGACCTGCATTCAAATTCTACCTCAGACACTAAAGTGACCCTGGGTAAGTCACTTAATCCTAATTGTATTCCCCCCCCCCCCAAGACACATACACAGAGTAATTAGTAATTAGAAGAAAAAAAATTAGTAACTAGGAGAAAAAAATCTCTGTATAAAGATACTTATAGCTATGTTTTTTGTAATAGTGAAGAACTGTAAACAATCTAAATTCCTAATAGTCAGGAGATGGCTGAAAACTGGTAGTTAAGTGTAATGCATAAACAATAAATATAGGGAATATACAGAAACATGGAAAGACCTAAACAAAATAATGCCAAATGAAAAAAGGAGGACTCAAACAGTATACTCATTGACTACCACCACTTACTTACATGAATCTGTATGAAAGAGTAGAAGGAGATTTAAAAGGAGCTGCTAGTGAGTTGTTATTGTATTTGTAGGTCTTAGTAGTGAACAAAAAGATATGCATATTGAATTGAACTGTTTGTTGAATTTCATTGTAAATAGTTTTGTGTAATAGAGGAGCGATCATCCACGTTGACTGAGAGATTTTCCACAGTCCTTTATATCATAGGTCTAGACAAGAACAAACAAACAAAAAACACAATAAGCTCATAAAACAAAAACAAAATTTAAGTCCATGCCATGCATCATACCAATGTAATAATAATGGAGTTTGAAGATCTTCCATGCCCCTTGTATTGGCAAGCAAACAGGTACTTAGCACCTTGTTTCAAGCTTGTGATTGTGTCAAGTATTAAGATCAAGAACTTGTGAATCCCACAGTGGGATGAACTTGCTGATGTAACAGGAAGGGGCAGAATAGGGAGGAGCTAATACCATATATAAGGAAAAGCCCAAGCTAGAGAGCCAGAACTTCTTCTGAGAACTGATGAGAACTTCTAAGAGTCAGCCAGAGCTTCTGATAACTTCTGAGAGCCAGCCAGAACTGCTGGTAATGAGAACTGCTGGGAGCCAGAACTACTGGGAGTGAGCAGCATGGGGCTGAGGAGCTACTGTGATTGAGGAGAGGAGGATCCTTGCTTGAGGGAGTGAGTGAGGAGAGGAGTATCCTTGCTTGAGGAAGCCTGTTTTGTTTTGAAGGCTTGGGAATGTGGGTGTTCACTGCATTGACTATGTGTACTAACTTCGTGGTTACTGTAATGACTTTGACTTTCTGGTTTTGGGACTTGGTTTTCTGGTATTTGAATAAATGCTTTGGTTCTATCCTCCACATGGAGAGCCTGTTACATTTTGTGATTCACAACTACACCAGCATATTCATAGCCACTGTGGCACTGAGAATATTGTATTGGTGTTACAACCACTCCCTCCAAATGATTATCACTGTTATATATCTTTAGTTTCCAGAAGCCATACTTTTTTTAAAAAAAGAAATTTTATGGGTTTTTTTTTTTGGAGGGGAGAAAAGCAAGGCAATTGGGGTTAAGTGACTGCCCAAGGTCACACAGCTGGTAAGTGTGTCAAGTGTCTGAGGCCAGATTTGAACTCAGGTCCTCCTGACTCCAGGGCCAGTGCTCTATTCACTGGGCCACCTGGCTGCCCCTCCAGAAGCCATTCTAATTTTTCTAGACGATTTGCTAGAATATGTTAGAATGCTACTAGGGGTCCTCACAAAATAGAAGGAACCACGAGCTCGAAGGAACCTCAAGGTCATCTAAGCCAACATGAATATAGGGGGGAAAATGATCTCTTCTACAATATCCCCAAGAGAAAGTCTTCTAGTGAGGAGAAACCTGCTCTCTCCCAAGGAAGCATATCCCACTTTTGGACAGTTCAACTTATAGAAGTGTTTTTTCTGTAAAGACTACATATGGCTCTCTGAAAATTATTTCCCATTGGTCCCAGTTCTGCCCCCTGGGGCCACATAGAACAAATCTAATTCATTTTCCACATGATAATCCTTCAAATAGTTGAAAATAGCTTTCAGGTCAGTTAGGTCTTCCCTAAGTCTTTTCTTCTCCAGGCCTAATATCCCCAATTCTTTCAACAGATACTTATAAAGAAGGTTTTTCAGTCCTCTTACCATCCTTATCACCCTCTATTTGTGTATATATATATGTATATATATATATATATGTATATATATATATATGTATATATATATATATATATACACTCCAGTTCAGCTATGTCATTCCCAAAATACGGTGCTTCAAACTGAACACAATACTCTAGAAGTGGTCTATACTCAACAAAGTATAAAACTATTATCTCCTTCATTCTGGATATTATCCTTCTCTGAATAATGTCTAGAATTCTTTTGGCTGTCATCTCAGGTTATTTCTCAAGCTGAGCTTATAGACCACTCAGACCATGAGATCTTTTTCACAAAAACCATTATCTAGCTATGTTTCCTCCAACCTATGTTCAGAAACTTGATTTTTTTTAAGCCAAGTATAGAATTTACAATTATCAAAATTTACCTTAATAAATTTGACCCTTCATGCTTACCTGTTGAGATTTTTAAAAATCTTGTTCCTTTCATCCAATATATTAGCTATCTACATTCTCAATTTCATGTATCTACAAATTTACAAGAATATCTCTTATACATGTCTCTTAATTATCAAATCTAATGGCCTTTTCTCAATCCTCATATTTCTTGACTTTTCTGGAACTCTGTCAACCACCCTCTTCTTGATTCTCTCTTCTCTCTAGGTTTTCATGACACTGTTCTCTTCTGGTTCTTCTCCTACCTATTAAACCAAAATTTCTCAGTCTTCCTTGCTGGATTTTCATCCAGGTTACAAATACTAATTATGGGTGCTCCAAAAGTCTCTATCCTGGGCCTTCTTCTTCTCTCTCTCTCTCTTTCTCTCTCTCTCTTTTTAAATTGCTTTTTTGGAGGGGAGAGGCAGGGCAATTGGGGTTAAGTGACTTGCCCAGGGTCACACAGCTAGTTTTTGTGTTAAGTGTCTGAGGCCAGATTTGAACTCAGGTCCTCCTGATTCCAGGGCCAGTGCTATATTCACTGTGCCACCTAGCTGCCTCTGAACTTTGTGATCTAATGTCACTAGCTTCCTTACTGTTCCTTGAACAAGGTACTCCTTTTCCCAATTGTGTGTCTTTTTTGCTGGCTGTCCTCAATGGCTGGCAAACTTTTTCTCCTTCCTTCCACCTCTTGGATTCGCTGGCTATCTTCAAGTCTCAGATAAAATTCCACCTTGTGTAAGAAACTTATCCTTTGAGATCACCCCCAGTTTATCCTGTATATATCTCATTTGCAAATAATTGTTTGTACATTGCCTCTCCCATTAGAGAGTGAGCTTTTTTGGGGGGGAAAGGGAAGGGAGGCTGTTTAATATTTAATTCAAATATTTTTATTTCAAACTGTCAAAAGTTTAATTTATTTGTTACCCCCAGCATTTAGTTTAGTGCTTGGCAAATAATAATTGCTTAATAAATGCTTCTTAATTGACTATGTCTTCCTTTAAGTCACTGATAAGAAATGACAAATAGGACAGGGCCAAGGATGAATCACATCAAAGACTTCCCCTGAAGTTTGTATCAATCTATTAAAGATTATTTTTTGGATGTAGTCCTTCATCCAGTTCTGAATTCACTCAATTGTACTATAACTAGCCCATTTTATCCAAAAGAGTAGCACTAAGACTGTCAAATGTTTTACTTAAGTATATGATGACTGCACCATTCTCCTAATCTACCATGATAGTCACTCTGCCAAATAAAAGTCTGGCATGACATATTCTTGATAAAGCCATAGTAGCTATTAGTAATCATTGCTTCCCTAAGTGCTCACAAACCAACCCCTTAATAATATGTTCTAGAATTTTTCCAGGAATAGAAGTAAAGTTCACTGACCTATAATTTGTAGATTTTAACCTCTTCTTTTTTTTTTGGAAATTGAAAAAATATTTGCCTTTCTCCAATTCCAAAGCATTTTTCCCATTCTCCCATTCTCCATGATCTTTCAAAGAACACAAAGAATAAATCATATATGCCAGTTCTCTTATTACTCTATGATTCTACTTAATAAATACTTAAGTACCTACTGTGTGAAGATCATTGATCTAGCGCCAAGAGAAGCAAATACTAAACAGGACACTGTCTTCATGGAGATTACAGTCTAGTAGATGGGGGGCCTGGCCTGGAGATCTCGCCCAGCACCTCCTTCTCTTTATTACTCCTTTATATTCACTTTCATGTACCGTTTCTCTCCTGATCTTCCTCTGTACAAGGTCACAAAAGACCTGCTCTAACTCCATTGTGACCCTATCCTGGTATAGTTCACTTATCCAATTCAATCTAATCCAACATTCACTTACTAAATGCTTGTCATTTGCAAAGTATCATGCCAGGTGCTAAGGATGCAAAAAGTCATCCTTTTCCTCAAGGATGTTATGTTCTACTGAAAGGATAAAGCATGTTTAAAAAAAAACATAGTTACACATAACAGGAGCTGGAAGTTGGGCTTGTTCAGCTGAAGAGGAACACTGACTGACTATTCCCTCTCTCTGGTCCCCACCCTTGTATGGACAGAGTTACTTTCCAAGTTCCTTCTTTTAGCTGTCCCCATGGATACGACTTTTCCTTTAATCAATACTCTTACTCCACCTCTCATGGGGGAGAGGAATTTTTTTGAACCTGTCACAGAAGAAAACAATAACGAAAGGAGTTGCTGGGAGTTAACTACCCTCGAAAGAGCTCAGAAAGAAAGCTTTTCTTTACTGCTTTCCTTCCTAACATGACTACTTAGCTTGTTCTTTGCCCAGGAGAATCCAGGATCTATTTGGGGCAGATTCACTTTGATTTCTGTTTTGGGGAAACTTAATTATATGGTTTTAATAAAAAATCTCTTTGGTTCAGTTTGAGCAGTTGGCTGGCACTCCGGCTATTTGAAGAGAGAGTTTCTTTTTTTCTGTCTCCGTAGCCAATCATAATGTCCTGTTTACCTGGTTGTTGTTTTTTTCTCCAATGTCACAAGCACACAATGAATGCTATCTTAGAGAAAGCACCTTTGAAGATGCATGAAAAATATAGAAAGTAAACATACTCTTAGCAGAGACGAGTAGTTGGGGGCAGGGAAATTCACCTCTTGCTTAAGGGAATGAGAGGTACAGAAGGGAAACAGAGGACTTGGAATAGGAATCAATAGCTCTACTATCAGAAGTGTGATAAGTATGGCTCCCTATATCAGCTCTGTCCAGCATATTTCAGTATGGTCAAAAGATGGTTATTTCAGTGGTTCAGCATCCTCTCATGCTGTGGTGTTTCTGGTCACAGTTTGGATATATAAGCTATGGTAGGGGGCAGGCAGTGACTAGGGATTCTAAAGGATGGAAATGAAGAAGGAATACATTATAGGTATAAGGGAGAGACTATGCACAGACAATGAGGTAGGAGACGCATTGCTAAATTTAGGAAACAGCAAGTAGCCCCATTATCTAGAATATAGAGTGAATGATGGGAAAGACTATCCAGGAAGACTGGCAAGGTAGACTCTAGGCATATTGTGAAGAACTTTAAATGCCAAGCTAAGAAGTTTATATTTTATTCTGGAGCAATAGACAACTCTTGAAGACTTTTTGAGCCAGGAAACAACATAGTTATATTTGTATTTTGGGAAGAATAATTTGGGCAACTGTCTGGAAGATGAATGATAGAAGGTAGAAGTTGAAAGACAGTAGTCTAAACATTACACTATTTCAATATTCCAAGTGAGAGGTCATGAGGATCTGAACTAGGGCCTGAACATAAATGTGGGCATAAGGTACTGCCACTTTGTTATGTGGACATACTGATTAATGAAAAGGGGGGGAAATAGGACAGATTGTATGGGGAATACTAATGAAATCAGCCTAAGAAGAAAAATAGTCCATCAGATACAAATGACTATTTTCAGGCTTTTGAAGAACATAGCTAAGAAACTGTAACTCTCAGAACAGTTTGGAGAATGTGGGAAATTATACACACACACACACACACACACACACACACACACACATATGTATGTATGTATAAAAATTTTACCAGATAGAACTGAGGTTTTCAGGCTGAGTTCGAGATAGGTCACTGCTCATGAGGAAACCCTGATTTGAGGCATGAAAAGACCAGGAAAAAACAGGAAAAGAAAGAGGAGAGGAAATGAGAGAAGAAGTAGAACACTGGAGGAGTCAGAAGTAGCTGGAGACAGAAAAAAAAAAAACCCAGAAGATAAAGAGAGAAGATGCTTATGAAAGGCTGACTTCAGAAATGGACAGTAGTTGAGTACAACTGACAGACTGACTTTGCAGCTAATGCAAGGAGTTATTTGACTAGAGGAAAGCACTTTAGCTGCTGAAAATTGGTTAGGGGAAAGCAGAATCCTTCCCTGTATGAAGAATTGATTGTGTTTATTGCCTTTTAGTGCCATCTACAGTCTAAAAGAGAGGAAATCTCTCAGGGGGTTGCCTGTGTTGTTTTTTACTGCCCTCTACAATTTGAAAGGGAAAAACAGGGTGACATAAGCCTTACATCTGCTTTGCTTTGAGCTGTTCAAGTATATTTTTGCTTAAAGAAAAAGTATAACACTTTCTCTTTTCCCTGCCAGTGGTGGCTGTGTGTTAAAAGAGCTTGACACTGTTTCACTGACCTGAGAATAGTAGACAAGTAGTTTTACCCAGGAGAACTGTGAAGAGTAGAGAGTATGTAACAAAGTGGTTTTGCCTACTATATGGTACATGGTGCATAACAGTTGTTCCCTAAGGACATTAAGGTCTAAAGTACAGAATTACGAATTATCCTGAGCATATAGGTTTCCCTCACATATCTTCCTGCTAGTTTTCTAAAAATACATAACCACTCTTCCCTCACTAATAATGCGTGTACTGGCTTATGGATAGATCATGATATTTTGATTACTCATGCATTTGCCTTCTAAAAAATAAATATTAGGGGCGGCTAGGTGTCGAAGTGAGTAGAGCGCTGGCCCTGGAGTCAGAAGGACCTAAGTTCGGATCCAGCCTCAGACACTTAACCCACACAAACAAAAAAAACCTAGCCGTGTGACCTTGGGCAAGTTACTTAATCCCAATTGCCCTCCAAAAAGCAAAAATAAATAAATAAATATTATAGTATGGTTGTTATTTCTTTTCTCCTCATTTAGCAAATATTTTATGTTTAAGAGTTAATGGTATCATTGTGACTAATTTTGTGTAAATGGGAAGCACACTAGTGGGGGCTCAAAAGCTATTGTTTTTGAGTAGCAAGAATGGATTTCTTACCTTACCCCCTGTATACATACAACTCAATGTTGCCCCTAGGAAAAGTTTGAATAGTAACAGCATGGCTGCCCTTGTAGGGAACCTCCCTGATCTGCTGAAATGGCTGGAGTTGAAATGAGAAAGCCAGTTCCAGCAAGCCCAGAGAGAGAAAGAGAGAGGATGGAAATGTCATATTATGTATCATTAACAGGCTACTGGGGCATCCCTCTACAATGCTGATTTTGACCCAATTCACTCCATGTGATGATGGAAAAAAAGATAGGAAAGAAATTCAACTAGTATGTATTAACTCTCTTTCTTTTTGTATATGTATATATGCATATATGGTAAAATCTATCTGATAAAATTAAAATACATACATACATATGTATATGTAAGCCTGTATGCATATATATGTATATATACATATACAACTATATACATACACCCTGAGAGAGAGAGAAATGTGAGCATTAGTTAGAAAAATCATTGAAAAGTAGAGCTTAAAAGACAATAAACCACAGGAAGCCCGAATCTTTTTTTTTTTTTAAACCCTTTTTGGAAGTCTAGGAAAAGTATAGCCCAGGAATAAAAATACCAAGTACTTGGAAAAAAAATCCAGATTGGCCAAAAAGGCAGAGTCAAAGAAGCTTTTACAGGGAAAAGACATCTTTCCAAATATGGAGACAGGCCCAAGGGAGGAGAACAAGAAGTTTGGAAAATGTGACAGGTTATGACAGGATAGGGACAAAAACCATAAAAAAACCACTTGAACAAAGGGCCAAAAGGAATTCTAAGGCCATTACCCAGAAAATATTTAAATTCTAAGGAATTCAGAAGGAGAATCAATGAAGTTCACAATGATAAGGATTCAATCAGGGATGAGATAACAGACACACAGATGGAATAAATCATTTGCCTCAATCTCTAGAAATCAAGAGGATGGGAACATTATCATAAATTACAGTGGAAAGGGGCGGCTAGGTGTTGCAGTGAATAGAGCACTGGCCATGGAGTCAGGAGGACCTGAGTTCAAATCCAACCTCAGATACTTAACACAAAAAACTAGCTGTGTGACCTTGGGCAAGTCACTTAACCCCAATTTCCCTACCTTCCCCCTCCAAAAAAAAGCAAAAAAAATTGTAGTGGAAAGCACAGAAGCCTTGGAATTGGGAGACCTAGAGTCATATCGTGGCTTTTACATCTACTAGTTATGGGCAAGTCAGTTCCTTTCTCTGGCCCTCATTTACTACATCCAAGAAATGGCAATTATTATGCTTGCCATTCAATTTAAGAAACATTTGTTAAGTACCTACTTATGAGCAAGATACCATACACATTGCTCAGATAAAGATAACAGAATCTGAAACGACTTCTTTCATGGAATTTACATTCTCCTGGGGAAAGGCAGCATTTCTACAGGTAAGTACAAGAGGACTTGAGGAAGGCAAGAACCCTACAGAACCCCTGGGGGTAGGGGTAGGGGTGCATGCATTGAGAAAGGCTTCATATAGGGACTCAACCTTAGAGGAGTCTGAGGAACATAAGAAGTTCAGGAGAGAAGACAGTGTGTACTTAGCTTATGCAAAGAAATGGGGATGGTAAACAGAATGCCACATTGGGGCATACCTGCAGCTAGGATAGGGCATCTAGGATGCTGACCTAGAACACTGAATTTAAAAGTTACTACCACTTGAACATGCTCGAGTAAGCTCTTTCTTCTTCCTTCTCTTCTCTCTCCTCCTCTTCAGCAGCAGCTTCAAGCCAGCATCAGTGGGTGGGCCTCTGTCTCTACCTACACAATATAGTTTTTCCCAGGGATGTGCTGGACCTAGCTTGGGCTGACTTGAGACAGACAACTGTTAAATTTTCAGTGTGAGAATTTACACCTCAGAGATTGGAAGATGCTATAAACCAGGACTTGATTTGTTGGTTTGTTGATTGTTTAGATTTAAGAAAGTGATATAAAAAATGTTAACGCAGATTAAACTTGAAAGTGTGTCCTAAGTACAATTATTTTCACAAAGTCAGTTGTTAAACATTTACCAGAACACTCCTATTCTTTTTCCAACTGAGGGTGCCATTCATGCCACTTGACCCTGGTGCAAAAATTCCTAGTTATGGCTCTTCATTCAGGGAATAGCTAGTAGGCTGTTTGGATTGGAAGTCTGTGAAAGGGGTTAATATGAAATAAGTTTAGAAAGCTAGCCTCCCAGAATGGAAAGGGGCTTTCTTTGTAAGACATAAAGCACTACAGAAATATGAGTTATAATGATGATGATGATGATGCAATCAATAATTAATAACCATTAATTAATAATAAATACAGGCAAATACCAGCAGAGAAAAAACCAACATGGCTTCTGTAAGGGGAAATGACATTTGACCAATATCTTAGTTATTTGAATGGATACATATGCAGTGATGAAAAGGAACCTGTGTTTAGAGTCTAGTTAAAGTTTCAAATAACTTCTGATGAGGTTACATACACATGATGGACTTTTAAAAATGAGTTGTGATAGGTTTGTAGTCCTATTTTTCATAGATATCCAACTGGTTTAGAGACAAAAAACAAAGGGCAGGAATAAACAGACATTTCTCTAAATAGAGAAGTGTAAACTAAGTTTGCTAAGTTTGGGGATGGTGCCTGAGTTCTTCTAGACAAGTCTCACCACAACAAATTTCAAGGAGATCACCCAAGGTTACATAAGGAGTCAGAAAAAGAGCTAGCCATGCTTTAGGTCAGATGAACAAAGCTATTAGGGGAAAAGAGGACATAGACTCTAAGCTCTCATGTATGAAGGAATGAATGAAGAAATCTTAGAATTTGTGTAGAGTGTTTCCTAAATCCAGGATTCTAACCCTTCAGAACTTGAGAGAGATTAATTTTAGAACTAGAAAGAAATCTTACTTTATAAAGAAGTAAGCATCTAGATTTTCTTCCTTTCAAGAGGTAGCAATGGCCCAAAATACACACAGATTTTACAAATTCTTCTAAAGTTATTTTACCTCATCCTCATATTACAGATTCATAACAGATCACTGACAGACACCAGGAGTTTAGGGACTCTTCTGAAATATTAAGTGAAAGGATGGGAAATGACTAGTCATTCCACAAACTGCCCCCCCCCACACACACTTAAAAGCAGAATCCTGGGCCAAAAAGAGCATGAGGCTGCCTGCCTCACTGCCTGTCCTTCCCAGGCTGGCATCTATGGCTTCCAGACCTCAGACATGATTACTTTACCGAATTCATTGTTTGTCCTTTGTTCTTCTAGAGGACCATGGCAGCAGGAAGATGTCATGACTTGCAAGTGAATTAGATTTAAGTGAGGCAGGGCTGCGCAAAGTCACCAGCCTCACTTTCTCCTCTGGATCCATCTGGGTCCAGTGGCCTTAATGCAGGAGGAGACCAAATTTTACCTGTTCTCCCTAAAGAGCTCAGAGGGGGCCAAGTGATCTTGGTGTCTTAGTGATGGGGTACCTGATTGAGAATTGTTCTTCCAGGGCGTCTAGGTTGCACAGTGAATAGAGCACTGGACCTGGAGTCAGGAGGACCTGAGTTCAAATCTGGCCTCAAACACTTAACACAAAAACTAGTTTGTGACCTTGGGCAAGTCATTTAACCCCAATTGCCCTGCCCTCCCCCCTCCAAAAAAAAAAAAAGGACAAAAAATGTTGTTCTTCCCACAATCCTTTTAATCCCTGCTCCCCACCTTCTCCTCCTTACCAGCTCTGCTGATCTACTGATCATCTACTGATGGATTAGATTTGGAAATCCCTGAGGTCAAATGTGAAGTGCTTTCCAACTAGAGAACTAAGCCTTCCCAAGCCCTGGGTGGAGGCAAAGCACAGACTTAAGTTGGTGATCCAGTCATGAAAGACTTACATTTAAATACCAATCTGCCACATTTACTTATTGAATGACAGGGTAAATCACTTAACCTCTCTCTGAGTCTCAGCTTCCTCATTAGTAAGGCTGTCCAATGAAATACAGAAAATAATAAGGGCCTCTCCACCCCTCTTGGGCAAAGGCCCCCAACAATGCCTGTCACAGCAGGTTTTACTCTGAGTCCCTAGCCTCTCCTACCTAGTATCTTCCTTAATTGGAGGACATCCCCCTTAAACTGGGATTTCCCTTGGTGGGTGTCCCTCTTTAGCAAGAGGTGTCCCCCCTAAATGGCCCCCTCTCTCTTGGGGGGCTGCCACCCACCTTTAAGCTAGGGTCTCCCTTTAACTATATCTCTGTTCAGGGGCTAAGGAGCCTGCTTGGTGTGTTCTGTTACCCTCAATAAATGCCTTTACTTGACTTGGAGGTAGCCTCAGGGAATTCTTATGAGACAACCTTGCACCCCAACATTTTGGGAGTACCACTGAATTTTATCATTTCTAGTCAAGAAAACCAAGGTTCTAATCCTTCCTCTGACTCATTCTAGCTATGGACAAGTCACAGATTGTTGTTGTTTGTCCTTCGTTCTAGAAGAGGACCAATGACATCAGGAGAGTGATGTCTTGACTTGGAAGTAAATTGGATTTAAGTGAGGCAGAGCTGTGCAAAGTCACCAGCCTACTCTCTTCTCCAACATTATCTGAGCCCAGTGGCAAGACATAGGTCATGACAACTAGTGGGAGACCTTGGCCTTTTTAAGCTGATGTCTTTTCCAGGTCTCAGTTTGTCTGAGGAAACACCCATTCAGTAATTTAAGACTGGGTAAGAAATGAGGCAAAAGATGGCCTAGTTTGCCTACTTAAAAAAAAAAAAAGTATTTAACCTTTCAATGCTCCAGGAAATGCTCTAAAGCAAGGAACTGCCAGAGGGAGGAAGGGAGTTTCCATACTAGGAATTCTTAACCCTGATGAAACCAGAGGTCTAACCCATTCCTCCCAAAATAGAGATAAGTACCTGTACTCCTTAGCTCACATGATTATTGTGAGGATCAAATGAGAGTGTTTGTACAATTCTTCAGTCATTATTTCCAAAATAGGATAGAATAATCAACTTTATATAGGTTTGGGATGATGTTGCCTAGGCATAGGAAAGAGATGATTTCAGAGGTTCTCCTATGTCCAGGGTCTAGAGAATACAACATTACTGTTAGCCAAACATGACCTAGGGATGGTCCCACCTCCCCCAAGAGGATTCTGCAGGAAGGAAGATCTTAGGAGAGAACAGGACCAAACTCTGAACTGGAGTGGCCAATATCAGCCAATGCACATCCAGATTTGTGTCTTCAGTGTCCTTGTGTACCCTCTGAGGCACCAGCTCCTTTGTGGGTAGAAGGGGGTGGTCAAACTTAAGGTATCAGGACAGGTGGAAAGACAATTCCTTCATATTTCATGTTACATACATGAAAGGAATCCAATTCCATTTTGGAGATACTTTCCCCAGAAGGCTGTGTGTGAGTTTACAGTTAGGGAAACTATGGGGACCAACAATTTATTCTAGAGGACCGATACTGAAACAAGCTAGCCACTGTCTGAAAAAGAGTTAATGGATTTAACATACAAAATGAGGCATACATTTTCATACAGGGACAATGTATGGACTTGTTTTTCTTTATAACAAGCAGTATGGCTTAGTAGATAGAAAAGTGGTCCTATAAATCCCTGTCCCACCTCTGTCTGACACAAACTTGTGGCATGACCTTGAGAAAGTCATTTCCAGTGTCAGGCTGTCTGGAACAAGACTTCATTCACTCCACCCCCTGGTTCTTGTGAGTTCTGTCCCAGAGCTACCTCCAGAACAAGATTAAGGAGCATCCACCACCTGGTGTTTGTGACCTCAGTGACTGGACCTTAAGGGAGAATGTCAAACAGTCTAACCATGTGCTTCCACCAAAGGTCCTCTCTGCAACCACTGATACTCTGCCTGGACTCACTCATTAATGGTTTGCTTATTCCCAATCCATTATACACTACTCGTGCCAAAAGATTCTTTATCCCTAGCTAACAAAGTACAAACCCGTTTCCAATGCCAGCTTCCCACTCCCCTACTCCCATCTACTTCAATCCTCCCCTACGATTTCTGTGGCCCTTTTACTGTGGCTTCTGGAGTTCCTGATATATAATTAAGAACTTTCTTTTCATCCTAAACCTCTTCCTTTCTGTTTCCTTCCATTTTCTGGTTAACCCGGAGACCCAGTTCCTTCCTGATGACACTGCTTTTCTCATATCCCCTAACTTACTGGTCATGATGGGGAAATTAGAATTCTATTTAGAATAGAGAATTCTCAGGATTAAAATTGTCCAACTTTAATAAAAGAGACTGAGGCAGAGCTCTGAGCCAATGGCACTTTACTAAATGGTCTCTTTCAATGAAGTGGACCTCAGATCTTCCTCATGATCTGAGATGTTCCCTCCTTCTGGGAGCTTGTATTTATAGAGTTTGATACAAATATGCAAAAAAAGTATGGTAAAATATAGAATCCCATTGGTTAATATATGAGGCATAAGCTAAAATAAGCAAAAACAATCTGTCAGTAGGTCACAAGTTGGGTGAAGCAAGGAATATCTCCACTGCCTAGGTGGTCATAAGATAGATGGGCTCCTCCTTAGGTTGGGGAGGAGGGGATAGTACAAGATATACATACACTCCAAGAACATACTGGGGGGACTTTCCATACCACACCACCACCCATACTTGGATTGGTCATGGAATTTGAGCAAAACAGGATGGAGATATCTTTGTCAGCATTCTTGTGGTTGCACAAGTGACCTCCATAGCTGTTACATAAGTAATGAGCATTACATTAAAGTTTGAGGCCTATCATAGGGCCCTTCAATTAGAATCTATATTCCTATGTGACTTATACGAAGTATGGATTAATACATTGCTTATTCTTAAACCTACTATTAGTTGATTGACTAAATATGTATTACGATGAATATGTTAAAATAATTATTAACAATCATTACCCCTTACAGAATCATAATGAACTGATTAATGCTGATTAGAGCTTGAGTCGGTCCTCAATGAATCAATTTTATCAATTGCTTCTTCCAGATTTTACCCAATATTTCTCCCTCTCTCACCATCACCCAGAAAGCTTTTCTCCTTTGAAGTTCAGCTATTTAAATTTATCACTCAATCTCTGTCCTGATGTTTGTACTCCTCCTCCCCCAGATATGTTCCTTCCTCAAGGAATTCAGTGCTTGGCTGAGTCTTTCTCTCCTCCCTAAACTCTTCCCTCATTCTAAGGGACTTCAGCAGACATATTCATGCTCTCTCAACCTAACTTCCTAGTTCTTCAATCTACTCAATGTCCATGATTTGCTCCTCCACTCCACCTCAGCTCTACACAGAGGCGGTCATCCCATTGACCTTGCCATCACCCAGAGGGGTTCTATTTCCACATTCATGAACTCTAAAATTCCTTTATCTCATCACAATCTTTTATCACTCCATCTCTTCCTCCTTTTTACAATTAACCTTAACCACATTCTACATCTTTACTATGATCTTCATTCCCTCCATTCCTCACTTGTTTTCTAGGTCATTGCCCTGGAACTAACTATTCTTTCATCCATTTCCTATCTTGACCTTGTTGTTTGTCCTTCATTTTTGAAGAGGACCAATGATATGTCTCGACTCACTCATGAATTGTATTTAAGTGAGGCATTGCTGCACAAAGTCTGTCTCTTCCAGAGTCATCAAAGGCTAATGCCAGGACAAAAGTCAAGACCAAGGATGGGGAACCTGTGGTCTCAAGGCCAGATGTGGCCCTCTAAGTCCTCAAGTGCAGCCCTTTGACTGAATCCAAACTTCACAGAACAAATCCCCTTAATAAAAGGATTTGTTCTGTAAAATTTGGACTCAGTCAAAAGGATATACCCAAGGCTGTAGCCTTGAGGCTACAGACTCCCACCCCAGTTCCAATTGACTGGTGATAACCTGGGATGCTGTGGGTGAACTTGGCATCTCCAATGTCTGACCAAGCTCTCAATGCTCCACAGTTCCTGCTTCAGTCACCTTCATGGCCCTTAGAACAAATTATTCTCATCTGCCTATTCTGCCAGGGGATGTCTTCATATGCTTGGGGTAGACATTCCCCTAATTCACCAATGGGTTTGGGACTTGTTGGCAACCCTCAACTTGCCTGCCTAGACAATTTTATGGCTGCTGCACATGCTACAGGTACTTGGAGCCACATGTAAGAGGCACCAAAGGTAGATGAACAGCTCTGAAAAGGGCTCGGCAGCCCCCACACCAGAGGTGTTGGTCCTCTCTGAACACCCCATACACCCCATCTTAACTCTGTTAAACTAAGTCAACTATATTCTCCTCTACATTACTTTCAAATCCCTTGTCCTGTGATCACTAACATCTGACCCTCTAACCTCTCCAACCTTGTAATTACTTCCACTCTCTGTTTCTCCTGCTCTTCACATGCTGCTGAATAGAGTGGGAGGAAATCATTGAAATCATGCTGATTGGGTCCATTACACATTTATGTTATTTAACCTCATCTGATCCTTGATTGCCCTAAAGTAGTCATTCTACACCTCCCTAATCATTCACTATCCCGTCCCCCATAGTGGTTATTCCAAATTCTTTTGTCTCTCCCCAAATCTTTCACGGTACCCTTCCACCCCCCTCTCAGCTGAAGGCCTTATATTATTTGTCCCCTAAAAATTTGAGACTGTTCACTAAGCGTTCCTTCCATCCTCCTCATCTCAACATCATTTAGACATCTTTCCTCACCAACTCTTCCTTCATTCCAGTCCCTCTTCTTGGTTTCTCTTCTTGCCAAGGTCAATCCTTCTATAATATACCCTTGGTCCCACCTCCTCTCTCTTTTCTAGTAAACTTCCTGTATTAAGAATTAGTTTGTTGTCTTGACATAACTGATTGCATTTTGTTTTAGGTCACCATTTTGTGATAGTGTTTTTGATGGTTTTTTTCTTCATAATTTGTTTTTCAACATTGATAAGCATATATGTAGTGTAGGTTAATAAGCAACATGTTTGGGTTCATAAACAACTAGTCCCAAACAGGATATGTTGCCAATGGGAAAATTTGGTAAAAAAAAAACAAAACCTGATCATTAGCTTATGTCATCAGGCATCAACCAAACATCAACCAAATTAATTGGTAAATAAATTGGGGGCACTGACCCCAATGAGAATTTGGGCATAACCAGCCAACACCCATAACTAGAACTGCAAGAAATACCTTGGACACCCTCAGTCTCTAGCTTCACCCTGAATCTTGATGAAGGCAGCTTTTGCATTCCCTACACTGGAGACTCAAACATCTACCTTGCTTGAATATAATGCTAATTGACTAACTGAGATTTGCCATGTTACTAGGCAGTCATCTCAGAGGGAAACACACAGGCCTTGGGCTGGGCAGAGAGGGAACCTTGTCACTAAGTACCAGTATAAGACATACCTACTAGGAGGCCATAGGAAATCAGATTGGTGGTTTATTTCTAGTGGGGTTAATATTTGGGCTGCTTAATTAAGAAGATGAACTAACGTTTTCATGAATTTGATTAATCAATTTTGATCAGTGGCATTGAGAAGCCTTATTAGTGATTCCATTGCATTAGTAAGTATAAACAACGGTAAATTGATTTTGCATGTGTATCATGCGTTAGAATGCCCTTTCTATCATTCCCATTTTCTTTCATTATCTCCAGTGTTTCCCAATCTGCTGGCTTCTTTCTTGATGCCTACAAACATACTCATGTCTTTTCCATCCTTAAAAAATTCTCATTTGATCCTACTATCCCCATTAACTATGGTTCCTATATCTCTCCTCCCAGCACAGCTAAACAACTTGAGAAAGCAATTTACTCTCCCAAATCCTCTGTAAACAGGCTTCTGACATGATCATTCAACTGAAACGACTTTCTCCAAAGGTACCAATGATCTTTTAGTGAACAAATCTATGGACCTTTTCTCCTGGCTACTTGTAGTATTTTCTCCTTGATCTGGGGATTCTGGAACCTGGCTATAATATTCCTAGGAGTTTTCTTTTTGGGATCCTTTTCAGGAGGTGATTGGTGGACTCTTTCAACCTCTATTTTGCCCTCTGGGTCTAAAACATCAGGGCAATTTTCCTTCAGAATTTCTTGAAGGACAATTTCTAGGTTTTTTCTTTGATCATGACTTTCAGGTAGTCCAATAATTTTTAAATTATCTCTCCTGGATCTATTTTCCAGGTCAGTGGTTTTTCCCATGAGATATTTCACATTGCCTTCTATTCTTTCATTTGTTTGGATCTGTTTAACAGCATCTTGATTTCTCATAAAGTCACTAGCTTCCATTTGCTCCAGTCTAATTCTGAAAGAATGAATCTCCTAGGTGAGCTTTTGAGATTCTTTTTCCATCTGGCAAATTCGGCTTTTTAAGGCATTCTTCTCCTCATTGCACTTTTGGGCCTCCTTTGCCATTTGAGTTAGTCTATTTTTTAAGGTGTTGTTTTCCTCAGTCAGGCTGTTGACCCTCATTTCATACTTTTCTTGCATCCTTCTCATTTCTCTTTCCAATTTTTCCTCCACTTCTCTTATTTGATTTTTAAAGTCCTTCTTAAGGTCCTCTATAGCCTGCAACCCACTCATGTTTTCCCCTGGGGCTTTTGGAGCAGGACTTCTGACCTCACAGTCCTTTTTCCGCTCTATGCCCCCAAAATAGGAGTCTAGGGTTGCATGTTTCTGTTTCCTTTGCCTTGGCACGTTGCTGCTTAATTACTTGACTTTTGGGCTTGTTGCCACGCTATGGCTTTAAGGCCAGATAGAGGAATTTTCGTCCCGAACATGTGGGGGGCAACTTCTGTTTCTGGCAAGCTGTAAACCCACCCATGACTTCCACCCTAGATCACAATCCAGATCCAGGGAGGTTAAAGCAAGAGCAATTACCCCCCAAGACTGATCGCTGGATCTCCCTACAGTTCGCAGGCCAGGAACTGGAGCTGCCTCTGAAAACTACAAAATGGCGTGTCTCCTCAGCAGCTTCTGGCCCCCAGGGGAGGAAGCTGACACATTCCCCAAATACCGGTCCCAAAGTCCATAGGACACTAACCTCTTACTTTGTCCTAGGCATGTCTATGTTGATAATTCTGGAGTCGCCACAGCTGCTGGTGTTCTGGGGTCTCTCCAGCCGGCTGCTGGCCCTGCCGCCCTGGGGCTAAAACCTTGGCTCACAGGGACCTGGGCTCCGCTCGGCTCGACTCCCTGCGCTCTGCTTGCTGCCGGCTCCCAGAGTGCTGCGCTGATCCTTCCTGCAGGGCTGCTGGGCTGTCCTCAGCAGGAGGTTAGCTTCTCTGTGTCATTCTGTGGGTGCTGGGGCTCCAGAAGTTGTTCAGAGTCCCCTTTTACATAGTTTGGGGGGAATCTGGGGGCAGAGTGGCTTGGATGAGCTGTTTCTACTCCGCCATCTTGGCTCCACCCTGCCCTATGGACCTTTTCTCAATCCTCATCTTTCCTTAACCCTTTTTTAGTATTTGATGCTGGTGATCACCTCCTCCTGAATACTCTCTTCTCTTAGGGTTTTTGTGACACTGAAGTCTCTTAGTTCTCCTCCTGGCTTTCTAACTGCCCCTTCTCAGTCTCCTTTGCTGTTTTTTCATGCATATCATACCTACTAACTCTGGTTCTCCCTGTAATGGCAAACAAAGCAGGGTTTTTTGCTGTTTTTCTGGATTAAGTTTTAGCTAATGAGAGACTTATATGTGAGTTCTAGCCAATCAAGTGCCTTTGAGTCTTGCCTTTGATTGAATTGAGAGTCTTTGATTGAAAACATTATATACTGTATTGCTTGGAGGGACAGGTGAGAATAGAGAGAGAAGCAGAGCTGAGAGAGACAAGTGAGCATGAGTGGGCTAGGGAAACTTTCTTATGGGGAGGCCTAACAGAAAGAATGTTTGTGATGTTGGTGCTCCCTCTGTTGATCTGTGTTAATTCCTCAGATAGAAGCCTATCTGTTGGTTTTTATAAGTGAATTGAACTGAAGAGCAGAGATCTGCCCATGGGAAGGAGGCTTAGCTTAAGCCCCTTTTCTTTTTCTTTTTTTTCTTGCTTTTTGGAGGGCAAATGGGGTTAAGTAACTTGCCCAAGATCACATGGCTAGGTTTCTGTTTGGTTGTGCGTTAAGTGTCTGAGGCTGGATCCGAACTCAGGTCCTTCTGACTCCAGGGCCAGAGCTCTACTCACTGTGCCACCTAGCCGCCCCCTGCTTAAGCCCCTTTTAAGAGTGGTTAAAGTGAATTGAGATGATGGTGCTAGTAATGTGTATAAATAGTTATATCCCTGTTAAGCTTTGCTTTCCCTAGAAATAGAAGCTACAGACAGGAGCCCCTGGAGCCTACTGTCAGGCAGAAGCAGGAAGAGCTTGGAGTGGAACAGTCCCTATGAGCTGAGACAAGGTGCAGGAGCAGAGAGCTGCCTTCATGTGAACCCAGGCAAGAGCTGGGAGCAGTAGGCCTACGGAGGGGGAGCCATGTGGTTTGAAAGTCAGCCTTGAGTCAATATGAGAGAGGACTTTACTTGAACACTGTGTATTGATTGAGGAGATTGTGACTTACTGTGAGCTAGGGGTGGATGGTGTTTGTACTTTCTGCTCCCCCTTAAGGATGTGTTGTGCTAAGGGAGACCATACCCTAGGACCCCTGATTTGGGGGATGCAATTATATATACTGTGTAATGTGTTGTGCTAGGCAAGACCCTACCTTGGGACCTCCTAATTGTGTAAACAAATATTTCAGGGAATGTTACTGAATATAATAATATAGCTATGCACCATATTGAGTGTTATGGTTATATATATATGTGTGTGTGTGTGTGTGTGTGTGTGTGTGTGTGTATATATATATATATATATAGGCAGACAGAGACAGAGAGAAAGAAAGAGATATTATATGTTTTGCTTAAGGATGTTGTTATGAATGTTATGCTTTAGTTTATTGCTGAATAAATAGAGAGTTCATTATACTATGCAATTAGACTCTTGAAATTATTCACAGCAGCAGTCCTCAGTTGTGCTGGCATAATTGGCATTATATCTCCCAAGACTCTGTCCTGTCCTAAATCCTCTTCATGCTGGGCTTGGAATCAGGAAGGCTCATCTTCCTGAGTGAAGGTTGGAGAATCCCTATAGGATCAAATACAAAAATCTTCTGTTTCACATTTGGCTTTATCCCTTCCTACCTCCCCAGTCTTCTTATGCTTTATTTCTTTTCCCACATACTCCATGATCTGGCATCATGCAACATGGGCTTACTTACTGTTCCTTCCCATCATGCAACATGGGCTTACTTGCTGTTCCTTAAACACAACCATCCCTCCTATTTCCATGTCTTTGTCTCATTTGTCTCTCCTGACTGATTTTCTCCTTTCTGACCTCGACCTCTTAGTTTCCCCAGCTTCTCTCAAGATTGGTTCAGATCATACCTTCTGCAGGAACCCTTCCCTAGTCTCTTCAGGTGCTAGAGCCCTCCTCTCTGAGATCATCTTCTATCCCCCCCACCCCAACCCCATGCTATTTTGTATCCTATTACTGTGTGTCTGGGAGATTCTTTTCACATTCTGTTTGCATGTGTGTATACATATGAAACTGATTCCATTATTGTATGTATATTCATATATGTGATTCCATTTCACATTCTATTATTGTGTGTATATATGTAATTGATTCCATTTTATATTCCATTATTGTATGTGTTCATGTGTGTGTTTATAAAAGTCTTGTTCATACCTAGCTATGGACTTGTCATCTCTTCCATTTGAATGTGAGCTGGCAGAAAGCAGGAGCTGTTTTGGTCCCTTTTTTGTGTCCCCAGCACTAAGTGCCTGTCACATACTAAGTGCTTAATAAATGCTCTTTGACTGCCTGCCTGACTGACAACCTGACAACTCTCCGGGACTTTTTTTTCTCTAAGACTTTTAAGTTGTAGAAATGCCAACTTTTGTTGATAGTGTGAAGATTAAAAATTTCTGAGAGACATAGTTTCTGGGCAATTTCATCATTTTATTAATTAGGCCAGCATGTTTATTAATAAAAGGATGATCATTTGGCTATCTTGCTTAGACCAAAGACCCCTTGTGTCAGTGGGTCCATAGTTTATATGACCTTCAAAGAATAGGTATTTCTGAGGGTGGTGATCAACTCTGATTGGTTAATATAAGGGTAGATGGGCTATATTAAAATAAGGGTTCTGAGGTATGTGACTTGGGTCACCCAAATCTTGGTCAAAGAAACATCAATTTCCTTATTACCTGCCTGAAAAAAGGGAGAACTGGCTACTTCCCCAGACCTCTCTAAGCAAACACAAAGAGCAGGAATGCGCCCATCAGTCCAAACTTAGAATTTCTTTTACTGTCTAATTAGATCTTGGCCTGTGTAAATCTCTAACAGAGATTTCCTACATTGGTTGGTTTCTGGATGAAGAAGGAGAAAAGGAGACAAACTTTGGCCCTAATACAGTAATTACTTATTAAATACAAGAGAGGGGGCGGCTAGGTGGTGCAGTGAGTAGAGCATCAGCCCTGGAGTCAGAAGGACCTGAGTTCGGATCCAGCCTCAGACACTTAACGCACACACAAATAAAAACCTAGCCGTGTGACCTTGGGCAAGTTACTTAATCCCAATAGCTCTCCAAAAAAAATTAAATAAATAAATACAAGAGAGAAATATTCATTTCTCACAATAGAAAATATTCTTCACCAGGAATTCTCTATACCAGTGAAATCACAGATCTAATCCCTATCTGCATTTATTCATTACGTGGTTGATTGGGGTTTTTTCCCCCTATTTGGGGAGGATTTTAGTGGAATAATAACAATCCTAAGAGCTAACATTTATATAGTGCTTTAATGTTGGCAAAGTGCCCATTTGATCCTAGTAACTACACTAAGGTTAAGTGCTATTATCTTTATCTTTCCAGATGAGGAAACTAAGACAAAGTGACTTACCTAAGATCACACAGCTAATAAGAGTTTGTTGTAGAATTCAAACACATATCTTTCTAACTCCAATTTCAGTACTTTTACCCACTGTGCCACTGGGCTATGGGGGAGACTAGTGAAAGGAAAGGAAAAAACAGGAGGGTCATTGAAGCATTTTTTCTAAAATGCAGAGAAGAAAACAGATATAAATTCAGGAGGAATAGTTGAGCAGGGAAGCTTCAAAACTATAATGGAGTTTTAGTTTAGCTTTTTTTTTTTTTAAAGCAAGCTATAGATAATAGAGATTCATGGTGTGAATGGACTTTTCATGTCCTCTTTGTGATCCACTTTGGGTTTTGTTTTGTTTTTTGCTTTTTTTGGGGGGGGAGCAATTGGGGTTAAGTGACTTGCCCAAGGTCACACGGCTAGTAAGTGTTAAGTCTCTGAGGCTGGATTTTAATTCAGGTCCTCCTGACTCCAGGGCCAGTGCTCTATTCACTGTGCTATCTAGCCCCCCCAAATTTGGGGGGTTTTTTGGATAATGATTGTGGAGTAGCTTGCCATTTCCTGCTCTAACTCATTTGACAGATGAGGAAACTGAGGCAAGCAGCATTAAGTGACTTGCCCAGGGTCACAGGGTTAGTGTCTGAGGTCAAAAAAAAGTATCTGCTAAAAAAATGCTAATCTTACTTAGGACAAAGCATAGGATTAGTGAAGTATAGGGGTTAGAGAAAAATGGGAGGAAAATGGCATCTCTGTTCCAAGCTCCATTCTCTCTGACTCTGTACTAAGAAGATGGACTCTCGTTTTGTTAGGGGGTGGAGCCAAGATGGCGGAGGAGAAACAGCACGTCCAAGGTGCTCTGCCCCACACCACTTCCAAACAATGTGAAAGGGGACTCTGAACAACTTCTGGAGCCCCAGCACCCACAGAACGACACAGAGAAGCTAACCTCCCACTGAGGACAGACCAGCAGCCCTGCAGGGAGCGGCCAGTGCAGTGTTCTGAGAACGGGCAGCACAGCAAGCTGGGAACTGAGAACACAGCGCTCCAGGAGCCATAGTTTTAGCCCCAGGGCGGCTGGGCCAGCAGCCAGCTGGTGGAACCCCAGAACACCAGCAGCTGTGGCGATTCCAGAATTATCAGCACAGATATGCCTAGGACAAAGTGAGAGGTTAGTGCCCTATGGACTTTGGAACCAGTATTTGGGGAGTGTTGGCTTCCTTCCCTGGGGGAGAAAAGCTGCTGAGGAAACATGGCATAGAGGCCATTTTGCAGCATCAGTGGCAGCTCCAGCTCCTGGTCTGCGAACTGTAGGGAGATCCAGCAATCAGTCTGGGGGTTAATCGCTCTTGCTTTAACCTGCTTGGATCTGGATTGTGGTCTTGGGGAGAGGTCTGGGGTGGGTATCCAATTTGCCAGAGGGGGTGGAGGCTTTACAGAAGCCACCCAAACTCCGGAAGTTGTGAATACCCCACGTTTGGGACGGAAGCTCTCCTGTCTGGTGGCAGAGTCCTACTGTGGCAACAAGCCCAAAAATCAAGTAATTAAGTGGCAATATGCCTAGGCAAAGGAAACAAAATAAACAGAAAAATGCAACTTTAGACTCCTATTTTGGGGGCAAAGAGGATCAAAGCATGGAACAGGAGGAGGAGTGTGAGGTCAGAACTCCTGCACCAAAAGCCTCAAATGAAAATACAAGCTGGCTACAGGCCATAGAGGACCTTAAGAAGCAGATAAGAGAAGTGGGGGGGGGGGAATTGGGAGGAGAAATGAGAAAAATGCAAGAAAAGTATGAAATGATAGTCAACAGCCTGACTGAGGAAAATAACACCTTAAAAAATAGACTAACTCAAATGGCAAAAGAGGCTCAGAAAGGCAATGAGGAGAAGAATGCCTTAAAAAGTCGAATTTGCCAGATGGAAAAAGAATCTCAAAAGCTCACCTAGGAGATTCATTCTTTCAGAATTAGACTGGAGCAAATGGAAGCTAGTGACTTTATGAGAAATCAAGATGCTGTTAAACAGATCCAAACAAATGAAAGAATAGAAGGCAATGTGAAATATCTCATGGGAAAAACCACTGACCTGGAAAATAGATCCAGGAGAGATAATTTAAAAATTATTGGACTACCTGAAAGTCATGATCAAAGAAAAAACCTAGAAATTGTCCTTCAAGAAATTCTGAAGGAAAATTGCCCTGATGTTTTAGACCCAGAGGGCAAAATAGAGGTTGAAAGAGTCCACCAATCACCTCCTGAAAAGGATCCCAAAAAGAAAACTCCTAGGAATATTATGGCCAGGTTCCAGAACTCCCAGATCAAGGAGAAAATACTACAAGCAGCCAGGAAGAAACAATTCCAGTACTGTGGAAACACAATCAGAATAGCCCAGGACCTGGCAGCTTCTACACTGAGGGATCAAAGAGCATGGAATATGATATTCCAGGGGGCAAAAGAGCTGGGATTGAAGCCAAGGGTCACCTACCCAGCAAAACTGAGTATCTTGTTTGAGGGGGAAATATGGTCATTCAGTGGAATAGTGGAATAGCATTCTTGATGAAAAAACCAGAGTTGAATAGAAAATTTGCCATTCAGACACAAGAAGCAAGAGATGCTTGAGAAGGTAATCAGGGAAAAGAAATCAAAAGGAACTTATCAAAGTTGAACTATTTACATTCCTACATGGAAAAACAATAACTGTGACTGATGAAACCTTTCTCATTATGAAAATAATAGAAGAAGGGTATATGGACATATGAATACATATGTGAATCTGTGTTTATAGGTTTACAGTTATACATGGATAGAGGGCACAGGTTGAATTTGGTGGGAAGGGATGATACTTAAGGGGTGAAGTTAAGAGATGAGAGAGGAAAGTGACAAGAGGAGATGGGGAGAGACAGGGTAGGGTAAACTATCTCATGTAGAAGAGGCAAGGGGAAGTAGTTGCAGGGGAGGAGAAGAACAGGAAGGCAAAAAGGCAAAACCCTATTCTCATTGAATTTGGCTCAGGGAGAGAATCACATACATACTAAATGGGATATCTCACCCTGTAGGAGAGTAGGGGGAAGGGGGATGAGAAGGGGGTGATGGAGGGGAGGGCATTCTAGGGGGAAGGGAGGTTGGAAGTACCCACTTTTGAAGAAGGACAGGATCAAAGTAGGGAATGGACCAGGTGGGGGGTAGGATGGGTGGGAGGGAAATATAAGCAATCTTTTATAATATATCTACTATGGTAATGTTTTGCATAGCTATACATGTATAACACATACTAAATTGCTTATCTTCCCAGAGGGAGTGGGTGACAAGGGAGGAAGGGAATGGATCTGAAATTCGAGGTCTTAAAATTAAATGTTTCAAAGGTAAAAAAAAAAAGAAGATGGACTCTCAAAACCTGCCCAGAGTTTGAGGGATCCTCTATTCCTTCACTAAGGCCTAATGTTCCCGAGAGCTGTAGCAAATTTTTCTAGTAGCTCTCTGTGATTAATTATGCCCTTCAAAGTGTGTTGAGGTGACAGAATGGATTTTTGAGAGCTGAGACTACGTATGGCTCCCTAGGAGACACATGCAAAAGTAGCAATTATTTGGGAATGAGTACCAAGAATGTATAACACCTGATTCAATTCCCTGTTTTAGCAAAACTATTCAGTTTCATTAAATGAATTTGCCTTAAATTCATGCTCATCATGGTTTGATCTGATGAAGAAACATCAGTGGGAGCTGTGGAGTTACTATGAACCTGAGGATGACTGAGAAAGGGGCCACATTCAGAGCACTCAGGTGCTACTTACATATTTCCCTAATAGCAACATAAGCCCCTTTCCTAAGTGTTCTCATGCAGGCTCCTATTTCTACTTCCTCCACCTCTGGTTTTCAGGTACTCACAGAGTGAACCAGCAGGCGAAAACCTTATTCCAGATTACATTGCTTCTTGAGTGATCTGTAGAATTCAAAATATCTGCCATTAGTTTCAAACCATCATCAGAAAGGAATGGTAAATGCCCTCTGCCCTATGCTTGGGGGATTACAGTTGGGAATAGGTTTTGGGGTGGAAATCTTTGTCAGAAATATTAGCCCTTTGTTTCTGATCCTTACAAGGGCATTGGGCATTGTAGAATCTCAGATATTTAAGGGGGATTCAGATGGTACTCTCAGTGATCATTTTTTTTTTTTAAGCAATTGGGGTTAAGTAACTTGCTCAAGGTTACACGGCTAGTCATTATTTATGTGTGGGTGCTCATTTTCTGAGGCCGGATTCGATCTCGGGTCATCCCAACTCCAAGGCCAGCGCTCTTACTGTGCCACCTAGCTGCCCCTTTTTAGGGCAATTGGGGTTAAGTAACTTGCCCAAGGTCACACGGCTAGGTTTTTATTTGTGTGGGTTAAGTGTCTGAGGCCGGATCCAAACTCAGGTCCTTCTGATTCCAGGGCCGGCGCTCTATTCACTGTGCCACCTAGCCACCCCTCAGTGATCATTTTTGCTTGGGACATTGGAAAGGTTTTATGTGACTGCCCTACACCTTGCCCTATTACCCTCAATTCCTCCCATTCCTCTGCATACACACATTTAAAAACACAGGATGAGGGGGGAGGGTGGTGTGGCCCAAAGAAGAAATCCCAGTTGGATCTCTAACTATATTCCATTTGAGCTGCCATATTCAGCTTAAAGTGATAGACTAATATAGGAGAATTTCCTCATGGCTGGAAATAGAGTCCTTTACAGCAAGCAGGTCATCGGGAAAATAACCCATTTATAAAACCTTGGATTTCCAGATTTCCAGAGGGAAGCTCTCTTTCTAGGGAATGAGAAGGAGTCAGGGCAGAGATTCTTCAAGCCTTGATTAATCTCAGGTCCCAGACTGACCCCAATTTGGTTCACAGTGTAAAACTTTACCATAGACACAGACCAACCCCTTGGGAAATGTAAGTATGATTTAGACCCATTTTGCAGATGAGGAATGTGAGGCTCAGAGGGGTGAAGTAACTGAAGTAACAGCTAATGTCAGAGCCAGATATTCTTCAGCAATGCACACTGTGGGATACATGCAGCTATATGAATCTAAATGTAGATGCATATACTCACTCAGAGTGATGTACACACAGAGATTCCATCTGACACAGAGCTGTACCATCTCTCCCTCTCTCAACACACACACACACACACACACACACACACACACACAATTTATGTTGAAGACAAAACAGAAATTGTATGGCGCTAAACCATTTATCAAGGTAGCTAGATGGTATAGAGGATATGGTGAGGTATAGGGGTCCTGGGACACCCAAAATAGTCACATAGATCCTGCCTCGAATGAATTCCACTCAAGCCTTCTTTCAGCCAGAGATAAGGTTGATCAGAACACAGGATCTGGGTGGGCGAGATCTTTTTTTTTTCTTTTTGGAGAGCAATTAGGTTTAAGTGACTTGCCCAAAGTCACATGGCTAGTGTGTCAAGCGTCTGAGGCTGGATTTGAACTCAGGTCCTCCTGACTCCAGGGCCAGTGCTCTATTCACTGTACCACTTAGCCTCCAGGGTGGGTTAGATGTTAAGAATCTGCCCTACTGTGATACTGGTATTGACAAGTGGGCCAGACTAAATCTGAGCATTGGTCAGATTCATAAGGAATCTGAGCATTTTAATTAAGGGCAAATAGAGCTTATATACAGAAAGACTGAGGGAAGGATCTAGGAGTGGCCAAGTGATCTGAGGTGACTGGGAGTTAAAAGAGAAGGACCAGAAAGGTCTGGGTGCCTCAGGTGAACACCAGGGACCTGGGCCACATGGAAGTGGTCTAGATGGAACCCAGGAGTGGTGGTCTAGGGTGGGCCAGGTGTAAACAATAAGGGCCACCATGAAAGGATTATTAATTGAGAAGGACCAGGGGCCCCAGGCAAATGCCAGGGACCTGGGTCACATGGGACTTCTCCTTTTTAGGGTCCAGATCCCAGACATGGTCTTTTCCTTTTTGAGGGTTCAGATCCTGTCCCCATCAGATAGAGTGCTGGGCCTGGAGTCAAATCTTTTCTGAGATAAAATATGGCCTCAAATGCTTACTATGTGACCTTGGGCAAGTCACTTTACCCTGTTTGCTTCAGTTTCTTCATCTGTAAAATGAGGTGGAGAAGGACATGGCAAAACACTCCAGTATCTTTGTTAAGAAAACCCCAAAATGGCTCACAAAGAGTCAGATGTGACTGAAAACAATTGAACGAAAACAAGCAATTTATCAAATTCAACAAGCTTTATTTCCTTTATTTAGTAAGACATTTCTAGGGACCTTAGGTCAGGGGAGCAGAGCCAGAGCAGTTCTGGAGTATGTGTTGTGTTTGCACGTGTTCCTGACCTTGCCCAGTCCATCCTCCCTCCCCCTCCAAGCCATCTGGTGGTTATGTTCGGCAGCCAAGAGCCATGGATTCACAGAATTCTCCCCTATCCTCAGCCCCATTCAGGACCCAACCTCAGGGGGGTAGGAAGATGTCATCCAACCACCCAGGTGGTGCCTGCAAACATTCCCCATCCATGGCAAGTCCTACCTCTTCTAGAACATTTGGAGAAACTTTGGCAGGGCCCTCTGAATCCCATGAAGAAAATAAGGCCCAGAGAATTTGAAGTGGCTCTTTCTAACTCACTCAGCAAGACATAGAGAACCTTGCTGGCCAGGCCTCCTGCTTTGTGCCCTGCCCCCCCAGCCTCCAGTCTGTCTCTCACTGTCCCATGAAGAAAGCTAATTGGGGTTATCAAGGTGACAGCGGTTCACTGGGTTGCAAACCATTTTGCTCTGCAGAGAGTTCAAGAGAGGGGGAAGCTGCCACAGGTAAACGAGCATTAGTCACCCACTGGTGTTCTTCAGTCTCGGGGTGGCCAGGCTGCTGGGTTTTGCTTACGAAGTGCCTTCTCCCAAAGACCCAGGGATGGAATGAGATGAGCTCCAGACAAAGGCATGAGACACAGACAGAGGATGTTAGGACACAGTGTCTTGGAAAGGTGGGAGTGAAGACACATATAAGAGTGAACATCCATCTGTGGGGATGTGTAAATCCTGGGGAGAGAGAACCATGCTGTTGATACCCATAAGGAAGGTCGTTCTGAGTTACTGGGTTTATCCTCTCTAGCAATGAGATGATTCCAGGCTCCAGAAAGCTTATCTCCAGCGTCTACAGCCACTTCTTCCCAGAGAAGCACCCAGGTCAAAGGAGGGAGGGGGAGTAGAATTTGACTTTTTAGACAGATTCCTCCTCCCTGCAGCCCTCTAAGCTTCCCCGTGGACTGACCTGAGGGGTCAGGTTTGGGACCTGTGGCCTTGAGCCTTTGATCATTGGGGGATGGACCTCCTAAGGAGTCAGAAGAGACAAGAAATACCTATGACCTTGAGATGGTGCCTATGGATCCAGTGGCTCTTCCCCCATTGCTCAGGAGTCCTTTGTTCTAACTTCCCACTTGCCTGTCCATCATTCATCCATTTCCTTTGTTCTAACTTCCCACTTGCCTGTCCATCATTCATCCATTTAAGTAATGGAGATACAAATATAAAAAGTAAAGGCAGTCCCTGGCCTCAGTGATCTTACCTTCTAATGGGAGAAACAACACACAAAGGAGGGTGGTGGCCAGGAACGGCCACTTAGGTGGGAAGGCTAGAGAGACCATGAGTGGTCTAGAGGAGTCACTGCCAGAGTTAATCTGATCATGGCTCATGGTTCCAGAAGGGAGGGGAGGAGAGAGAGTGAAGAGAAAGAAAGGGTACCCATGAGGAGGGGTAAGGGAGCTAGGTGAATCGGAGGATAGCTCAGGCTTTTTTTGACAGTGGTCCAGAAGAAGTCACCAATCAGGGAAGCAGGGGCCCAGGGTGGACATTTCTCCAGGGCTAGAAGGTTGCTGGGGAGGCTATGGAAGGAGTTGGCTGGAAACTCTTGAGTTTCAGCTCCTGCACTTGACTAACTTTCAGCTCTGGTCTAGTAACCTCTCTTTCCCCAAAAGGGGCATTGGCCCTTGGTTACCATACTAGTTTGGGGGTTCCAGGGTGCCCAGGATAGAACCCACAGGGGAAAGGAGAATTCTGGCATCTGAACATCTCCATCCATCCTGAGAGCACTTCTGGTTATTTATATTACAAACAAGTCTTTAAGCCTTTTGCTTCAGAAGAACCCAGGAAATGTTCCCATCTGAGTTATTTCTGTAATAACTCTCTCTCTGTATTATCTGCTGAATTCATTTTGTCACCAAGTCTTCTGAGAAAGCAGCTGGCAGCTCAAGCACAAACAAGTCCACGGAGGCTGAGGCAGGGAGCTGTCCCGTCTGGATCTGCTCACGGCTCAGTCAAGGGGAAGCCCTGTCTGTCCCCACAGGAGGGCCAGCTGGGAGCAGGCACTATGAGGTCCATACTTCAAAAGCTAACTGGCCGTTTGGGGGTCCAGGATCTCGGCTGTCTCCTCTAGCTCTTCAAGCAGTTCAGTGAAGGATGGCCGCTTCAAAGCTTCCAACTGAGATGGGAAAGAGAAAAAGAATGGGATCCCACAAACTCCTGCTACCCACAGGTCCCCTGTGTCGCAAGGGCCTACCCTGGCATCCTAGCAATGGGCTGGGTGCTAGAAAGATCTTCCCTATTAAGGGTTAATCACTTCCCCAAATTACAGGGTGGGGACCAGAGACCCCAAGGAAGCAAGGAATTCCTCAAGGCCACACATCTCACAAGTTAGACCCTGGACTAGAACCACCAGGTTCCAGAGTTTTCTGAGCTTTAGGAACTTTCTTATAGAACTGACATGTGAACAAGAAAAAAAAGGGTCTAATGCTTATATAGACTTTAAGGTTTGTAAAGAGCTTTCCAAAAGTTATTTCATTTGATCTTCCTGATAACTCTATTAGGTAGGTGTTATGATTATCCCCATTTTACAGATTGGAAAGTGAAGGTGAAAGAATTAACTGATTTGCCCAAGGTCACACAGCTCAGGTCTTCCTGACTTCCTACCCACTGTACTGTGGCAGCAAGCACCCCAATATCCCCAGGGTGACTGCCAACACAGGTTCTTAGATCTGCTTTTCAAAAGGAAAGCAACTCAAAATGGGTTAACAAGCTTACTTTAATCAAACATATATTACACCTAGTTCAGGTGGACAAGGTCAGCACCCTGAACTTCAGATTATACAGACAGAACTTATAGATCAAACAGACAGGCTTCCAAACTGTCCCAACATTACATACATCAATACCAAATCACAGTTACCAGAGAGGGAAGCATCAACATCTGGGTTTTCAAAACCGGGGGGCTCTCAACAACGGCTTCCCAGAGTCTCATCTGGTCAAATCACACAACACTTCTCAAAGGGAGCCCCCTGGCTTTGAAAACCCAGATGTTGATGCTTCCCTCTCTGGTAACTGTGATTTGGTATTGATGTATGTAATGTTGGGACAGTTTGGAAGCCTGTCTATTTGATCTATAAGTTCTGTCTGTATAATCTGAAGTTCAGGGTGCTGACCTTTTCCCCCTGAACTAGGTAATATATGTTTGATTAAAGTAAGCTTGTTAACCCATTTTGAGTTGCTTTCCTTTTGAAAAGCAGATCTAAGAACCTGTGTTGGCAGTCACCCTGGGGATATTGGGGTGCTTGCCGCTACATGTACCACCCAGCAAAAGCTATTATTGCAGGCTGGTTGACACCTATTTCCTGGATGGCCTAGGCTGAGGCCTAATGGGAACACAGAGAGTGGGAGGGCAGCAAACATACCCGGCAGCAGCTGGCAGCCAAATCTAGGATACGTGAGGGGCACTCATTGACCATCCCTTGGAATGCAGCCACATCTAGTCCATAGTCCTGGGTAGGGAGAAAGGTGAGTAGTGAGGTTGTGCCCAGCAAAGAAGAGAATTCCTACAGAAATCTGCCCCATCCCATCCCCAAACACACCCAAAGAGGAAAAAGGGGAGAACCCACAACTGAACCTTCCCCCTCCACCATGGGTGTCAATCACCTGTCATCATCATTATAGCCCGCACTTCACCTGGCTCATAGCAAGCTCAGTTCTCCCAAGCTCTCTTCACCTAGGTCACTATAGGGGTTATTTCTTTATAATCACTTCATCAGCTAAACTAACACCTGAAGTGACCAAGATATCCTCCCAGAACCCAGCCAGTAAAGAGATTTCTGGATGGGGGGAAACCTCTGGAAGCAACTGCCCCAGGGTCTCCCAGTCCTTCCCCCATGCACAGAACTGTTCCCTCATTTTCTCTCTGGGGCCTAAGGAAAATTCAATTCAACTAACATTTATTAAACACTTATTGCTTGCCCTAGGGAAGGTATAGACCATGGGATGGTCTTTGCCCTCAAAAAGCTGTGGGGTTCTTGTCTAGAACTGTGGAAACTCAGGCCATCAGACAAATCGTCACCTCTAACTCCAACACTTGTACCCCCAGGCCTTCCGATTGAACCACCCCTGTCTCTGCTCTCTTTCCATTCTTAGTCACTCAATGGGGAATTTTTTCTTTGTCCTGGGTAATAGAAAGGGTTTGTTTCTGGTCTGGGCATGGGGGAGTCCTTTGGCTGTTCAGAAAGCTCATACATATCTTGAGGTTACCCCCTGAGAGCCTGGGGGAAATCCAAGAGAGTTCTCTGAGTTTATGCAGGTGACTTACATATAGTTTTAATACCCTGCACTCAAACCATTCCCTTTTCAATAATAACCCGCACAACAATGTTCGTGTGACTCACCTGTGTCCGGGGAAGAACCTCAGGGTCAGCAGGAATCCGACCCAGGATCTCACAAAGGACAATGCCAAATGAGAACACATCTACCTGTCAAGGCCAAAAAACAGGGAGGAGCTGAGGCAGTGGGGAGACCAGGAGCTGCCCTCCTGAAAGTTCAGTGAGAAACCTCCAGGGACTGGAGGCAAATTTCCCTCCTAGAGGCTTAACCTCACCCAAATGGAATTCTACCCTTAGCCCCCTCAGCATTTTGGAAACAGTTCAAATGATACCAACACCACCTTCCATTTCCTCATATGCTAATCTGAAACTCCCCTCTTTCTCCTGTCGTGGGTGTTGGGACTAGGGAAGGTGGGAACGGCCTCCACTTCTCTGCCACATTTTTGGGGAAGAGAGAAAATGGGTGTGTCTGTCCAAACAGGGATAGACCTGTGGCCAAGATCTCATCCCAGAGGCTCCCACACCCTGTGGTTGGGCCAACAGAACTTTGGCTGCTGCACTGCATAATAGCAGGTCTCAGAAATGTGATTTGTCCTTCTTAATATGTGTTTAAGCATATGGTTTTGCTTCTTAGAGATGCGGTAATTACAAAGACTTTCCCTCCTCTTTCTGAAGAATGTAAATGCATCAATAGTGCTCACTACAGGATATATGCGAGCTGTACACTAAGTTATATTAATGACAATAATAACTCTGATTAGGTGCCAGGTACTGTGCTGAGTGCTTTACAACAACCTCATTCATTCCTCACAACAACCCTTTTGAAGTAGGTGCTAATATTATCCCCATTTTACAGTGAAGAAACTGAGGTAAACAGAGGTTAAGTGACCTGCCCAGGGTCACACAGCTAGTAAATGTCTGAGGCTGAATTTGAACTCAGTTCCTCCTGACTCAAGGCCCTACCTTCTATCCATTGAGTCACCTGGTTGTCCATGCATATCAATATGTTCTTAGCATCATAGATGAGACTCTCCACATCCCAGACTCTCCCTCCCCTCAACCAATTCCTGGATTCAAAGATTCCAAGGAGTACCTCTGGAAGTGAAGATAAGCAGATAATACCTTATTCCCCATCAGTTACCATGCTGGAATCTCCCCAAAAGAAGGAAGACCCCTAACACCCTAGAGAGGGACTTTTTCTATATAAAAAAGGGAATGCTGGGAAGCCATATCTAGCGCTGCCAGGACTGAGTCCCACTAGCATTTGGAGGCCAGCTGCAACACCCCACCCCTGGCTCTAGCTGACTATTCAAAATATCTTTTAGTAAATTGCTTTTGGACACTTAAGTCTTGTGTGTGCATTTCCTTTTCCCCACCCTTATGCAAATACAGGGCTTTACCATATAATCAAAGGCCCTGACTGCCAAATGAAGGAACTGAAATGGCTGGGAGATACTAATCTTACTCTCTTCCTTATTTATAAATCCCTCAAGCTTAGAGAACCATTATTGAACTTGCAATGAGTGGCCTTAATATATACCCCTTCCATAAGTGATATGTTGAGCCCAGACCTGGCCATACCTTCCGGTCATATGGCTCCCCCCGGAGCATCTCAGGGGCCATCCAGAAGGCAGAGCCCACCAGGGACAGCTTCCTCTCAGGGTCGGAGGCAGGCATCTCTACCACTTCCCGAGCCAGGCCAAAATCAGTAACCAGGGCCTCTCGGCCCCGAGGTGAAACACGGATCAGGCAATTCTGAAAAGAGAACCTGAGATTGGAAGACCTGATATATCTTCCATGGATCCAGACTCTCCACATCCTCCTTGACTTATCTGGGCCAGAGATTCTAGGTAATGGTACCACTCCCTCAATGCCCATATATTCAAGAGGCCTCCCTTCGTAGGGCATAGCTGTAAAGAAAGGCATGGCTTCATCACTTCTTCCCTTTCGTTCCCTCTCCCTCCCCCCAACCTTTGGATCCTGGAGCTACCCTGGCATTATGTGATCTCCAAAGACAAAAGGTAAGGAGGCCTCAGGATCCCTCTGTGCCCCAGCATTCCTCTCTGAAAGATGGGAGAACAATGCCATCCAGACACAAGACTGGCCCAGTGTAATGTTGATAGTTTGAATGGGGTTTAGGTTGGACTTAGGACTCAGCCTTTACTTTCTGAATAAGGGTAAGAGGAAAAAGCAATAACTGGGGCTACAGTAGAAGGAGGATGGCAGCGCCAAGGCTTTCAATAAACACAGGAAGGAGGAGAGAGTTTGGCATTTGGATGCTGGGGCTGAGGGTGGGGAAGAGTTGAGCTATAGATGGAGCAGCTGCTGATTCCAGGCTTGGAGCCAGCACAAGGGTTTGTCCTTGGTCTCTATTTGCCCCTTACCTTGGAGTTTAGGTCCCGATGATAAATATTCTTGGAGTGTAGATACACCATGCCCCTGGTAATGTCACAGGCCAGAGCTACCTTGTCCTTCCAGCTCAGAGGTACTTCAGCTCTGGCCAGCAGCTCTTCTAAACAGCCACCATTTACATACTACAGGGGAGAAAAAAGGGGAGGGGCACTCACTCCAATGTGACTTAATGATTAAGACCCCTGCCAACATGGGGCCAAACCTGGCTAACCTCCCTATGAACCTTTGCCACAAAAGGGCCCCCAGGACAGGGATCCCAATTTCACCCCAAGTCGCAGGCAGAGAGGAGCTTAAGAGATCCACTGCCATGCTGTGGGACTTCAGGATAATCACTTCCTTTTCTGGGCTGCAACTTTCCCTATCTGTAAAATTAGGATGTTTGACTCTATGGTCTTGGTTTCTAAGTTCCCTTAAAGTTCTGACATTCTGTAACATCCATGTCTGGTTTCCTGGGAACCCCCAAATTCAGGAAAAGCACCTAAATGGTTACACTCCTGATCTGGAAGCCCAGAAGTTTGGGTTTCTTATACTCATTAGTTTCTATCTGCTGTGTGACTATGGCTAAATCAACCACCCATCTCTGAGCTGTCTTCTCCACTGTGGAATGGGACAATAGGGAGCATCAGACAAGGGGTTTGGGGCTTTCCTCCCAAGGGGTCTGTTATCAGCAGAGAGAGAGAGTCTCACTAGTCAGGTCAGGGTTGGAGTAGTCCTGCAGAAGCCAGGGAATGGATGGTTTGGACCTTCCCCACTCTCACACTCAGCTCAGCTCTAGCCTGGGCTCTCCTTGGCTCTCACCTCCAGGATCGGATACAGCTTCTCATCCCTCACACAGATGCCGAGGTACCTGCAGATGACACGGCCGCTGACTTGGAGTCTTCTCCCATCCTCCCCCCGCACCATCCCCAGATCCCCTAAGCCCAAGCTCTGATCTCACAAGAATACTGAGCAGATAACCACACTGTGGGCAAGCTGTGAACACCAGCAATGTGGCACTGCCAACAGCACGTCAATGGGCGTGAGTATGGCAGTATGTAATGAGATGCTGCATGTAACCTACTGTCATGTACTGTATGGCTGCCTTATTATTGAAAGCGTGCCTGACTGTGACAGGTTGTTGTGTGTAACACGAGGCTCCCCTGGACATGGGGCCTCGTGTAACATGAGGCTCCCAGGGACGCGTGGCAGACTTGTAGCAGGTGTCTGAGTCTATCTGGACAAGGTAGAGAAACCCTAGAGCTGCTGGTTCTGTTAGCAATAGCAGCTGGGGAGAGGGGAGAACGTCTCTACAGACAGAGAGACTTGAAGATGAGCAAAACAGATACTTGGCGACTTGGCGCTTCTGTGTATGGGTGAGACAGCCAAGCAGAAGTACCAGGCCAAGAGATGTCTACCCAGACAGACCCAGACCAACGTGGGCTCAATAGCACAGCCACTGGATTGCCAGGAACCCAGAACCCAATGGGTATGGCAGTGCCCCAGAGAATACAAAAAGACAAAATGTAGAATCTGGCTTCCCCCAGCTTTTTTATGTAACTCAGTCAAGGGAGAATATTGACTAGAGAAGCAAAGATGGAAACTGTCAGACAAAGCTATAGCATGTGTATGTGTGTATGTGTGTGCATGTGCATGTGTGTATGCGCACACACATGCAGCCCTGGGGCTCTAAAACTCTCTGTCCACAGAGCCCCTATCCCTGGCTCCCATGTCCCCAGACCCAGTGCACCCACCTGACAATGTTGGGGTGGGACAGCTTCTGCAGCAAGCTGATCTCCCTCAGGATGACCATTTGGTCCACATCATTCTTATAGATCTTCACCACCATCACCTTGCAGGTCGCACTGTGGGTCACCTGGGGGACGCACTGAGTCAGGTCCTTGGCTTCCTCACACAGACCAGGGTTTCCCACATATCCATCCCTTTTCTCATCCATACACTCAACAAACACTTATTAAAACACTTAATTTGTTCAAAGTCCTGTCTCTAGCACTGGGGGAAATAGAAAAACATTTAGGGAAGACACTGTTCCTACCCTCACAAAGCTTACAGTCTTAGAGAGGGACTGGAGCCAGGGGTATAATGGAGCCAGCTCATACTGACTCTTGAGAGTGGGCCAACTGTTAAATTTTCACTGTAAGCATTTACACCTCAGAAATTTAAAAATGCTACATAGCAGGGATTGATTCATTATTTTGTTGATTGCCTGGACTTAAGAAAGTGATGGACAGAATGTTAACAAAATAGTTTAAATCTGAAAGTGTGTCCTGCCTTTTCAGAAAACATTGACCAGCACTCCCCTGGATAAGGCTCACAAGTAGATCAAGAAAATATGGAACATCCATGATAAGTGCACTAAGTAGGTCTAAACAAAGTATGTGAAGTCCCATGGCCCAAGAGCTGCCATGGCTCACGAAGGCAGTCATAGAGGGTCTATTCAGAAGGAGTTGAGTAGGCTCAAGTAGGCACAGCACACCCACTTTCAGTCTGTGACACCGGTATCACCAGCCCACCTAGTTATTGTCCCTCAGTTAGTCCCTTAGAAACCAAGGACAGATTCGGGGCAGTGAGCCCATCTCCCTCTCCAGGCACACCTCCTTGTGCTGCTTCTCGTGAACAACTCTTCACTGACAACCTGACACATTGTTGTTCAGTCATTCAATCATGGCCAATATTTTGTTCTCTCTTGGACCATACTGTCCATGGAGTTTTCTTGGCAAAGATACTAGAATGGTTTGCCATTTCCTTTTCCATGGTATTAAGGCAAACATAGGTGGAGTGACTTGCCCAGGGTCTCATAACTAAGAAGTGTCTGAGGTTAGATTTGAACTTGGGTCATTCTGATGCCAGGCCCAGTGCCAGACAGATGCTAGCTATTATTGCTCAGGCCCTCTCTGCACCTCTCTGTTATCCTTTAGGTGACTCACAATTTCTCATGCTTCAGAAATGAAGAACTGTCACCACATGTCATCATCATTGGAGGGATATACACACGTATGCATATATATGCATATATACATAGATATATGTATATGAAAATAAAAATAATTTTTTAAACCAAACCTGGTGAGGAGGAAGTCCTCTCCATGCAGCTTTATAGAGCACTGGAGATACTGAGAAATTAAGTAAAGTAACTTGTTCCAGGTCACACAGAATGTATCAGAGGTAGGACCTGAACCCAGGATCCCCTGATTCCAAGGCCAGCTCTCTGTCTTCCCTGCTATGCTGCCTTGAGGTGGCTAGGTGGTGCCAATAGTGCACAGAATGTGGGCCTGGAGTCAGGAAGATCTGGAGTTCAAATTTGACCTCAGGCGCTTCTTAACTGTGTGACCAAGGGCAAATCACTTAACTTCTATCTGCTTCAGTTTACTCAACACTAAAATGGGAATGACAAGAGCACCTACCTCCCAGAGTTGTTGTGAAGACCAAATGAGATAAAATTTGTAAAGCACCATATAAATGATTATCCCTTTCCCTTCCCCTCCCTGGCCTCTCATAACTGGAAGAATATTGTTTCAGGGAGAGCTGAGGGTCATTACAAGCAGTGCCATTTCCCAATAGCAAACTAGCCTATCCTCCTCCAGCTCTCCCTCTACTGTTCAGTTCTGGGCCCAGATGATTCAGTGTCCAAGTCAAGACATATACACTGACAGCTCGGCTCAATGGGCTTGTCCATCATACTCCACATCATGGTCTAAACCATAGGAAATCTCCATCCACCTGGTGTGTTAATCAGGCTTGATTCTTCTGCGTGATTACAGATCTCATTCAAGAGGCGCAATGCCCTCAGGATGACATCATCAGCAAACAGAAGCATCTGGAAGCCTTGCCCTCAGTAGGGGATCCCTCTTCCATGAGCTTGCTGTGCTGGACATAATCCATGTCAGTGGCAAACAACTTTGGTGAGCAGATGTCTCTCCATTTTATGCCTCATTTCACATTAATATCCAAAGGCTCATCAAACAGAGTTTGAGAGGCAGTGTAATGTGGTGCCAGGAACCCTGGATTCAGATTCAGAGAACCTAGGGTGGAGTCCTGGTTCTTCTACTTATAGGACAATCACCTAATCAGCCTGGGCCTCTGTTTCTTTGCCTTTTTTTTGGGGGGGGGGGGGGGAAGGACAATTGGGATTAAGTGACTTGCCCAAGGTCACATGGCTAGTTTTTGTGTTAAGTCTCTGAGGCTGGATTTGAACTCAGGTCCTCCTGACTCCAAGGCTGGTGCTCTATTCATTGCACCACCTAGCTGCCCCTGGGCCTCTGTTCTTTATCTGGAAATGGAAGGAGTTGGACTAGGTGACCTTTTAAGGTTCTTTCCAGCTCTAAAGCAGGTATTTGTTTTGTTTGACTATACATGTTTGTAATTTTGTTTTGTTTTGTTTTGGGTTTTTTGACTTTCTCAATTAGGGGCAAGAATATGGGGAAGAATATGGACCTGAAAATAAAATGAAATAAAATAAAATCTGAAATTTTTTTATAATTTAAAAAAGAATTCCTCAACACTTCATAATTGTGTCACCTCCAGCATGAACATTGTCTATACACACTTGGTCTAGACCAAGTCTAGTCTTATTCTAGTCTGTGCATACTCAGTCCTTTTGTTGTTCAGGTGTTACAGTTGTGTCTGATCCTTTATGATGCCATTGGGATTTTTTTTCTTTTCTTTTTTTTTTTTTGGAGGGGCAATTGGGGTTAAGTGACTTGCCCAAGGTCACACAGCTAGGTAGTGTTAAACGTCTGAGGCTGGATTTGAACTCAGGTCCTCCTGACTCCAGAGCTGGTATTCTATTCACTGCACCACCTAGCTACCCCCATTGGGATTTTCTTAGCAGAGATACTGGAGTAGTTTGCCATTTCCTTCTCCAGCTCATTTTACAGATGAGGAAACTGAGGCAAGGAAGGTTAGGTGACTTGCCCAGGGTCACACAGCTAGTAAGTGTCCGAGGCTTGATTTGAACTCATGAAGAGAGTCTTCCTGACTCCAGGCTCAGCACTCTATCTACTTCAACACCTAGCTGCTTATCTTTGTTTTCTAGTACCATTTTTATGCCCTTATGCAGCATATTGCACACTGTGATGCTTGAGGCTACATGTGGTATCTCTACTGCTGTCAAGAAGAGAGAAAGGAGTTTATTATGAAAATCTTCGCAGATCTTTTCCTTTGTCTACCTTGTGTGATATGATTTTTCTTAGTTGGGATCCTGCCAAGCTTTCTTGGCAATATTTTTCCTTCCACTGCTTCTCAATGAATTGCGAAGTGATACTGTTTATAATATCCCATCATCCTTCTCCACAAGATTCCACAAATGAGCTATACATTCTGTGCCTTTGCCTACCATAACTCTCTACTTGCCAAGACTGTAGATCTATTTGCTGACTAAGAGGTTTCTAGGATCTTTTGATCTCCTCTGTATGGCAACTGATTTACATTTGTTTGACTTCCTTAGAAAATGGTGATGCTTACATAATGAATATCATATTGCTTTCCTTCTCAGGGGGTGAGTGGGAAGAAGAGAATTTGGAGCTCAAAATTTTGAAAAAGAAAAGTTAAAAACCATTTGAACTGTAATTGGGAAATAGTTAGTGAAATAAATAAAAAATATATGAAAAAGAAAATGTGACTAGTCTGGGTTATATCTATTCTTTTATCCATTTCCCCTTTTTTGGCATCAACAGGTTGTTTTAGTAAGTCTAGCTGGAGTAATCTCATGTATGTGCTGCACCTTCTCAATTTATTAGTTCATCTAATTTGGTATTGATTTTGACTTCAACGTAGGCTGGTGTTTTGACTCTACATAGATGGTTGCTTCAGAAATGACTCCCATACCAGTAATCAGTCACTTCCTTTCTATTTAAATATAATCCATTTCATTTTTATCATGTTATTGGGTGCTTCCCTCATTCAGAACCTCCGTCTTCTTTCCTTGAAGAAAGTATTCATGATATATAGATATGAGGTTTCAGTATAGCCTATGAGCTTTTGCCCATATTTCTTATTTGTGACCCATATTTTCCAACATATTTTTGTCATCTTTTGTTCATCTTTGAAATGAAGTCCCTGCAGATTAAAGTATATATGTTATTTTATTTTGGAGGACCTTTAATAAGTTCTTCACAGAGTTTCTCTATAGACTTAGATGTTGGCACATAAGTTGCATTTGTTTTCATAGTAGTCTTTTGTTTTCTTCAAATGCTTATCCCAAGTACTACAATACATGATGATCAACTCTACCATGAAATTCTGTCACTTGTTTCCTTTGGATAGGATGAAACCAACTTCAGTAAATCCTTTATTTGCCTCTCCAAGGAGAATCTATGAACCATCCCCCCATCTAGTCACAATTTCCTTTTGTCTTTTCATTACGGTTACAGCAGGAATATCAATACCAATTTGATTCATGATCTCTAGGAATCCATCTTCTATAGAAGGATCTCACACACAGGTTACCAACAGCTAGGTTAGTGCTTAGAGATGGTCAAAAACTATGCCATTCTTGTTGTTTCTCTAGATCTTTTCTGTTAAAAAAAAATTTCTCATATTTATTTATTTATTTTTGTTTTATTAAAACTGCCTCCTTTATTAAATAAAGCTTCCCTCTAGATTTGTTTGCATCTCTACACCGTTCAAAAGTTTCACCCAGGGTGTTAAGACAATCACTGAAAACTTTCATAAAGGAGATGATTAAGATGAATATTATGTTTCATACCTACTATGCATTTCACATACAATCAACCCATCTCTATAGGAAATTAAGAAGTCTCCTACTGTCCCAATGTGAACATCTGTTTAATGATCTTCCATAGCCTACTGCAGTAGAAGCAGCAAAGCTCTTTCTTTCCTTTTCTTTCTTTCTTTCTTTCTTTCTTTCTTTCTTTCTTTCTTTCTTTCTTTCTTTCTTTCTTTCTTTCTTTCTTTCTTTCTTTCTTTCTTTCTTTCCTTCCTTCCTTCCTTCTTTCTTTCTTTCTTTCTCTCTCTCTCTTTCTTTTTTCTTTTTGGAGGGGGGAAGGCAGGGCAATTGGGGTTAAGTGACTTGCCCAAGGTCACAGGGCTAGTAAATGTTAAGTGTCTGAGGTTGAATTTAAACTCAGGTCCTCCTGACTGTTCACTGAGCCACCTAGCCGCCCCTAGCAACAAAGTTCTGATGGAGACATGGTTCAAGTTATCACAAACCTCCTGTAGATTGTCAACACAATATTCTGTCATTTTCTTCAGCAAACCAAGTTACTGCAGAGCTAGAATTTGTTTTGTGTAATAATTTAGTGTTACATAAAGATATTGCACAGTCACTGCAGAATGCAGTAGGATTCCCAAATGAGAGATTATCTCATCAGAACAGTCTCGCTGCCAGGAATGGAAGAGCTTTACCATAGGAGTTGCTTCTGTTCTACATGCTTTAAAAAGTGCTTCAAAAGACTGGCTTTTAATACCAATATGCACAATTTTAAGGCAGTTAAGGCACATTAACTGTTAAAGACAGCCTAACTTGACTTATATTTACTGGATTAGTGTTGGTTTTCGAATTTTTGAGGAGGAATGTTTTCCATTCATTCAAACCCTTAAAATCAGTTTCCACTTAGCTCAAGGAAAGATTTGGCTTTTTTTTTTTTTAATGGGTTTAAACTGCCATCAGATTACGACCAACAGGGTAATCAAAGGCAAGATGGTAACTACAGAAGTTATAAAAATATCTGTTAATTTTCTATTCTATGTTTAAGGCCACTTTTTTCGGTTGTTTTAATTGTATAATAAAAACTTCTGAACTTAAACAATAATCTTAATACCAATTTGTTAAATAGACTGCCAGCCAGCAAAAATTTAATTTACAACCATGAAACTTCAGACTTTAGATTTATTTAGTGTTATTTTATACAGGTTTACATAATATCTAGTTTAATCTAGAACAAAACAGCTCAGTGGAACCCTGGTCTAAATATATTTGTTTTACATAGTTAGCAAGAAGATACATTACACACTGCTTCTTTTCAGCTTATGGCACTGAATGTTTGTCTACACAGGACTTCCTTCAAAAGCTCCAATTAAGGATCTTCATAGTTTATCAGAAATACAAGCCCAGCTGAGGTCTTCTGGCCCATTTGCTAGATCATGGGTTTGAAATCTCTTTTTGATTGCACCCTTGAAGCTTGCATAGATCATTTTACTTTTGAGAAGTGCTAATTCTGGGGCTCGTAGAAAAAAAACTAATTCTTCTTTTCTTGATTCCTTTGTTTCAAAGCTTGCATTACATACAGCGTAGGAACAATCCTTTTCAGGAAGCATTCCCACAAAATGCTTGAAAGGATCTGTAATGGTTACACCAACATCTCTCCCACTGAGGTCTCTTTGGCTTCTTCCACAATGATGTGTTTTTTTTGTCAGCACTCAAACAAAAGATAACTGCCTTCTTTCTTTTCTTGATTTCTTCTGGTGTGGAACATTTCTGAACTTTCACATCAAAGAAAATGCAGAATACTTCATTAGTTACTTGTGCTCCTGAGGCCATTTTTCCAAAGACCATCATTCCAAAGAATATGGTCAGGTTCCTGGGCTGGTGGGCAGAGAAGTGGGAGAGCAAAAAGTCTGGACACCACTTCTTTCAAGAATGCGGAGGGTGGGAGAAGGGGTCTTCTTCACCAAGAGGGGATGGAGGAGACACTATGGCTGAGGTGCCCAGGCTACCCAGGAAAGCTGGCTGGCAAGGGAGTGATCCCCTATCTTTTCCACAACTCTGCTATTGTCACTACAGCAACAGAAAGGAGCTTCACAGGAATGAGGACCACTTTGTACCTTACTTTATTTGATGGGTTGCTGTGGTCAAAGAATTCATCACCTAGCAGTCAGCCTAATGAGCCTCTCTTTATGTGTCTATGCTAGTCCTGGAAAAGTAGGACACATGTACAGAGATAAGTATAATACAAAGATAGAAATGAACAGGGTGAGAGGAGCAAGAGATCAGACAATGTGCCACAGGAAAATCTGAGAAAGATCACAGAGGCTTCTTAGAGCTCACACTTGAAGGAAGAAAAAGGTTTTGAAATGCAGTTGCAGTAAAAGTGCATAAGGCATAATATGAGTTATATAGAAGACGTGCAGTTTCCTGCCTGTTTCTGACTGATCAACCAATCATCAAACATTTATTACATGTCTACCAGAAGTAATCACATGTATGAGAACATTTGAATCTAATGGAAATAATTAGCTCCCTAGCAGCTCCTGGCCAATGGTGACTCAATGCTGAAAGGACATTTTGGAATGGCATGGCAAACCCTGAGTGTTTCCTCAGTCCTCCCCTGGAGTCTCATGATCCTTCCCCTTCCAGGCATGGCAGAAATTGACATTGTCCTTCAGGACTATAATTCCCAGAAGACCATGCAGCCAGGTCCCAGAGTCCTTCCCTTTGCACAGGGAGAGAAGGCCTAAACACCTGGTTACGTAGGATTCAGGGCACAGCTTGTATGAATGCACAAAGAGATATGGAATACCAAGTCCAGGCAATAGTTTAGTCAGCCTGGCTGGCTGGAATGTAATGTAGATGATAATATATACCTTGCTTTCAAGTAGCTTATCATTTTCATGAGGTGGCATACATCAACATCTGAATGGTACAAGAATTGTTTCCATGAAAACACCTGCCTTACAGGGGCTCTAGAGGCAGAAAGGCAATTGGATGGGAGCCACAACTACTCAGAGTTCAACTTCTGCATAAATCACCAGGTCACCATTCAGCCTGAGCTAGCTCTTGCTCCCAGACCCCGATCAGTCTCTCTCTGGCATGCAGAGCAGGACACAAACCTCAATGGGGGTTCCTGCAGTTTTCATCCTAAATCTCACCTGTCAATCAACTAATCAATAATAATTTATTAAGTACCTACTGTGTACCAGCTATCCCTCTGTGTATTCAGGAACAGACTAGCCTGGGTTCCTTATGGCTCCTCTGAAATCAGTCCAAGTTCATTTAGCCTAGGATTGGATACTTAAAAGCAATCTCTTTTAAACTCATTGAGATTAAGTATTATTTCAATTTTTTTTGGTATCTGTATCCCCAGGACGGGGCATATCACCTGCCACATAATGCCTGTTGATTAATTGATTATAACTTATTTCATAACTTTATCTAAATGTAGCTCAGACCACAATCTATTAAGATTCCTATTTCCTTACCAACTTTAAGTAACCCAAGGGACTATATGTTTACATTAGAGACAAAGATAGAGATTTTTACTGAATGGAATAAAAAGCAGATGACACAGCTTTAAAACCAGCAGAACACCCCCTCAAGAGGGGTGAAATCTGACATCTCCTGTCTCCTCTGGCTAAGTTCTTTGTCAGAGGCTTTGCTTCTGCCAAGGAAGCGACCACACCCAGAGGCTATTTGCAAAGGAGGGTAATCAGACATCTGTGATATCAAAATCTAATATTAAAGTCACAAAGAGAAGAAAGAGAACAGTCTTATCCCCTGACAGATGAGGCTCGCCAAACATCCTGACTCTTGGGGAAAAGCTCTAGCCTCCTGGCCCATCACCAAGTGATATCTGGACTCCATTGGCCACTTGAAGGATTTCTTTGTTTTTGTTTCTTTTTGAGGGGGGAAGGCAGGGCAATTGGGGTTAAGTGATTTGCCCAATGTTACACCTAGTAAGTGAAAAGTGTCTGAGGCCTAATTTGAACTCAGGTCCTCCTGACTCTAGGGTCAGTGCTCTATTCACTGCACCACCTAGCTGCCCCAAAGGATTTCTTTAACATGTTTGACATCAATTTCTTTTGCCCCCATCTCCCCACCTCAGACTTAGGGCCTCTACATCAATTGCAGTATGCTGGAGTGCCACGGCCCATGCAGCATCTCAGGCAAGTTGTCCCCACATCCTCTTTGGACCTGTCTGCCACAAAAGAGCTGACTACTTTTGTTCTAATTACCTTTAGCACAGCATGATGGGACCTTCATGGCAACTCCATTTACATTAAGCCCTTGAAACTACACAAGCCACCATTTCCCATACCTTGGTGCCACTAGGATGACTATAACACAGGGGATAGAAAGCAAGGAACAAACTCAAGTCATTTCAAACATGAAGCCCATTAGGCCAACTGAGAAGTGAGAGTTGAATCATCCTCTGTGTCCCACCCCACCCCCACCAAGTGAGGGTGCAGCCAAAGGTTCTGTCCAGGCCTTGGTTCTCTTTCCTTTCTATGCCCTCTCTCTTGATGATGAGGAGTTCAATTATTATCTCTATGTAAAGGATTCCTAAATCACTCAGTCAACCCTTATTTCTTTCCTGAGTTTCAGTTCCATCTCACCAATTGCCTGTCAGACATCTCTGACTGAGCCTCTGGTAGAGGTCCTCAAACTCAATGTTACAAAACAGAATTCATTATCTTCTCTGTTAAACCTGCTGCTTCTCCTCCAAACTCCCCATTTCTGTGGAAGGCATCATTATCCTTCCAGGAATCAATGATCACAATGTCAGAAGGGTCCTTGATTCTTCACTCTCTTTCTCACTCCCCACAGGCAATCAGTTAACAGATTTTGCCAATTTTCCCTCCACAAAAATCTCTCATTTAGATATGTCCTTCTCCCCACTCACAAAACTACCATTTGTGTTTCATAACTTCTCTATCTCCTGCCAAGATTACTACAATAATCTCCCAGTTGGTCCCCCAGGTTCCATTCTCTTTCCTCTCTGCCCCAGCTTGCATCCTCCACATAGCAGCCAACAGAATCTTCCTAAAAGGTCACTTCCTTGCTCAGGAATGTTCAGTAACTTCCTGTTGCCTCCAGGAGAAAAGACAAACTTCTCATTTGGCAAGTAAAGCCTTTCCTATATTATAATAATCAAGCCTGGCCCCAGAGAAGACACACAAGAATATACCTCCCACCATTCTTTGCAGAGGTTAGGACCTATGAGTGTGCATCACTGTATATCATGTCACACTTGACTGTGTTGGTTAATTCTATGGAACTGTAGGGTTTTTTTCTCTTTTCTTTGTTATAAGGAAGGCACTTTAGGAGGGGGAGGAGGAGGGGAGGTTTATATTTGGAAATGAAAGTGCTGTAAAAACAAGGCATCAAAATAAATTATAAATTAAAAACACTTAAACAAATCATAAAAAATAAAGCCCTCTAGAGTCTGACTCCAGCCTATCTTTCCAGGCTTCACATACTCTATGCTCCAGGCTACATACTGGCCTATGTGCTCTTCCCCCAATTCAGCATCCCATCTCTAGCCTTGGTATATCTGCACAAGCTGTTCCACATGCCTGGAATGCTCCCACCCCTTTTCCTCTCTCTGTCTCTCTCTCTCCTCCCTCCTCTACCTCTATCCTCCCTCTCTTATAATACAGTCCCCAGCTTTCTCCAAGGCTCAGCTCAGGTGACTCCTCCTGTGAGAAACCCTTCCTGGTCCCTATATTGCTAATGCTCTCATCCTCCAATAAGATATTGGTGAAGTGCTCAGCTTGGGGCCTGGATCAGGCAACTAAATCAGGCAACTATTGTCCTGAATTAGCTAATAAATTATCTGTGTTAATTTATTACCCCCACCCCCACCCCCCAGGAGATCCTAAGCTCCTTAGCTCCTTGAGGGCAGGAACTGTTTTCTGTTTTGTTTCAGCTTCCCTGGCTCCCAGTATAGTTCCTTCCTTCCTCATAGTGGATGCTTTAAAAATGCTCATTGAATTGTTGTCAAGGAAGCACTATGAAAAGTCTGAGGCAGTAGAGGTTACCTGGGGGGTTCTGGGAAGGCTTCACGGAAAGAACACCTTAGCTGAATTTTGAAGAAAGGGAGGAATTTCCAGAGTGACACGGTTTAGAGTTGGGGAGGGGTAAGGAGCCCCAGTCATTCTATGTGGAGTTATGCACCACCCTGTTGGCAGTCTGGTGAAGTCAATGAGCCCCTTCTCAGAATAATTTTTTTTCTTTTTGGAGGACAATTGGGGTTAAGTGACTTGCCCAAAGTCACAGGGCTCATCTTTGTGTTAAGTGTTTGAGGCCAGACTTGAACCCAGGTCCTCCTGACTTCAGGGCCGGTGCTCTATTCACTGCACCACCTAGCAGCCCCTCTCAGAATGTTTTTAAACAACTGAAGGAAATGCTAAATTTCAATTAGAGATTAGTAAAAACAAAGATAGAATTTTTTTCCCTATCCAAATTCATGGAAATCTATCTACGGACTCTTAGAGTAGGTAGCTCATGGAGCCCAGGTTAAAAACCCCTGAGTTTGAAGGTCATCTGCACAGAAGTGATAATTGGACTGATAAACTGGGAGAAGACCTCTCATGAGGGTTGATGGCCACCAAAGGCTCAGAGTTCTCAAGAGTCCCACCAACCAAGGCCCCTTTCTGGTCTTGGGGGTGGAGGAGGACATACAGAGTGGGTACTGGGCTCCCTAAGGTCCATTTTGAATGCCTCTGACATTACAGAGACAAGTCCTTACCTGACACATAGTAAGTGCTGGCTGACTGATGTCCCCACTTTGTGTATGTGGGTTGACCTATATAAATATCTCTTTTTCTCAGTCTCTTCCTGCTGACCTTCCCCCTCCTTACCCTCACTCCTTTCTTACCTAAGCTCGGCTTACAGGACTGAATTGTTTCACAACTGAGCCACCCAGCAGAGATTGGAACTGGGCCCTATCTGTGCTCACACCTCACCGTTCTAAAGGCAAAGTTGCAGAGGGGTTGAGGAGGAGGGTACTGTGTTCAAGGGCCTTTAGGCCCCTTCCTGTGGTTTTGTCAACTGTGAATACGGGGGCAACAGGATGAGGGGGGAGTGTAATGCTGCTGAGACATATTGGATATGAGTCACTAAAGACAAGTGAATCAAAGAAAAGGGAAGATTAGGGTGTGAGGTATTAGTCAAGGAGGAGAGAAGTATCTCCCCCACCACACACACACACACACACACACTGGAGGGGGCCAATAGATATGACCCATCTTCTGGGAAGGGACCTTTCATTCATATATTGGTATATGACCTTAGAAAAAAGTCCCCCATTTTCTGCCCTTTTTTGGGGTTCCCACCTTGAGAAAAGAAGAGAGACACATAGGTGTTCTAGGTTGGGTCTTGGGGAGGAGAAAGGGAACCATCCTGGAAAACTCCTTACATGTAGTCAGGAGGGCACTGGACAGCTCTGAAAATAACAGACATTTCTGACAATGTGCTTGCCTCAAGGTAGTAAGTCATTGGTCTCTTGGCCATAGATACAGAGGTTATGTTAATCCAGGGTCCAAGAATTTTTTAAAAATATTTTTATAACTATTTCAATATAATTGGTTTCCCTTATAAACCTATATGTTTTATTTTATTCATTTAAAAACATTATTCTGAAAATGGATCCATAGGCTTTACCATCCTATACATGACATCAGAAAGGTTAAAATTAACCCAGCAATGGAAGCCCTGGCCCTTACCTTTTGAGTTGATCTGGACCCTGGTTTTTCCCTTCTCTGCTCTGCCTTTTTGCTGACCCTGCCCAGTATCTCCATGACAGAAACTCCCTGGTTACCGATGCTATAAAGAATGTACCCAGTTGAACCCCACTGCCTCTCTGGTTCTCCCCTCCAACCTGAAACCCTGAGAGATAGGGTTTCATCCGATGTCTCACCCCATGTGGGCACAGACATTCAAGGGTGGGAAGTCCAGAAAGCAGCAAGATTAGCCTGTGCAGTTACCATGGTTACCATAATAGCAATAAGAACCACCAACTCTTGGCATCTCCTGCCTTCCCTCCAGATGAAACAAAGAAACGGGAGAGGAGAATACAGGGAACTCTTCTTCCTCTTCCCGTTCCTTTGTCTCAAGGCACCAGAAGGCTTGGCCCCGCGGGAGGCTGCTTCTAGGGTGACTCTCAGAGTGGGCTAGAGCAACACTCCCCTTGCCCCTTCTCTGAAGCCAGCCCTGGACTCTTCCCTGTTCCCTTCAGGCTGAGATATTTGGTTGCATTGCTCAAGAGGCTGGCACTACCAGTGTTGCCTGTGCTGGGCCAGTGCCAGAGAGGACAGCCAGTACCTGTCTCCTGGCACTGGTTTCCCCCTCCCAAACCATTATCCCTCCAGGAAACTGCTTCCTCTATGGTCAGCACTCCTGCCTTGGACCCTTCTTCCTGGGGACCAGCTGGGGGCCTACACTCCTTTCACCTCTGGTCTTCCTTTTCAGGCCCAGTGCCCCTGGGCACTTCTAAATCTCCACACAGAGGACCAAAGGGTGATCAAAGGGTCAAAAGACCAGAGAGGAATTAGGGTTACAAATGCTAAGTGATTTGCCCAGGATCTTACAGCTAAGAAGTGACTAAGGTGGAATTTGAACATAGGTCTTCCTGACTCCATGTCTAATTTTCTATTTCTTACACATCTAGGTGCAGCTAGATAGCACAGTGGATAGAGCACTGGACTTGAGGTCAGGGAGACAACTTTAGATTGTATCTCAGCTGTGTGACCCTGGGCAAGTCACTTAACTGTGGTCTGCCTCTGACTCCCCATCTGTAAAATGGGGATAATAATAATACCCCCCACACACATTCTATTGTTGTGAGGATAAAATGAGATAATAATTTTAAAGCACTTTGAAAACCTTAAAGCTCTATGTAAATACTAAATTCTTCTTTTACTATTATTATTCTACACTGCTTTTAATAGTGATCAACCCCATCAATGGTGATGCCCCCTCAGCTATCTCTAGAGCCAAGAGGCCACAACTTGGCCCAAGTCAGAGGTCAGAATACAAACCAGTGCATAACCCCTCTGGTAGCCCAACTCAGTGAGGATCCCAAGGGCTGGGTCTGGGTGAAAAGGAGTGTGCAAGAGTTCTGAAGAAGGAAGAGCGCCCAAGAGGAGCTAGGCGGCTCCAAACGCCCTCCTCTCCCTGGGACATTCCCATCCGAAAGAAGAATGTGGCCCACCACCTCTCCTCTTCTTGATACTCCCCTCAGCCCAGATCAAAGGAGCTAAGGCTACCATCTGCCTCTAGAGACTGAGTCACAAAAACTAAAATCTCACAGAAAAATCTCTTTCCACTGCACAGATCTCAAAAGCCCCCAGGCCCTACCCGGAATGGTAGAATAGCAAAACTCCAGGGAGATAGTGAGGAAGTCCAAGCCAGCCCCTCCCCTCCCATTCCAAGATGGGGAGGGGGCTGACTCAGGCTCTGGGCTTGGGGTTGACTGAATGATTCATTCTTTGTTCAGACTCCCTTTCATGATGTAAATACCAAGGGGGTGGGGGGCTGCCCTCCTGATAAAAGCTAAGAGCCCACTGTTACCATAGTGATGTACAGTTGAGACTGCAGGATGAGGGGCTTTGTATGGAGTTGGGAACAGCAGAAAAGCTGAATTGGTTGGGAAAGAAGGAGGAGCTCAGGGGCCGGGGATTATCCTCTCGGGTGGGGCATTCTGGTGTCATTCTCACCAGGGACCCTGGATATAACACTTGGGGGGTGCTGGGGTGGTGAAGGTTGTATAGGTGGGAGAGAAAAGTTCCCATTCAAGAAGATCTGCCTGTTCTGCTCTGGATGTGGGATCAGAGGATCCTGGGTACAAATTTCAGCCTACTACCCATTCTACCTGGGGCAATAATAGCAAACAACAACAACAAAGCTCTTTGTAAATGGTGCCTCATTTGGCTCTCACAAAAACACTGTGAGGTAGATGCTATAATTATATCCAATTTACAGATGAGTAAACTGAGGCTGGAAAATGTTAAGTAACATCCCTAGGGTTATACTAGTAAGTATCAGTTGCAGGCTTCTTCCTGACTCTAAGTCCAGAACTCTAACCATTGGACAACCTAGCTGTCTCCAAGTCAGCTAACTATATTGGGTCTCAATTTCTTCAACTATAAAAGCTGAGGTCCTCTAAGGTCTCTTCCAGGCCTAGATCTATGATCCTATGACCTCCCTTGGACCATGGAATTCCCTCTGCTTCCAAATACCTTCTCTGACCAACATCCACACTGAAAATTCCAGGAATGTTTAGGCTTCTTAACTTTTAATCTCCAATTATGAACCTTAAAGCCATTCCCCTACGGATTTAGGAGACCCAGACATATGGAAAAGTGGTTGTTTGACTCCTGGTTATCATTCATTCCCTCTAGCCCAGGAATCAAGAGCTCATTAAAGAATAATGCTCACATCCTTGGCAGGATATGAGCTGCCCCCAGCATCAGCTCCTCAGTTGGAATATCCCCTCCCATAGCCCTAAAGATGGGGTACAGTCCACACACAATTTACTAAGCCTAGAAGATGGGAGGTGGAGCAGATATGCTCATGTCCCAAGCCTCACCCTAAAAACCATCTTTGGCCTGGGCTATTCCCTCAAGCCCAGTTTAAATCAAACCCCCAGGTCCCTCCAGTCAGTGTAACAAGATGCTGGAAGCAAGGGCCATCAGAGCTGACCTCTCACTGCCCACCAGAGCCACTCTTTTCTTTGGAGCAGGGGCTTTTAATCTGATGTTCCCCCCCACACACACACCTCAGGGGTCTGCAGATGGACTTCAGGGGGTCTGAGAACCTGAGTGGGAAAAAAATCACATCTTTATTTTCACTCACCTCTAATTGAAATTTAGCATTTCCTTCCATTATAAATTTTTTTAAAAACAACACTGCATTCTGAGTTAGGGCACAAAGGCTTCACTAAACTGCCAAGACACACAAAAAGGTTAAGATCCCCTGGGGTAGAGGAATCGGACAATCAGAGTGGTTCACAAGTCCTTGGAGGGAACGGGACTATAACCAGGCCAAGTGATGGAGACATCCTAGAAGCTGTCCAGAAACAGGAATGGAAGAAGGGAACAAGTATGTATTTTGTACCTGCTGTGTGAAGGGCACCGTGCTAAGCTCCTTACTGAAATGAGTCCCATTTTACAGTTGAGGAAACTGAAGCAGACCGAGGTTAACTGACTTGCCCAGGGTCACATAGCTAGTAGGTCAGATCTATTCTATGACAGATTTGAACTCAGGTTTTCCTTATGCCAGATCCAATGCTCCAACCACTGCACCACCTAGTTGCCTCTAGGGCAAGGGGAAGATGAGAGGACTGGAAACTGTGACAGGAAGCAGGTGTCAGAGGTGCTAAAAGCAAGCCCCCATTGACCTGACTCCCCTACTGCACCAAGATCTTCAGTTCAATAACAAACATTCGTTAAGCCTATCCTACAAGCCCGGTTCTATGTTAGGTGCCAAAACCGCAAAGACACATCAAAGGTCTTGTTCTCAAGGAGATCCAGCCTGATGAGAAGCTAGGTAGAAAAAGGGCTTTGAAAGACGGGAGGAGGGAGAGATGACTTCTCCTGGGTTGCTGATGGAGGTGAGGGAGGTGAGCCTAGGAAGGACTCACCCAGGAGGCTTGTGAGGTAGACCTTGAAGAGAAGGATGTGAATGAGTGAAGATGGCATTAGGAAGGGGCTGCATTGTAAGGACCACAAAGATGAGAGAAGTCTGAATAAGAACCCTGGAATGTGGAAATGTAAATGCTGGTTTGAATCTCAGTTCTCCAACTTAACCCCAATGTGACCCTGTCCCATTCTAGTTCCCTTATCTTTAAAATTGAGAGGGTTGGACTAGACCTCCACACCTCCACAGGTCCTTCCTACTCTAAATCTATGCTCCTGTGATCTTATGAGGGAGTCTGGGCAAGTGGGTTGAGGCTATGTTGTGGGATGGACAGAATTCGGCTTTTATTTGGCTAATTTAAATGAGAAAGACTTCTTTTTTTTTGCCTTTTTTTTTTGGAGGGCAACTGGGGTTAAGTGACTTGCCCAAGGTCACATAACTAGTTAAATGTTAAGTGTCTGAGGTCAGATTTGAACTCAGGTCCTCCTGACTCCAGGGCCAGTGTTCTATTCACTGTGCCACCTAGCTGCCCCCGAGAAAGACTTCTGAATAGGGGAGGAATATGATCTAAATATCGAATTAGGAAGATTATTTGGAAAGCAGTGCAAAGAATGGATTAGAAGGCAGAACGACCAGTTAGGAGGCTATTATAATAGTCTGGGCAAGAAGAGAAAAGGCCTAAACTGCAGCATTTGCAGGAGCAATGAAGACAAGGGCACATGTGATAATATTTTTTTTTGCTGACTTGCCCAAGGTCACATGGCTAGTAAGTGTTAAGCGTCTGAGGCTAGATTTGAACTCAGGTCCTCCTGACTCCAGGGCCAGTGCTCTATTCACTTTGCCATCTAGCTGCCCCTATATGATAATATTTTGAAGGAAGACATGACAGGATATGGCTGTGTGGGAAGAGACAAGAGTCAAAGGTTATGAGCCTGGAAGACTGGGAGGAGACTAGGAGGAGGTGCCTCACCAGGAGGTAGAAAGATTAGTGGAAAGGGTACTTATAGGGGAGAAATTAGATTTCCCAGCTGTATAGATCCATCCCTATTCTCTATTTCATTCAGGTCAAGGGTAGGGAGGAGTTGGTGCTACATGATTTAATATACCTCTTCTCTGGACACAAAAGAACAGGAAAACACCACCATCCCTCACTTACCAAAACCAAAGATACCATTTATAAACTGGAGTCATTTAAGGTCCCTTAGCGGCTTTCCCTCCAACCTCTACCCCCAACATATACAATACAGATCTTTCCTTAGAGTCTTACCTTGTAGACCTGAGAGAAGAAGCCACTCCCAATAAGTTCCGCATCAAAGTTCTCCCAGAATTCCAGCCTCCGGACAGCTGTGCGTAGTCTCTGCCAGCGATCAACCTGGAGATATGTGTCTGAAGACTCCCCATCATAGGGTCCTGGGCTGGATGGTTCAGGAGGCATCGTGCCTGTTTCACACATGGTGGGGACTGCTAGAGGATGATAAAGCAGAAGGCTTGGGACCTAAGGACAGATCAGAGAGAGAGAGAGAGAGAGAGAGAGAGAGAGAGAGAGAGAGAGTGTGTGTGTGTGTGTGTGTGTGTGTGTGTGTGTGTGTGTGTGTGTGTTTTCGAGGCATGTATATGTTGGGGGGGAGGGATTTGCATGGTCAAATGTTTCCCAAATGGCACTACCAATGTAACTGGGACCCAGCCAGACTCTGATCCCTAGCCCAGAGCCATGGGCAAAGATATTCTTGTCAGCACTAATTGTATGACCTTAGGAAAGTCATGGGATCATAGAGATACAGCTAGAAGGGACCCCAGAGACCATCCCCCTCATGAGGAAACCTGTGGAGGTTAAATGGTCCAACTAGGAAGAATCAGATATGAGAAATGAACCCAGGTCCTCTGGTTCTAAAGTTGTACCATGAATGTTAACTCTCTAAGCCTCAGTTACCCCATCTGTAAAATGGGACAATTCTTTTACTCCCTGACTCAGAGGAAAGTGTTTATAAATCTTCAATGGTTATAGAAATGTGAATTGTTGGTGTTGTTATTCCTACAGCATGTCACTTTTGCTCTCTAGACCTGTAATCTAGACCCGTAAAACAGGAACAATAACGTTCATACTATTTCTCAGCCTTGTTGTCAACCTCAAAGCTTAAACCCAAACAGAAGGTATTATCATCACTGATTTTTCTTTGTCTAGTAGCCAAATTCCTAGGCAGATTTCTGAGGTCAGTGTCTGGATTACTTTTAGCAGCATTTGTACCATGGCACCCTGGGCCGCTGCCCCTTTCACCCACCGAGCCACCTGGAGCCACACAAATGGCCCCCTCCACCCACCTAGATGGCTGCCACTGCTCCTGCCCCCCCTCCAAGTGCTGGTGGCAGAGGTTAGGACCTGCTGGACTTGAGCAGCCCTAACCCCAGTCCTTCCCTATTGGGTGGCACGAGAGGCTGGGGGCAGGGCCCATTCCTGTTGTTGTTGTTCAGGGCGATGTTTCTGGAAGCCATAGCTCCCAAGGGAGCAAAGTAATTGCTTCAGCGTTTGCTTCTGACAGCTCCAGGAGAAGCAGGGTAAGCTGGCCTCCTGCCCTGCTGGAGCAGGGGCAATACCAGCCCATTTGGGAGAATAGACACCATTCTGCTTCTACTCCAAAGGATCTCAAAGCACTTTCTAGCTAGCACCACCTAGCACCACTGGGGCACTACCTGAGCAGCATCTCTCCTTCCTGTCGGTATATCCCCACTGGCCTCCATTTCATCCTCTGAACCCCAGTAATGGTAGCTCGAGCTCGACTGGTCACTAAGTGGTTACCTCTCTTTTTACAAATGGATGTGTCTCCCCTCTGGAGAGCCCCCTTGTAGCCCTGCCCAGCCTAAGACTGCCCTGGGATCTTGTCAGAAGGAATCTCTATTGGGCTCTCCAAGCTGGAAGGGGCCTCAGAGGTCACCCAGTCCACCTCTCCACTCAATGCATGAGGCCCCTCTACAACAGCTCCTTACTTGAACAGTTCCAGGGACAGGGAGCTTCCTTCTTTGTAAAATAGCCAATTCAAATACTGGCCATCTCTAGCATTTGGAAACATCTTCAAATTGACTCGCAAAGTATCTCCCTTCCCTTCCATGGTCCCTAGCTCTGCCCTCTGGGACCAAGCAGAACAAGTCTGATCCATCTTCCCTGGAACAGGCCTTGAAATATTTAATGAGAATGATCACATCTGCCTTCAGCCTTCTTTTTTCCAAGCTAAACACCCCCAGTTTCTTTCATATGACAAAGTTTTAAGACTCTTCACCATCTAGGAGGAAGGAGGGAGGAGGGAGTAAAGGGAAAAGCATTTCCAGCTTTCTTCCCCCACCCCCAGCCCAGCTCACTCCTCCCCTCCATTCCCACGCTGGCAGGGGCCTGCCAGCCAGACAGACTCTGTTCTTCAATAGCTCTCTGTGTGGCTGCCGGGATTCCTGGAGGAGGGCAGGGCTCTCACTCTCCAGCCCTCCCTCAATGAACTGTTTGTCCTCTACCAGGGGCGGCCCCTTCATCTGACTTATGGCCCCTTGCAAACCCCAAGCCTGAGTGAAGGCTCAAAGTTCCATCTGGAAGGGGAGATGGAGCACTGGGGAGGCAGACAGTCTGAAGACAGGCTTGGGGGCACAAGGCAACAGAGCAGGAAAATAAAAGTCCTTATTTGTCATGAATCCAAAGAGAAAATGAGAAAGCACTTATCAGCAATGAAGGCTGTCAGAGCCTGGGATCATGGGTCAGGATGGGTCAGAGTGGCATCTCCTCTGGGGATGGTTAAGAACAAATCAGATGTCAGTCTGCCTCTAAATGTATCCCTTACAGGGCCTCAATGGCCTCTCCAGGTACCTGGTGTGTCCTAAGAACCTAAAATCTCAGCAAAGGCTGGAATACAGGGTCAGAATGGCTCAAAGTCACAAAATCTAAGTTGAAGCCTTCTAGGCCAACAAAGGCCAGAGTAAAACTCCCCACTCCAATATACCCAAATGATTGCTTAACTTTTGGTGGAAGGCCTTCAGGGAGGAGGAATCAGGGATGTGCTAGAACCAGCTCAGAGTGAGTTTTCAGCTCAAAAATCTGCAAAAAGCTACACATCACGGTTTGATTTATTGTTTTGTTGATTGTCTAGACTGAAGCAAATGTCGGAGAAAATGCTAATAATGCAGATTATTTTCTGAGTATTTTCCCTTTCCACCCCCACCCTCCAGCAGTTTGATAAACAATTGTCAGCATACCCCTGGGAAGAACGAATTACCTCTTAGAACAAATCGTTCCATTCTTGGATAGCTCTGATTCTTAGGATGCTTTTCCTTACATTCAAGCTGAGATCTGCCTCTATGCACTTCTACCCACTGTGCCAAGATCTGCCCTCTAGGTCAAGCAAAAGAAGTCTAATCCCACATCCATGTGACAGGCCTCCCACCATCACCCTTAAACCCTAAGTCTTTTTTTCTCCAGGTTAAACATCCCCAGATCCTTCAGTCAAATCCTTCCTCACCCTCTCTGGATTCTTTTCAGCTAACCAATATCCTTCCCAATTTGTGGAGTCCAAAATTGAATACTATATTTTGATTGTTGTCTGACCAAGGCAGAGTACAGCAGTTCTTACATAGTGACCTTGGTCTGGTCACTATGATTCTATTTGGTCTAAGGTTACATTAGCTATCTTGGTTGCCCTCTGATGTTATTGATTCACAGTGAGTTTCCATTGCACTAAGACCTTCAGATCTTTCTCAGACAAATTCCTGCTAGCCATTCCTTTCCTAGCTTGTGTTTGTGAAGTTGTTGTGGTTTTTTTGGTTTGTTTGTTTTTGTAACTAAAGTAAAAGACATTTATTCCTTTTAAATTTCCTTTTATTAGATTTGGTCCAACAACTTAGACAACCAAAGGTGTCAAGAATGAAAGGACAAGTAAGATAGAAAAGGAGGAAGAACCGTAATGGTCACTTCTTAAAGCTGAAAGGGACAAGCAAAGCTCCCAAGCCAACACCCAGGACAGCACCAAGTACAGGGATGCCCACTGAGCAGGAAGATAGAAAACAGGTCAGTCAGTTTGAACTAGGTTCTGACTTAGTCGTAAATCAACCAATCAACAAGTTAAGGGCCTAATACTGGTCAGGCATTCTGTCAGCTGCTGGGGATATAGGCTTAAACGAAACTGTCTTTGTCTACAAGGGCTTATATACTGTTGGAAAAAGCAGCAGGTGCAAAAATAAGGCTATGTAAAGTAAATTCAAGATTTTGGGGATGTAGGAGTCACTAGTAAATAGGGATGATCAAGAAAGGCATCATGGCAGAGGTCCACTTGAGCTGAGCCCTAAAGGAAGCTAAAGATTCTAAGAGGTCCCCCTCTTAGAGGGGGAAGGAGGGCATTCTAGGCATGGGCCCAGCCTAGGCGAAGTTACAGAGGTGGAAGATGCAGAGGAATATATGAGGATTAGCAAGAAGGGCAGTTTGGTGGGACTATAGAGTGCCTTAAGAGGAGTAATGACAAACCCAGAAAGGGAGGCTAGGATTGTGAAAGGCTTTAAATGCCAAACAAAGGATTGTATGCTTGATTCTAGTAGCCTGGTGCTTACATAGTCAAGCCTATTCTTTAGGAAGGTCACTTTGGCTGCTGTGTGGACCATGGACTAAAGAGGGGAAAGGCTTGAGGCACGGTGACCAAGTAGGATGTAGTCACATTACCTTCTTTCTGAGATCTCTACCATCCTTTTCTGGATCCTCATTAACAACACCTGAATTAATTCCTTAATGCAAAACCTAACACCCTGCTCTGAGATATCAGGGTCCTAACCTTTTTCCTAGATAAGGGAAAAGGGAGGGGTCACCAAAAATGCGGCCAGCATCCTGACATATCAACGCAGACTCTGGGTCCCCTTGAGACTGGCAGTACATTTCCCCATTGTAGTGAGCATCACTGGCTTCCTGGGCCTCTGGAAGGAACCCTTCCCTTGCTCTTCCTGCCCCCAACCTCACAGATGCTCACCCACAGGCTTCCCCAGTTTTGTGGTGGCCCCTCACTGTGTGCTTACTTTCTGGGCTCCTGAAGGAGCATATGAGGGAGGGAAGGAGGGGCCCTCTTCCTGAAACATCCTCCAGAGTCCTCCCAGACCTTGGAATATCTCAAGGACAAGGAAAAAGGAGGAGGGCAACATTTCCCCTCCACAAACAGACCACTTTGAAGCAGGAGTGGAAGTTCCCCAAAACAGGCACTTCCTGCTAATTAATCTTGGCTTTAGAAGGAGCCCTGCCCCCGTTTAGCCTAGAAGTCAAGGTATAGGCAGGGTGGGGTGAGAAATGATTAGAGAAGGAAGGAAAGAGGGGACAATGAGAGTTCCACTGAGGACAACCAGTGTTTGAATCACCACATTGCCTCTTAGCTGGCCATATCACCAGAGGTCATGCCACTTTTTGGGACCCCAGTCTGTAAATAAGGGAGTTGGAATCGATGACCTCTTAGGTTACTATTAGCTGGAAAGTTCTAAAACACCTTTATTTCTACCCCAGAGAGCCCTGAATGTAAAATAGTTTCCTTTTGAGTTTCAACAGGAACACACATACACTCCCCCTCCCTCCAACCAGCCCAATGGACCAGCCTTTGCTCTGGGTTCTGAGGTTCCTGGGGAAGTGATACCATTTGACTTCAGAGAATGCCCAGCTACCCTACTGAAAAGGAAAGTGCCTCAGGCTACCAAACCCACATCGGCAGACTTCCTGGGTCTGACTTCAGTAATCTGGGGGCCAAGGTTTTGAATCCCACCCTGGATTCCACAATAAAAGCACAAACACACTGTCCCCTTGTTTCTCCCCACTCTCAAACACCATCTTTAAAAATCACTGAAGAGGAGATAGTCACACAGTTCTGCCAGGCACAGTGTGGGTGTGGTATGTCCAGGCTTTTCCAAGGAGCCCCAGTGCCCGCTGGCAAGCTAGCTCCAGGCACCCCCACCATTCCAGGCCTCTCACCACCCTTGAAGTCATAGACCTGAATTTAATAGGAAAAAAACCTTCCTGGCAGCTTCACTGTACAGCATAGACAGAAATTCCTCACCCTGCTTCCCCAAGGCAAAAAGCCAGCCTCCCTCTCTGCTCTACTACAGGAAATGGTTTGAGTTAATCTTCCTCCTCAGCCACCCTCGAGCCTGACTTTCCTTGATTCTGCAGGTAAAATCTGGGTGCCCTTATAGCATAGCATAGGTTGGCTCCCAGTCTGTCAGCATGTGGAAGAAAAGCAAGGATGTTCCTTCCCTCTCTTTTCCTCAGGGACAATGCCAGCTTAAGCCTGACTTTCCCACCCTCCTAAAGGGACAATCCTGGAAAAAGAAAGACCTTTAACTCCAGGTCCAAAGTGAATCTCCCAACTCATACCCAAAATGTGATTTTCTACCACCCTACTCCCCACCCTATTGTCTAGGGATCAGGCAGCCTCTATCTGAGGAGATAATTACCAGGCAGGAAGGACTTAGGTCTCTGCCTTCTGCTCTTCCAGAAGACTTAGTCACTCCTGAATAATGGGTATGGGGAGGGGATGGGCCCAGGCACTATTACTCACTTAAAGGCCTTCAGTGACACAACTAGAGACGGATGGAGAGAATTCTAGCTTGAAGCATCCTACCTGTTTGAGCCAGTACTGTGCCTCTACTTCCTAATTGTATCCAATGTGTTTAGACTCTTGGGGACCCAGCCTGAAACAGACTGGGATCATTTCTTATAAAGAAGGGAAAATTCAAGGGATCCTTGGCCCCCTGAGGAAGGGGCCTTCTTTGGGGATCCCGAAAGTTTGTCTGACAAGAAGACCCAGAAAAACCCTAAAAGAAAGAGTCAGGTATGAAAGGCCACACTCTGACAGGCCCATTCACCCAACAAGCTCAGAACTGACCACTCAGAGGCAAAGGCAAAAGCTAGGCACCCTCCCAGCTCTGCAAAGTTTTCCCATTTCCAAAGAACTGGGCTCGGACCCCATTGTTGCTGCTGCTGTTGCTGCTACGTGTACGTATGAGAGTCTGTGCATGGTGGTTTGTGTGCATATATGAGGTGGTTTGCTCCAGTGTATGAAGGTTTGTGTATACACGTGGGTGTGTATTTAGGATTGAGTGGATGTGTTTATGGATATAAATGTATGTATCTGGGTATAGTGTGTGAAGGATGATGAGGAAATGTGGGCTTGTGTTTGAAAACACATGTGTGAAATGTGTGGCTGTGTTTAAATGTGTGTTGATGAGTGTGTGTGTGTATCTGTGCATGTGTGCTTGTGTATGCCCATACCCAGATGCAGGCACCTGTACCCTCTGTTTACAGATGTGCCTATCAGATGCTGCCTCCACACACAGAGCTCCAGCTCATGCCTGCTCTCAGCCCTAGTTTCTATGACACCAGTTTTCAAGAGTTCCGTCTCAGTGAAATGTCTGATTTTTCATACACCTTGGAGGAGTGGGGGAGGAAGGGGATAGGGAGGAAGGGCAGAGCCAATGGCTGAGACCAACAAAGAGTTATGCTAGACAAGGAAGTTCTTCCATATCCCTACCTCCACTGAGTAAAGAGCTAGTTTCAAATTGCATCGAGTTAAAGTTACAGCTTCTTGGCTGCAAAAGTTACCAAGGTGGTGAACATGCAGGGGCTTTTGCCTTCTAGAGGCCGTGAATTAAAACCTGAAAGTCTGGCATCTGTCTGGGTGGAAGGAGATGAGGGAATGCAGGAAATTATGTGTGAAGGCCATTTTCAGGCCAAGGTCTCTGTCTTTGTCCACCCATCTTACTTTGAAGAGCTCCCGGGCTCCAGATTAAAAATCTACAGATAACAATTACATGCAGTTCATTTTAATGTTCTAATGAAGACGCTCCCTTTTATAGTCACTCAAGACCACAATCCCTCCTATTTATGATAGCCCCGACCAGGTTAGAAAAATACAAGGGTGGGCTTCACAGGGAATATAGCCAATTCCAGACTCAGGCACCAGACCCTTGGGGCTTTCCTGGGATATGACCAAAAGAAGGCTCAAAGTCCTCCTTTCTGTACATCTCTTTTCAGAGAGGTCTTATCTACCCCCCTCGCATCTTCCTCCAGATGATCTGAAGTCAGCCTGGGCAGCCACCCAGCAATGCCACACCCAACTGATAATGACAGAGCTGATAAATGAGTGCTGGCAGAGAACCCCAAGGAACATGTGTTAGAAAACGTGATGATGATCAGGCAGCTGGCCTCCTGGGGCCATTCAGGTACCTCAAAAAGGAAAGAAGATTAACACCAAGTATTAGACCACAACAGGGAAGCCAGACCAGGACACAGTCTTTCCAGAGTTTCCTTGAGAAAACAGGCCTTTGCCTATTTTACAGAGCAGATGATTCCCAGTGAAGTTAATTTCTGTAAAGTGAATAGTTTCCTCACTGATTTCCATTATAAAATCAGAGATGTGTTCTCCAAGAGACCTAATCATAATCTCTGGTAGATTGTATCTAGCCTCATGGTATGCTAAGCCTAAGCCCATGCCCATCCAGAAAACCATAGTCCCTTTATTTTTCCAACATCTACCACAGATCCTTAATAACTTTTGTTGAATTGAATTGAATTGCTTCATAGTACTTTCCCAAGAGGGACATTCTACACCACCATTGCTACCTTTTTATTTTTTTTTAATTTTTTTTTTGCTTTTTGGAGGGGGGAAGGTAGGGCAAGTGGGGTTAAGTGACTTGCCCAAGGTCACACAGCTAGTAAATGTTAAGTGTCTGAGGCTGGATTCGAACTCAGGTCTTCCTGACTTCAGGGCCAGTGCTCTATTCACTGCACCACATAGCCACCCCACCTTTTTAGATCATGGGAATTTCTCCAGTTCATGAGGCTGTCCTCATTCCATGGCTATAGTCCCTAGAACATGATACCTCCCCCTTTCCTTCTGTTTGAGTATTTATACTCTGGGTATTTGTATTTGTTGTTTAGTCATGTCTCACTCTTCATGACCCCATTTGGGGGGGTTTCATGCCAAAGGTACTGGAGTTGTTTGCCATTTCCTTCTCCAGTTCATTTGACAGATGAAGAAACAGAGGCAAACAGGGTTAAGTGATCTGCCCAGGATCACACAGCTACTAAGTTGTTTGGGGTCAAATTTGAACTCTTGAAGATGAGTCTTCCTGATTCTAAGCCCAGTATGCTATCCACTGTACTACCTAATGGCTAAAATGTTGGGCTAGGAAATTATTTCACCAAAGTTCTTTCTAGGAAGCTTAAAAATTCCGTAAATTTGTGGTTTAATATTCTATAAAATGAGTTAGTCCTGCTGCCAAAACTGTAAATTCAAAGTCAATCTGAATTACTTGTTTGTTCACAAGGGATGAGGTAACTAACCATTTTGAGTTTAAAAGTTTCCTTAAGCTAGGGGTCCCCCAAACCCTTCCTGATGAGAAAATATTGATTTCTCCCAAGTTTTTTTTTTTAAAGCAATTGGGGTTAAGTAACTTGCTCAAGGTTACACGGCTAGTCATTATTTATGTGTGGGTGCTCATTTTCTGAGGCCAGATTGATCTCGGGTCATCCCAATTCCGAGGCCGCTCTTACTCACTGCGCCACCTAGCCGCCCCTTTAGGGCAATTGGGGTTAAGTAACTTGCCCAAGGTTACACGGCTAGGTTTTTGTTTGTTTGGATTAAGTGTTGGAGGCCGGCTCGGAACTCAGGTCCTTCTGATTCCAGGGCCGGCGCTCTATTCACTGCGCCACCTAGCCGCCCCGATTTCTCCCAAGTTTTAAGATCACTTAAAGTTATGAAGGGGTTGAAAAAAATCCCATAGAGCTCTGGTATGGTAGGTGGAGTCGGAAGAGCCAACTTGGAGAATAACCAGTAAGACTTTAAAATCATCTGGTTGGTCATGTTGCCAACCTGCCAACTCCTCAATAGTTGGAAAAACAGATGGGTCATTCTCATTACATCTCATGGCAGCCCAAGAAATATAGCAAAAAAGTATTCCTTTACTTATTCAGTCAATAAACACTTACTAAAGGTCTACTGTATATAGGGCACTCCCTTTGAGAAACTGGTGCACAGAGATAGAGGGAATCCCTTACAGCACCTTCCCTGAAGTGCTTCTGAAAAAGACTGCACCAGATTTCTTAGGTTGGTGCTGAACCTTTCCTTGGCCTCCATTAGAGAACCAATGCCCAATCTAGGAGTCAAGGCTGAGAATAAGGGAAAAGATTCAAAATCCAAATCCAGTTCATAAGAATGGACAGAAAAGAAAAAAAAAAGGAAGCTGGACTTCCACAGATTGGAGGTGGGGGAAGGTAAGAAGGCACCTATGGGTGACTAAAAAGAGAAGAACCAAAGAGCCATCAGAACCAATACATTAAGCCATGCACACACCCACATATTCAGCCAATTCCTCTGGTCAGCCAGTCAACAAACAAAGAAAATCAATTGACCTCTGAAAAGAAAAGTATATATCACTAAAGAACTGCCCTTTCCTTACTTTAGTCTGAGGTCAGATCTGACCTCTCAATTTAAGTCATCTTATCAAAGATGATGATGATGACAGGGCAGGTAGGTGGCACAGTGAATACAGCACCAACCCTGGAGTCAGGAGGACCTGAGTTCAAATCTGACCTCAGACACTTAACACTTACTAGCCATGTGACCTTGTCACTTAACCCCAATTGCCCTGCCTTCCCCCTTCCAAAAACCAAAACAAACAAAAAGATGATGACGAGGATGATAAAAGTAACAATAATGATAATACCTCTCATTTATGTGGTGCTTCAAGGTTTACAAAGTGTTTTACAAATATCATTTCACTTGATTCCCAAAGCAACCCTATGAAGTAAGTACTATTCTTATCCCTACTTTACAGATAAGGAAAACTGAGGCTGAGAGATTAAGGAACTTGCCTAGGGTCAGCTAATAAGTGTCTGAAGCAGGACTTGAATTCAGATCTTCCTGACTCCATGTAGGACACCATTCACTGAACCCCTTAGCTGCCCCAGAGACGCCTTCAGTTCTTTCATTAGTAGCAAGAGTTTTCTCTTCCAGGGGTTCTCCAACCTCTAGAATGAAGCCTTTACCATTGGGGACCTTCTTGGCTCATTCAATTTCCCAAATCCTCCTCCAAGGGGCAGGGCAGGCAGAATGCTCCCCTTTACCTTTGGTGTAGTTCAGGTAGGAGCTCTAGACTAGACTTGGGAGTCAGCTACGTGAGCTCCGACATTTACTGGTCATATGACCTCTGGCAATGCCTTAATTTCTCGGACTCTCATTTTCTTCATCTGTAAAATAGGAATAAGACTCACAATAACTACCTCGTAGAGTTGATAAAGAATATCACATTCTTTGCTAACTGTTCAGTACTCTTCTTTAGAGGGTCCCGTTCTACAACTGAAGAGAATCCCAAGGCATGACATTCCCTGGCATAGGGAAGACAGAAATGTCTGTGTGAGGTTCTTTCATTCCATATAGTTGTAGAATCATCCTAGGGGTGGGGGTGGCAGCTGGAATGGGGAGCAGTTCTCATCCACTAAGTAGATGTATCTGACCCCCAGAGCCTGGCCACTCGAATTTTTCTGAAGAGGCACAGAAACCAGATGGTGTACCCAGACAAAAACTGGCAATATTAATTAAAATTTCAGTTTCATTAGGCACAACTGTGTAAACAGAGGCACTACACGCAAGAATTCTAATGTATCTATCTATGTGTATTGATACAGGTCCTAAATGCCAGATTTCACAGCCTCCCCTCCCCCCCAACAGACATAAATTGCAAATGGAGAAGAGAAACCTGATCAGTCCTACCCTTGGCTCCAGATGAACCCCAGAGCCCAAAGCATCTCCTGAGAGACTAAAACCCTGTTGGGGGCTGAGGGGAAACCCACCAGAGATTATTTGGGGCTATTCTAGCTCTGAATCTTCTCCCTGAAACAGGACTGTAGATGGTCAGGGATTTGCTTAGGCTTTTTCCTTTCTGTAGTTCAAACTCTGACAGGGTGCTCAGGTGGGAGAGAGAAGAAGCTGAGACCTGGAGAGAAAGATTTGAAACAAAACACTTTTTTTTTTCCTTTTCGTGGGGAGACTTTGGTCGGGCCGGTCTCAGCTGTACTGCTTCTCCTTTACTGAAATGCCTTGGCAAACTGGGGTGGGATTTGGCTGGCACATTGGACGGGACACTGTCTCTGGTGTTAGAGAACCTTAGTTCAAGTCCTGCCTTTGGTGCTTTCTACTTGTGGGACCTTAACTTCCCTGGAAGTAACTTAACCTCCCCGAGCCTCAGTTTCCTCATTTGTAAAGTGAGGAGGTTGGACCAGATGGCCTCTGAGGTCCTCTCTAACTCTGGAGCAACGATCGTCCTATCAAGAATCACTAGAGTCAGCTCGTGGCTGGCACAGGGTGGGCCAAAGGAGAATCAGGGGACACTCGTAACTCCCCGACGGCAGAGTCCCAGTCCCCACAGCAGCTCCAGCCGGGCTCCCCCAGCTAGGCTAGCCCCCTTCTCCCCCGCTCGCCCGCGGGGTGCACGGGCGCCCCAGGTCCGGGGGAGTTAGCCCCACCAATCCCCCGGGGGCTCGGCGCTGCCCTCACCTGCTCTCAGCTCAGTTCCAGGCTCTGGCTTCTGGCTCCGAGTCCGCTGCCGCCCCGTGCCACTGCCTGATCCGCGCGCAGCGCTCCCCGCTCTGGGCCAGGCTGTGCCAGGAGCGCTGTGTGCCCGCCGCCCACAGGCAAGACTGGGAGGCGGGGAGCGTCGGGGACCCTCCCAGCGTCGGCCCAGGACCCGCCCCGCCCTCAAGAAGTTCCTCCAGGGGAGGAGGAAAAGCCCAGTTCTGTTTGAGGGGAGTCAAGGCTCCCCAGGTGTAAGGAGAAAAGGAACCTGGAGACCACAGTGGCCCGAGGGAGGTGCAGAAAGTGCATAGCGATGAAACAGCGGAAGGGAGGAGAGGAGGGGGCACGGAGCGAGGAGGGCACGGGGAGCGGGGCAGGAGTCTATGAACCAAGTTTTGACCCTGGTCATTTTGCTGTGCTCCAGGAGGAGGGAATCTCGGGGAAGGAATCCCGGCTCTTTGTCTGTACACCAGGAGAGGAGGGTCTAAAACTGGGTGAGTCCCAGCCGACCAGAGTTGAGGTGAAGGAAGTCTGCCTCCAGATTTGCAGTTGACAACCTGTATGACCACGAACAAGGCATTTCCCCTCCCCAGGCCTCAGTTTCCTTAATTGTAAAATAAAGGAGTAAGACTAGATGAGATCTAAGGAGGGCCTTTCCAGCTCTAAATCCTGCGGCCTGGGGTGGGGAAGGGAAGGGGGACCCTTCCTCTCAACATCTAAGGAACAAATTGATTCCTTCCGTTTACCTTAACACCTTCTCTTCTCCATCAGCTCCCAGAGATGGAAGCAATTCCTACAGGATGCAATGGGAAATGATAACACTGAGTTCCTAGGGAGAGGACCCACACTGAAGCTTGAGGGGGGTGGAGGAAGGCGGGGAGCTTCCCCGCCCCCCTTCATCAGAAACCTGTGTAAAGGATGTCTTCCCATTCATTGATACTTTCCCCTATACCCCTCCCTCCCCATAACACCTGTTAAAGAGGCTTACAATATGATTGGTCCACAGCCTCTGGGACTGCATCAACTGGGTCTGCCTTGGGTCTATACCCTCCTAGGATGTCACCCTAGGGAATCTATACCGAAGGTGGGGGGTGGTGACTACAGAGTCTTGTGTACAGCTTCTGCCAGGACCAGATCACAAGGCACCATAGGATGATAGATTGGAAGCTGGAAAGGACCTAGGCTTAGAGAGGCAATGCCCTGTCATCCAGGCAGTGCATGTGGCAAAGTCTCAGGCTCTCAGACTCCAAATCCAATTGAATTTACCACTACATTGTGTTGCCTCCTTGTGGGACTAGAAGAAAGGGAGGAGGGGAATTGCTTAGGAAGAGAAAGGAAGGAATGTAGGAGGAAGGAAAGGAGGGGGAAAGAAAGAGAGAGAGAAAAAAGGAAGGAAGGAAGGAAGGAAGGAAGGAAGGAAGGAAGGAAGGAAGGAAGGAAGGAAGGAAGGAAGGAAAGAAGGAAAGAAGGAAAGAAGGAAAAAACCACACCTTGTTTCCCCACCTCAAGCCTGGTATGAACAGTATCAGCCTTGGTGTTGTAATGTATTCGTACAGCCCCTTTTGGCCTTGGCCTCAACATCTCCCCTACCTGGGCTAGGTCTGTTGCTCTCTGCTGAAAGAATTCTACCCCATGCCCCACTTTAAGAATACAGCCCAGTCCCAAAGCATGGACAGGGAGGCCTTGGCTGCTCTACAGAAACTCAGTGGACCACTCAGTGGTCAGAAAAAACTTCAAGTCCAGTCTGAGCTAGGCAGGGGTTTGTTGGCCAAGTGTTTGAGCCACTCAGAATCGGAGTATCAGAGTGTGATAACCATAAGTGTGGTCTAGTCTAATGCTCTCATTTTACTGATGAGGAAACTGAGGGAGAAGAGGGAAATAAGAGGCAGAGCAAAGGTTAGGACCCGGCTTTTCTGACACCCATTCCAGTGATTATTCCTCTATACCAAGCCTTCTCCTCTCAGTGGAGAACAGAAATCCAGGCAAGTGATAATGAAGTGTTGGTTAATAGCCTCACCCCTACTCTTCTCTACATGATCCCTGGAAGGAACTCCATTCCTCTTCTCCAATTAGTCCCAGATCATTTCCCAGGAGCTGGCTCTTCTCCCTTACAGGCTCACACCTCAGGTTTTGGTGGTGGTTTTTGGAGCAAATGAGGAGTTCCCTTCTGCTATCCCTGGTCACTGGCACATCCAGATTCACTGCCCTGCCCCCAACTTAGATGAGGAAAAAAGCTCTTCCCCTTCACACCCTGCCTATTCACACCCCAACCCCAGGACAGAGGGTTTCTCAGCTCATCCTACACTCTCCTTCACTCTTCACCTGTAGCTGGAATAACACCTTCCTTGCTCATCCCTCCTGGGTAAAAAAAAGTTCTCTTTATTAAGGCTTAAATCAGAGGTTCTTAACCTTTTATGTTCCATGGATCCCTTTGTCAGTCTGAAGAAGCCTATGGGCCCCATCTAGAAGTGTTTTTAAATGCAGAAAATAGAATACTTAAGATTATAAAAAGAAATCAATCATCAGAATGTTAAAGTTAAGAACCCCCTAGTTGAGAGCACAACACCTACACTAGTTTTACCTTGCAGAATTATCCTATCCACTTACCTTAGCATATTACACACATTATCTGATTTAATCTCCTCTATTACTCTGTGGGGCAGCTAGGTGGGGCCAGTGGATAGAGGGTCGGAGTCAGGATGGACACAAGTTCAAATCTGCTCTCAGATTCTTCTAGTGGTGTGACCCTGGGCAAATCACTTTACCCAGTTTCCCCATCTGTAAAATGAGCTGGAAAAGGAAATGGCCAGTTTCTTTGCCACGAAAACTCTAAATAGGGTCACAGAGAGTTGAATATGACCGAACAACAACATTATTCTGTGAGCTAGCATTATACTATAGTGCAAAGCACTTAAATATTATCTGAGACTCACAACAATCCTGAGAGGCATATCCTATTATTATCCCCATTTTAGAGATGAGAAAACTGAGGCAAATAGAAGTTAAGTGATTTGCTCAGGTTTATACACCTAGTAATTACTGAGGCAGGATTTGAACTCAGGTCTTCCTTACTCCAGGCCCAGTGTGCTATCCTGGGTACCACCCAGCTGTCTCTTTAGTATGCATTCTAAGTATTACTATCTCCATTTTTCAGAGGAGGAGAGACTCAACTTGCCCACCTACAGGATTCAAACTTTGATCTTCTTGACTCCAAATTCAGCTTTTTTTCCACTACATCACACTGTCTCGATTGTGAAGCCTTTCCATTCCAGTACACCACCCCCTTGAATCCCCACCTCCACTCCTAGCCTCCAAAATAGTTCTCATCTCAAATTTCCACAGAATATTTTGTCTGGATCTCTTTTGTACCTATCACATTCTATTGTATTCATATCTATGTGCAGATCTCAATCATTTAATTTTTCATCTTTCTATCCCCAGTGCCTAACAAAGTGCACATTTGGGGAGGCCCTTTAATAAAATGCTAGTTGAATGGAATGGATCCTCAGGCCAAGGGAGATTCAACAGGGTGAAAAAAATAAAATTTTACCAGATAATTATTAAAGGTAATTTACTTGAGGGGGTAAGCAGGGGCAAGTCACTTAATTCCTTTGAGCCCTAGGCAACTCTCTAAGACTTATTTCCTAAATTACATAAGGGATCAGACAGATTCAGGGGACTTTTGAGGTCATCTAATCCAACCTCCTCATCTTTCAAAGGCCCACTGGGGCAATGTCTTGCCCATGTCTCCCTAATCCAGCCTCTCTCTATTATCCAATTCCACCTCCAATCAATCACTCAAAATTTATTAAGCACCTATTAGGTACCAGGCATTGTGTTAGGCCCTAGAGACAGACCTACAAAATCCCAGAGGTCTTGACAGAAGGCAGTAAAGACATGTGAGCTTGTTGGGGAAGATAAAGTGGGACCAGATTATCAAGGGCTTTAAAGAACTGGAATTTAAGAATAGGACCAATATGCCATAGTGCATTTTTTTAATCCATAGAACAAAGAAAATAGGATGAAAATTTTCATTTCAAAGTAAAATTCTACTATCTACTTGTTATTTTTAAAAGTACATGTATTTTTTTAAAGTACATGTATTAAAAGTACACCTGTACAGATGGGCAAAATTATACTAAATTATAATAAAATTGGGAAGCTAGGTGATATAGTAGATAGAGCTCCAGCCCTGGAATCAGGAAGACTTGAGTTCAGATCTATCCTCAGATATTTATTAGCTGTGTGATCTTGGGTAAGTCCCTTAATTCTGTTTGCCTCAGTTTCCTTATCTATAAAATGAGCTGGAGAAGAAAATGACAAACCCCTCTAATAACTTTGCCAAGAAAACCCCAAATGGGGTCACAAAAGAGTTGAATATGACTGAATAATAACAACATAGTAAAATGATATTTTTTTAAAATTGGCATCAATGTCAATTAACAGGCCTAGTCCTTTTCATATTAAATACCAGACAATGGAGTGTGAATTTTATCCTGAGGGCAATGGGGAGCCATGGAAGCTTCTTGAACTGAGGAGTTAACTGGTCAGACCTATGTATACTTTCTGGTAGCTGTGTCTAAAGTCAAATACAAAGTCCTAAGTTTGACGTTGAAAGCCTTTCACAGCCTAGCTTCATCCTCCCTGCCCCACCCCCACGGCAGCCCTATCAAATGTGACAACCCATCAGATACTTTATGGGCAGCCCATCTTGTACTTCCTCACACATCACACAGTATTTCTGCAACAGGCTGTTCTCTACATACTCCCTCACTTTGGCTTCTTAGAATCCTGATTTTCTTTCCAAAATCAACTCATGTGCCAACTCTATGAAGCTTTTTCTTTTTTTTTTTTTAAGACTGGGTCTCTTCATCTTGCCCAGGTAGAAATTCAAAAGTCACTCATGGGCCAATCCAACCTTTGGTCATCATGGGAGCTTTGACCTACTCCAATTTCACATTAGGCCCATTTGCCATTCTTAGGCAATATGTTGGTTCGCCCCTGTTCCCAGGGGCTCACCTTATGGAGGACTAAGAGAACTCCATTTAATTGAAACTTTTCTCTCCAGTTACCAATGACATCTTAATTGCCAGATCTAATGGACTTTTCTCATTTCTCATCCTTCTTGACCTTTCTGCAACCTTTAAAATTGTCACTCTCTTCTCCTTGATAGTTTATAGGTCTTCCTGAGAGCTGCTGCCTCCTGGCTGTTCACTGACTTATCAGACTGCTCCTTCTAAGTCTCCTTTGCTGGGTCTTCATTTAGAGCAGTGCTTCTTAAACTGTGGGTCACAACCTCATTCGAGGTCTCAAAAAAATTGGTAACAGTAAAAGTTTTCTAAATATGCAATGACCAAAAATTAATTAATAATCAAACTCATAATGAATCTGACTTCACTGCAGCCTTGGTTCTAAACACATAACATGTGCACTTTGCACTTAGCATACCCTCAGGCCATGCAACACCAAGGAGTGCTTCCCAGAGGCAAAAAGGGATCTCAAATGGAGGAAGTTTAAAAAGGCCTACTCCAGATCATGCTCATTAACAATGGGTGTCCTTCAACCCTCTGGGTCCTCTTCTTTTCCTTGTCTAATTCAGTTATATCCAATTCTTCATGACCCCACATTGAGTTTTTTTTTGGCAAAGATACTAGAGTGATTTTCCATTTCTTTCTCCAGTGGATTAAGGAAAACAGAGGTTAAGTGACTTGCCCCAAAGTCACACAGTTAATGAATGTCAGGAGACTGGATTTGAACTCAACTCTTCCTGACTCCAGGCCCAGCACTCTGCTGTACCACCTGGCTACCTTCTCTTCCTCTCCTTATACTATTTCACTTGATGATCCCAACAACTCCTGTGAATTCTAATCTGCATTTCTATGCAGATCTATTTATCTAGCCCTAACCTCTCTCTTGGCTTCTAGTCTCCCATCTCCAACTGCCTATTGGACATCTTGAACTAGATGTTCAAGTAAACTCAACATGTCCAAAACAGAATTCATTATTTTCTCTCCACCCTACAATTCTCCCCTGACTTCCCTAATACAGGCTAGGGTACAACTATCCTCCTAGTCACCCAGGCTAAAAACCTGGTTGTCATCCTTGACTCCTCTCTCTCTTCTCTTTCCCTCTCCGCCCCCCGCCCCCCCATATCTAATCAGTCATCAAGCCCTGCTGTTTCTACCACCTTTATAACATCTGTCTCTATGCCTGCTTCTCTCCTCCAGCACCCTGGTGTAGGCCCCCATCACCTCATCCCTAGGCTATTACAATAGCCTCCTAGTTGGGTCTCCCTCCATCATCTCTCCCCACTCCAGTCCATCAGCTGTCATAATGATCTTCCTAAAATACAGGTCTGACCATGTCATACATACCCCACCCTCTCCAATTCGATAAACTGCAGTGTCTCCCTATTGCCTCTAGGATCAAAGATGAAACCCTCTGTTTGGCTTTTGAAGCCCCTCATAACCAGATCCCTTCCCACCTTCCCTATCTTCTTAACACCTTACTCCCCTCCACATACTCTGTGATCCAGTGACACTGACCTTCAAACAACACAGAATTTTCACTGGCTGCCCCTTCCAAGCCCGGAGCTCTTCTCCCTCATCTCTGTTTCCTGAATTCCCTGGCTTTCTCCAGATCTCAGCTAAAGTTCTACCTTGGGTAAGAAGCTTTGCTCAGTCTTCCCTAATCTCAGTTCCTCCCTCTGAGATTGTCCTAAATTCCCCTGTATGTATCTTCTTTGTATGGACAGCTAGGTGATACAGTGGATAGAGCACCAGGCCTGGAGTTCAAATGCAACCTGTGTGACCCTGAGCAAGTTACTGATCACTGTTTGCCTCAGTTTCCTCATCTGTAAAACGAGCTGGAGAAGGAAATGGCAAACCACTCCAGTATCTTTACTAAGTAAACCCCAAGTGGGGTCATGAAGAGTTGGACATGACCGAACAACAAATTGTTTTTGCAGATAATTATTTGCACTTCTTTATAGAGGGCTCTGAACTTTCCTCTCCATTCTCCATGGGCAACTCAGCTTAATTTAAACTCTAAGTTTAGGAGGGAGCATCACCAGGTCTCCCCCTCCTCCCTACTCCTGCTTTTCAACTCTTTGTTGTGTTGCCTTCCCGGATTAGATTGTAAACTCCTTGAGGGCAGACATTGTCTTTCTTTTTTATCTGTATCCTTATGGCTTAGTACTCTACCTGGCACATAGTAGGAGTTTAATAAACAGTTGTTGGCCAACTGGGGGAGCATAAAAGAAGAGTTAGCCTCAGCCTCGAAATAGCTGGAATTTTAGGCCTGTGTTCCTGCTTAGCTATCAAATCTTAACCACTGTTCACCCCCCAAACCTGCCTGCTTGCCAGACCCCTCCTGCCACCACCCCCCAAGCTGCTATGGCTTCCCAACAAAATTTTTCTCATATGTCTTTTGCAGATACTTTTTAATGTACATGTCTCCCAGTAGAATATAAACTTCCTAAATGTAGAAAATGTTTCAATTTAGGCTTTTTATCTCCCATGTCTAGAGCAGTGGATAGAGAGTGGGGGAAGGGAATAAGCATTTATATAGCTCCTATTATTTGCCAGGCATTGCACTAATTGTTTTAATAAATATTATCTCATTTGATCCTCACAATAACCCTATGAGGTAGGTACTATTACTATCCTCATTTGTACAGTTAAGGAAATAGAGGCTAACAGAGGTCAAGTGACTTGTCCAGAAATGTCTGAAGTTACATTTGAACTCAGGTCTTCCTGACTCCAGGCTCAAACCTCTAATAGATAACTTTGCCACCAGCTTCCAGAAAGCTGACATTTGAAACAAGCAGAGGTGGGTTGAAATCCTGGGATTGTACTAGTAAAATGCTAGCTCAGATTCCAGTGGTGAGGGGAAATGAATTTCCCATAGACAAAGATCTAATAAGGGGATAAGGACCTTCTTTATTAATATTGCATAAATGTGTATATGCATGTGCATGTGTATGTGTAATATGTGTCTATATATGGAAATAGATGCAGATATTCCACAGAAAATAATAGTGATTAATTGTCATTCCTCAGAGTAAGGTAGGATAGTACCTGCAGTTAAGAAATTCTAAATGACCAAATCACATTCTTATACATATAATAAGAAGGGAATATAGAACTACAGAGACCAGATATCATAGCAAGTTTTATTGGCCCTGCCAATCATATTGTGAAGATTAAATAAAAGACAGTACAAAGTTATATTAGTCAAGTTTATTGAGTCTGAGTTGTTTTGCTTAGGCGTATCTTTAACCATCTATCAGACAGGACAAAGTCTTCTCCCCAACGTTGATACATCAAGGGCTCCTTCTCTTCTGAAACTAATTAAGGATGAGGGAGTGAGAGAAGGCTAGAGCAATCAAACCTCCATTCAGCTTTGATGGTGGGGCAATGCTACACAGGAGTAAGTAAGGATAGGGCCAAGAAAATACCTCCTGCCTCTATCAGAAGCACTTCAGAAATCAAATAAGCCCATAGATAATCTTTGCAGGGAATGGTGAGAGGCTGAAGCCTAACATTTTTGATGCCTAGGGCAAGCTTCCCAAAATGTGCATAGTGCTTGTACCTTCAAATCAATTTTTTAAGACAAGATCAGTTGGTGAGAGGGAGATACAACATTATAAAAGGGCAACAGAAAGAAAGACACAGGAATCTATCTGGCAAGGGGGTGGGGAAGAATGGGAAAAAGCCCAGCTAGGGTGAGGATGGAGGTAGACAGAAGGGAGAAGGGAGCAGGGAGCAGGGAGCAAGCTTACCCTCTGGGCAGTTTCCTACTTTAATAATTGTTGCTAACCAGATGCTAACTAAAGGCAGCATAGAGTTAACCTTGGCGTCTGGAAGATCTGGGTTCCAGTTCTACTGGTGATCAAGCCCTGGCTGTGTGAGCTCAGGAAAGGCATCTCACTTTGTAGTGCTGCAGACAATTCTATAAGATGATCCTTTAGACAAGGTGCTGCTCTGTATTGGCACAGGTATCTTAACAGGAGCTTCTTATGTTGATCAAACCGCAGGCCTAGTCCAAAATAAAAACCCTAAGCCTCGATGGTCTTCTCCAGGCTTTGCCACAATTGATGAGGATGAGAGCTGAACCCCTAAAAGGAAGAGACCATGTCTTTGGGATCTGGACCCCAAAAAGAAAAGCCTCTGGACTTTCTCCCTCAGCCCAGGTCCCTTGAATTCACTGGGTGTTTACCTGGGGCACCTAGCCCTTCCCAGTTAATCCTTTCATTGTGGTTCTCATTGTCTGCACTTGGCCTTACCCTAGACTACCATTCCTTGATTCCATCTAGACCCCTTCTCTGTTCCTACAGTCTTCTGTATAAAAGACCCATCTTGCCTCTAGTAACGTGCTCAGATTCAGTCTGGCCTACTTGTCGATACAAGCATCACAAATACTCAGATTCCTTAGGAGTCTGGCCAATAGGGTAGACTTAAAATCTCACCCACCCCAACTGGTGCTCTAATAAACCTTGTCTCTTCCTGAAAGAAGACTTGGGTTGAATTCATTCGAGGCAGGACCTGCATCATTTGCCCTTGAATTTTGGGGTCCCAGCACCCCTAGACCTCAACACAATGACTAAACTAGAACTTCCCTCCACTACGAATGTCCCTTTCTCCCATTAACATGGGATCAGGGGCAGGGGAAGGGGGGACGGACCTCCATTTTGGGGATACACCTAGGCCAGCCATGCTTCATTCTCTTCCCAGTAGTGCCCTGGAGGCTCTGAACTTTGCCACCACTTTTCAGATCCCTTTTGTGTTGTCTTCCCAAGTTAGAATGTAACTCCTTGAGGGCAGTGAATGCCTTTCTTTTTGTTTGTATCTGTCTCCCCTCCATGGTTAGCACAGAGCCTGACACATAGTAAACACTTCCTGTATGCTTCATCAGCTTTATGAACTCAGTTTCTATGCTGTTGAAGAGCTTGTGAGGTTTAAATTTCAGTGCCCTGGAGCAAAGCACAGGCCTCTCTGCCCTTATTCTAACTTTGATGAGGAACAAGAACCATTAGAACAATTCAACATAGAAACTGGTTCCATTGTCATTTCTTTAGCAACATCTTTACTAAATTAAATACGGGGCTTTCAACTCAGACCCACTGTGTGCTCAGCCTTATGTTGGGGGCTAGAGTGAGGTGGCACACCGAACAGGAAAAAATAATTCCCAAACCTTTTTGGTCTTAGCTTTTCTTTTGAACTCTAGACTGGGACCTCCAGCTTCCTACAGGCCATCTTCTGATTTATGTCCTCGAACATTTCAAACTTAACATGTACAAAGCATGTTAAGCATAAGAACTTTCTCCCTAAGCCTCCTTCTTAGTTTGGCTGTGGTTGCACTAACAGTCTCCTAGGTTAAGAGCTTTGGATTAGTCTGCACTCTACACCCTACCCACTCACATCTATCAAGTTAGTTAATAGGTCCTACCAACTCCAACTCCACATTTTCCCTCTCTGTTCCCATTGCCACCAGCTGACTACAACAAACTCAACAAATATGTTATTAAGAGCCTAACATGTCCTAGGCATCGAGGTGGTAAAGTGGATAGGGTACTGGGCTTGGAATCAGGAAGACTCATCTTCCTGAATTCAAATCAGACCTCAGACACTCACTACCTGTATGACCCTGGGCAAGTTACTTAACCCTGTCTGCCTCAGTTTCCTCATCTGTATAATGAGCTGGAGAAAATGGCAAACCACTCCAGTATCTTTGCCAAGAAAACCCCAGATGAGGTCACGAAGACTCAGACAGGGTTGAAATAATTGAACAACAGTATGTCCTGGCATGATGGGTCCTCATTACCACCCAAGTAAACTAATGCACTATCCTCCAAACAAGTCTTCCTGCCTCTACTTTCTTCCTCATCAATCAAGCCATCAACCCTTCAGACCAAGACCAGACTAATTATCCTTATGCAGAGGATTGGTCTTGTCATTCCTTTGTTTAAAAAGATCATGAGAGGCTCTCTTCTGTCATGGCAGAGTTCAAACTCTCCTGTGTGGCATTCAAAGCCCTCCACAATCCAGAGACCCAAGATGCTATGGGAAAAAGCATTGGCTATAGAGACAAAGTCTACCTACCTGTGTGCCAAGCTCTGTGCCAGGAAGTGGGGATAAAAATACAAAGGGAGACAAGCCTACCCTTCATTTTATTATACAGACATTCCTCAGAGATATTGTAGGTTCAATTCCAGATCACCCAAATAAAGCAAGTATCAAATTAAATAAGTCACAGGATTTTGAGGGTTTTCTAGTACATATAAATGTTATGTTTATACTATACTATACTGTAGTTTATTTAGCACGCCATAGTATTATGTCTAAAAAATGTACATACCTTAATTAAAAAATACTTTATTGATAAAAAATGCACTTTTAATTTCCTTCAAGAACTTTTGCATTCACAATTTGGCTAACTGGAGCAAAAGGCCTACCTTTTGGCTTATCTCAGCTTTCAATATGCTCTCTTCACTTAATCATTTCTAGCTTTTGATTTAAAGTGAAAGACATGTAACTCTTCCTTTCCCTCAAACACTTAGAGGTCACTGTAGGGTTATTAATAGGCCTAATTTCTTTTTTTATTTAATATTCTATTTTCCCCAGTTACACGTAAAAACAAATTTTAACGTTCATTTTTAAAACTTTAAGTTCCTAGTTAGCCTAATTTCAATTATTTTTGTATCTCAAGGAATAGGGAGGCCTGAGGAGGAGAGAGAGATGAGAAACAGCTAGTCAGTGAAGCAGTCAGAACATACACAATATTTATGGTGAAGTTCCCTGTTTTCTATGGGTGCGGTTAGAGGAGACCCCCCAAACAATTATAATAGTAACATCAAAAATCACTGGTCACAGATCACCATATATTCGGAGAAATACCAAAATGTGATACAGGCACATGATGTGAGCACCAACAGACTGGCTCAATTCAGGGTTGTCACAAATCTTCAGTTTGTACAAAATACAATTAATTATCTGTGAAGCCCAACAAAATGAGTATGCCTGTACCACTTTTCTCCAGAGACAGAGCCAAGAATTTATTAAGTGACTCCCATGTTAAGTACTGGAGATACAAAGAAATGCAAAGGGGGAGAAGACAGCACGCAAACAATTACATACAAACAAGATAGAGACAAGGTAAATTGGAGATAATTAAAAGAGGGAAGGCACTAAGATCTTGGTAAATGTTTCCAGCAGAAGGTAGCACTTTAGCTGATATCTAAGGGAAGCTAAGAGATGGAGGTTTCCAGGGAGAGGCCTGGAGACAGAGGGGAGTGTCTTGTGCTAGAAAAAGCAGGTAGGCCTTCATTACTGGATTGCTGAAGAGATGGAGGAGAGTTAAGAAGGCAGGAAAGGTAGGAATGGAAGGGGCACCTGTGTGTCAGTGTTATTACAGTTGAGGACACTGAGGCAAGCAGAGGCTAAGTGACTTACCTAGGGCCACACAGAAAGTAAACTTCTCAGATAGGTCTTGAAATCAGGTCTTCCTGACTCCAGGCCCAGTTCCCTACTAGGTCTACCTGCCAACAGCTGCCTCCTAAAGGGGCTGATTATGAAACCAGAGGATTTAATATTTGACCCTGGAGATAAAAGAGCCACTGGAGTGTACCGAATTGGAGGGGTGGAAGGGGAGCTGCCCTTGAGTGGAGGTCAGCAGGCCAGCTGAGCCCTCTGACCCTGGCCCTTCCAGTGTGAACCTTGCCTTCTCGGAGTGCAAACTCCCCAGCCTGCTGTGGTGCTCACTCCCTGGCCTGGGGAGCTGGCAGACCCAGGTTCTGATTCTGCTTGTGCCCGGAGCACGGGGCACTGCACTGCCCAGCAGCCGGGGAGCCGGACTGGGGCCAAGAGACCTGGGCTGAGGAGCTAAACGTCACTCGTTGGGATGGCTTTTCGTTACGTTGTGGTCACCGTGACCTCTCTTGGCCTCGGCCTACTCTCCCAGGGCCGGGGAAGCTCCCACACCCACCACCCAGTTTCCCCCCCCGCCCCCAGTTCTTTCTTCCGAAGCTTGAAGAGGTTGGAGCTTGGGCCACGTGAGCGTGAAGGTTCTAAAACCTCAAGGCTCCGGCCGGAGGTGACGACCCCGAACATCCATTCACCCCCGCCCCGCCCAGGAGGGTGCGGGCGGGAGGCGCTGCACCCATTGCACCGAAGGGGAAACTGCGCCTAGGAAAGCAGGGACTGAAGCCGGTGCTCCCACGAGACTCCACCCGTCCGGTTATCGGTTTCCGAGTCCGTGCGATCACGTGGGCGCCTGTCATGTGACCTCGGCGGGCTGCGTGGAGTGGAAAGCTGGACTCGGGCCGCTCGGTCATGGGCGCCAGGACCCGGGCGTCCGCCGCCCACCGGGGCCCGAGCCTCAGCTTGACCTGGCGGCTGGTGCTTCTGGGGCTGGGCCTGGGGCTGGACCCGAGCAGCGGGGAGTCCTGGCGTGAGTGACCCCAGTCCCTCCCCCCACTCTCCCCAAGCCCCCTTCTCAAGGAATTGCCCCCCCCCCCCCCAGCGGTCCCCCAAACCCCAGCTCCCGGAACCTCCCCTGAACCCTGCCCCAAGACCTAGCCTCCCCCCAAACAAGTTCCTCAGTTTTTCCCCTCAACGCTGCCTTCCCTACTCTGTCCCCCACCCCTCTTAACCTGACTCCCCCAACCCCGACCCCTTCCCCCTCTTCACCGAGGCTGTTCAAACCTCCTTCCCCTTCGCCCTCTCTCACCACACAGAGACCGCTGTCGGGGCGTTTTGTGTGCTGGACCTACTGTGTGCCAAGCAGGAGCCAGGGGCTGGAGGTACAAGTAGAGGGTGTCAGGGGCCACCCCTGCTTAAACAGGCCCTGACCCCCAGCAGCTGGCGCCTTCACTCATTTATTTTGTATGTTCAGATAGGCACAGGTCTCTTCCAAAATACAGTGGGAGGGGCGGCTAGGTGGTGCAGTGAGTGGAGGGTTGGCCCTGGAGTCAGAAGGACCTGAGTTCGGATCCGACCTCAGACACAATGCACATGCAAACGAAAACCTAGCCGTGTGACCTTGGGCAAGTTACTTAACCCCAATTGCCCTCCAAAAAGCAAAAAAAAAAAAAAGAAAGAAAGAAACAAAATACAGTGGGAGCTTCTTGAGGGCAGGGTCTGTTTCATTTTTGTATTTATTTCTCAATGCTTAGCACAGTGTCTGGTATATAGTAGGCATGTAATAAATGTTTTTTTTTTTTTAATTGCCCTCAAGGAGCTTCATCAAGCCCTATTTTCTCTGCCCTTGCTGTAGGCTCTGATGAAGACGGAGCCCTCCTCGTTGCCAAGGCCACCCTTCCACTTCACTCCAGATCCCATCCCCTGCTGTTTCTTCTGGAAGCTTTTGTGATCAGTCATTATCAATTAATCATGCCCTCCCCCCATCCCCCATCTTCAGTGTCTCCATATCTGCTGATTCCTCCACTGCTTACCCAAGCTCCTCCATCCTTAAAGTGTTCAGTAACTCTGATGTGCCCTCAGAATATCCTTTGTCTTCTCCGTCCCTCTCTCTCTCTCCCTCTCCTTCCTCAGACTCCTAGAAAGGATAATCTGAACTTGTACTCGTCTCCACTTTTCTATTTGCCAATTTACCATCATTTGTTCTATGGTTGCCTAAAATCTCTTAATCTGCCCAAGTCCAGTAACCTTTTCTATGGGTTCTTCCTTCTTGGACTCCAGCTTTTGAGACCATCAACCACATCCTATTTTGAAAACCCCTCCCTTGGTTTCCATGACATGTTCTTGGTTCTCTTCCCAGTTCACCACTTCTTTTGCTGGCTCATCATCTGTGTCCCCCGTAATAGTGAGTGAATGAATATTTGTTTACTAACTGACTTATTAGGCACTAGGCTTCCTTGTGAGCATATAAATGGCACACTTTCTGCCCTTAAGTAGCTTATAGAAAGCTAGGAGAGTGGGTCCAAGAAAAGGAGTCTTGGTCTGTGTAGTCACAGAGATTATGAGTAAGTAGGACATAGGGCAATTGACTACCCAGATTTGATTACTGTTTCTAGAGCAAATGATTTTAAAAAAAGAAGAAGAGAGGCAGCTAGGTGGCTCAGTGAATATAGCACCAACCCTGGAGTCAGGAGGACCTGAGTTCAAATCCAGCCTCAGACCCCTGACACTAGCTGTGTGACCTTGGGCAAGTCACTTAACCCCAATTGCCCTGCCTTCCCTCCCGCAAAAAAAAAGTTTAAAAAAAAAAGAAGCAGAGAGGGAGGGAGGAAATTTGGGGAATGCAGGGCAGATAATACAATTTCAGGGCAGGCATTTATTTTCTGGTGGTAGATTAGATGTACAGTGTGGTCTATGGCCAGTCAGTAGCCAGCATTTAGACAGGGCTTGAAGGTTTACAAAGTGTTTACCTGTTACCTCTTCTGGTCCTGGCCCTTGAAGGTTGCTTGCAGTTATTAGCCCTTTTTTACAGATGAGGCAACTGAGGCTGAGGTTAAGTGATTTGCCTAGAATCACACAACTAAATGTTTGAGGTAGGACTTGAACTCAGGTTTTCCTCATTCCAAGTCCTGGCCTATGCACTGTACCACCTAGCTTTCTGATAATTTCATGTTAGCTAATTTTGTACTTACTCATTTATCAGGGCCTCTCAGCTGTAAGACAGTTTCAAAGCTGAATGGATTAATTTTTGTGGGGGGTGGGGATGGCCTCTGGAGGTCCTCTCTTGAAGCTGCCTATTTTAGGGGGGGGTGACATCTGCAAAGCAGATGGCAAAATGCCCAGGTATACAGTAGTTTCTTGGTGGTGGATTACTATATGGGATATCAACACCAAAGTTCTGTACTGTGTGCCCTCTCTCTCTCTCTCTTCTCTTCTTTGATAAGCTGCTTACAGATCTCATAGGCTTCTCATAATGTAAATTATCATCTTTATGGATGTAATTTCCAAATCTCCATCTCTTTCTACACACACACACACACACCCCTAATTTTTTTCCCAGAACTCTGGCACCATGTTACCAGCTGCCTGCTAGACAACTCTACCTGGTTCTCCCATCAGTATTTCAAATAAAGCACGTCCAAAACAAAATTAATTCTATTTTCCCCACTACCTTCCCCCCTTCCTAACTTCATTTCTATTTAAGGCACTATTGTTCTTTCAGTCACCCAGGTGTCCAAACTTAGTCATCTTTGTGGCCCTTTACTGTCTCTTAACCCTTGTTATTGTTTTAAACCTCAACCTGTTTTAGGTTGCATGATTTATTTATTTGTAAAATCATCTATTATCTATCTGTTGGGTTTTTTTGTTCAGTGTTTTTCAGAGTGTCTATGGCTTTTCATGAATCCTTTTAGGGTTTTCTTGGCAAAGATAAACCGAGTGGTTTGCCATTTCTTTCTCCAGCTCATTTTACAGATGAGGAAACTGAGGCAAACAGGGTTAAGTGACTTGCCCAGGGTCACACAACTAGTGTCTGAGGCTAGATTTGAACTCAGAGAAGACTGAGTCTTCAGTGACACAATCAGTGGGTACATCTTGTCACTTTTCCTTCTCCCCTCTTAAGCCTCAGGCCCTCATTACCTCTTGCCTAGACCACTTCAGTACCCTCCTTGGTGGGCTTCCTGCCTTCTAGAGACCTTTCTCCAAACTGCTGTCCAGTTGATAATCCTAAAACAGAGGTGATCATCTTAACTCCCCATTCAAGAATCTTCTTTGACTCTTTATTGTTTCTATGATAGTTAATATTAAATCTTCAGCCTGGTCTTTGAGGCCTTCTCCAATCTGACTGTCACCTGCATTTCCATGTCCATATTACTCCTCTCTACATACTCTATTGCACTTAAGCTGAACTGCTAGCTATTACCTTATAATGTCTCATCTCTCCCCTCCATGTTTTTGCACAGGCAAAGTATTGTCTGGAAAGTACTCCCTCCTCACATCTGTCCTATATGTCCCTAGCTCCCTTTAAGACAGCTCAGACTTCCTTCCCCATGAGATCTTTCTAGAGTACCCCAGCTTTAGTCACTCTTTATCTTTTGAAATGTCTATTTGCCCACTCCGTATGAAATTTGGATCTGTGAAGTTATTTCTCGCCGGGAGAATGTAAGCTCTTAAGGGCAGGACTGTTTCATCATTATATCCCTAGCACTAAGCACAGTACCTTGCCTATAAGCAAATAATGTTTGTTGAATTGAAATAAACCCTGTTCTCTTGCCCAACTGGAAAGTTGGAGGGGGGATGGAGGAGAATATAGGAGAGAGCAGATTGGGGGTGGGGGCATACAGTGGGATTGTTATTTTGGGGTGGTGGGTAGGGGAAAGATGGGGAGAAAATTTGTAACTCAAAATCTTGTAGAAATGAATGATATAAACTAAAAATAAACATAAAATTTAATTTAAAAAAAAAACAACAGAAATAAACCCTGTTCCCTAAACCTTTCCCCCAAACTCCTTCACTCAGGGCCTTCCCCAAACCTTCATGAGGTGGTGAATTCTTAGGAAGATTACAGAATTTAGAGGTCAGCCTCCTGACATCTCCGCTAAAACTGATTTCCTGACCCTCTCTCACATCCCATCCCTGGTCCTACCCTCCCATCTTCCTGTGCATACACACAGCCTTACATTCAGCTCCCTCGGTCTCCCTACCTTCACCCTTCTTCAGGCACACCTTCCTCCAAGCTCTGAGTCTCAGGTACTTTGGCTGACATAGCTGCTAACTCACTGTGACCCCTCCCCGTTTCAAGGAGCTCCTCAGGTGGACTTCCAGGAACGATACTTTGAACAGATTTTGGATCATTTCAACTTTGAGAGCTATGGCAACAATACTTTCCTCCAGCGGTTCCTGGTGACAGGTGAGGTCTGGCAAAGAAAGGGGGAGGGGAGAACCTGAGCTAGGGCTCTCCCCACAAAAGTAATTACCATATGTGTATTTTGTTTGTACATATATGTATACATATACATTGGTTGAGTAATTGAGGGCATTGGCTGTATGGACAGTGGAAGACTCACTCCCCAGTATGGCTTTCTGCCAAATTGTTGAGCCAGGAGAGGCCAGTGGATGGGGAAACCATTACTCCAGGGCCTCTAGGTGGAGCCCCAGCCTGCTCTGCAGACTATAAGCCTCTTGAGGGGAGGAACTGCCTTGGTTTAGTTTGGATCCTTTGGATCCCTAGTCTTTTTGGAAGTTGACTAGTCTTGGGGCTCCTGGGAGTGGGGGTGAGAAGAAATCCGGCATCTAGTTTAAAGCCCAGATGTGATTTTGTTAAACTACAGCAAGCCCTTTCCCTAGAGGGGACAGCCCAGCATGTTTTGTTTGGTGGTCAAGAAACGCCCTGTCTCTTTCTCTTGGTCTGTCTTATAGAGAAATTCTGGAAGAAGGGAACAGGACCAATATTTTTTTATACGGGAAATGAAGCCGACGTCTGGGCCTTTGCCAATAACTGCAATTTCATTCTGGAGCTAGCATCAGTTGAGAAGGCTCTGGTCGTTTTTGCTGAACATGTGGGTACCATTTGACTGTTTCTCAGACCTGGGGCTCCTTCCTGGGCAGGTAGCAGGATGCTGACTCTCCAGTCAAGGAGAGTTAAAGATCGTGCCCCCATTCTCTCCCTTCCATGTTTGTTTTAGTTCATGTCACAGCAGCTCTTTTATCAGGACATTTTATCAGCTTTTTTATCAGGACATCAGCCATTGGACCCAAGGACAGGTTCTTGTCTGGTCCATGTTCAAACAGCCCTGATGGAATCACCTTTTTACTCAGGCTTTAAAAGAAAAGTTGCACATTTAGTTATTTTCACCCAGTTCATAATCAGATAGTTCTGTTTTGTTTACAATTGGAATGAAAATATTTTGAATAATTTCTGGCACTTAAAGATATAATCTGGCTCTTTGTGTTCTCATTCCTGCCTTTGTCATCTTTTAACATGCATATGTCTGGCAAATAAAGCTGTGATGCTCAGGAATGAGACCCTGTGCAGTGGCTTTGCCTGTGGCCTGAATAGGAAACCTGTGAGGAAGCTGGTCTTGGCCAGTAGAGCCCAAGGCTGGGCTGTGATGGGATTGGAGGGGTCAGCCTGTTTTTTGTTCTTCTTTTCCAGCGCTACTATGGAAAGTCTCTCCCATTTGGGGTCCAGTCCACCAAGAAGGGAAATACAGCTCTGCTTACAGTGGAGCAGGCCTTGGCTGACTTTGCTATACTGATTGAGGCCTTGCAAAAGGAATACAAAGCTGAGAACGTGCCTGTCATCACCTTTGGAGGGAGGTATGTCCCTGTGGATCCGCCAATCCACAGGGTGGCCAAGGGGTAGCAGGTGTTTCACAAGCTTAGTCTTTGGGGTAAATATCAGAATAAGACTTGCCATCTAGGGCCAACTCCACTGTCCTTGCGGCCCCAGATTTTTCCTCCATGTTCTCTGCCATATCTAAAGATGGTATCTTACTTAGTGCCTAGCTTAATAGAAGTTTCTAATAGAAGGGGTGGCTAGGTGGCACAGTGAATAGAGCACTGGCCCTGGAGTCAGGAGAACCTGAGTGCCTCAGACACTTAACACACCTACTAACCGTGTGGCTTTGGGCAAGTCACTTAACTCCAATTGCCCTCCAAAAAAAGAGCAAAAAAGAAAAAGAAGTTTCTAGTGGAGTAGAGCACTTGGCTCCCTAGGTTTTCCTGAAGGACTTACTGCGGTTTGGGTTTATGGGGGATAATTGAAACCCTCCCAGAATGGGCTTATACGCTCAGTTCCTGCCACCTCGCTTCCAGTGGGTCACAGTTAATAGTAATGAATTTCCTGTTGGGACATTCGAGCTGGATGTGCCATTGGCATAATAACCTCAGCATATCTTTCCTCTGCCAGACTTCCTTATTTCTGTCAAGGAGGCCAGTAGGGTTCCAAACCTTGACAGCTCCCTCTAACCTCCACACATCCAGTATCAGTCCCCTTCTCCCCACTAGCCCAGCTACCATCTCGACCCAGACCCTCATCACCTCTCCCTTGGATTACTGAAGTTGCCTCCTATTGGATCTTCCTGCCTTCAGCATTCCTCTCCTCTAGCTCAAGCCTCTAAATTGCCAGTGATTACATCACTCCCTTACTCAATAAACTGGCTTTTACAAATGTTCATGACCTGGCTCCAATCTACCTTCCAAGGCTTATGAATTTTTGCTCACCCTCACATTCTCTCCATTTAAGCCAAACTAGCTACCACTGCCTTTTCCTCAAAATTCTCATGTATCAATTCGGTCTCTACCTGTCTACGTACACCTGCCCAGCTCCTCAAGGGCAGGGGCTCTTAGCACACTGCTTGGCCCAAAATAAGTGCTTTATAAATGCTCCTTGATTGGCTGATGATAATGCCTGCTTTTGTAGGATTAATTTTTGTTTTTCTTGTGAAGAATGATTTATTTAATCCTCTCAACACTCTCCTGAAGAGAAAAGAGCATCCCTACCTCCAGATGAAGAAACTGAGGACCAGAAAGGCCAGGGGGACTTGCCCCAGAGTCAGGAGGTTCTAAAATTTCCTGTTTGGGCCCCCAGAAGGGCTTCCTTCTCTTCCTGCATTCTGCTGCTATTCCAGGCCTGGGGGAATTTTAACTGCTCTCTAGGCATGGAAGTGGAAGGATATGTATATGACACAGATACTTCTGTGGAGTAGGCCATGAAGGGGGGTGGAATTCAGAAAAGCAGCTCTTTTTCATATAGCACTTTACAGTTCAGAAAATTATTTCCTCACCCTCTTTTCAGTAAGGTAGATCGCACAAGCCTAATAACTCCCATTTTATAATAGTCGGGTTTGAAGGTGGGATCCAGCCTAGTATTTCCAGAAGGACAGTAAGGATCTCAGCCTGGCTGGAGTGGAGGGAATGTGTTGGGGAGACAAGGCTGGAGAGAGTCAGGAGGCAGGACTGTGTCAAGCAGAGCCTTTTCTTGTTGCCTCCCCAGTTATGGAGGGATGCTCAGCGCCTACATGAGGATGAAGTTCCCCAATCTAGTGGCCGGAGCACTGGCTGCCAGTGCTCCTGTGTTGTCCATCGCTGGCATAGGAGATCCCCGTCAGTTTTTCAGAGATGTCACTACTGTAAGTTGGACCAGCACCCCAGTCTGCAGGAGGCCTAGTGGTTTGCCCAGAGGTCAGCACCTCCTGGCGCAGCTAGCAGCCCTTGAACAACCTTGTATTGTATTCAGCTGTGTATTTGTATCCCGCATACTAGCATGTGAGCTCCTTGTAAGCAAGGACTGCTTAATTTTTGTCTTTAAATGTTGAATTAAATTGAATCGGGGTCACCATAGATCCTTCTGTTTCACAGCTCACCTCTGCGTCCTGCTCTGCCATGGCTCTTCCCTAGGGGAAGGGCACAGGGCTTGGCTTGTGGCAAGGAACGGGGGGAGGGGCGCTCACGTGCTTTGGGGGTTTTTTCCCCCCAGGACTTTGAGAACTACAGCCCTGAGTGTGTCCAGGCAGTGCGAGAAGCCTTCAGACTAATCAGAGACCTGTACCTACAAAGAGGTAACAGTAATTCTTCCTCACGTCTATGGTTTCTCATATACTAATCTATTTGGTCCTCAAGTATCTCTGGAATAGAGACAAAGTGGGTGATGTTATCCTCATCTCACTGATACAAAAACCTGAGGTTGCTTTCCCAAGGTCACGATGATTTGGTAGGGAGAGTCCTACATCCTGATCCCTGGTTCACTGCTCCTTCCCCTGAACCATACAGCCATAAGCATCAGTGGACATTCCTCTGTGTAGTGAGAAAATTGCCCAGGAGTCAGGTATCTCTATCGCTCTGTGAAAATGTTGCTTCTTAGACCCAGAGCCAGTTGAGGGGAAGATATGTACGCTGGACTCAGAATATCACCTTGGCTCCTTTTTGCTCAGGCAGCAGCATCGCCTTGAGATGTGATGACTAGCACATCCTCCTTCTCTTCTTCTCAAAGCCTTTGACAGAATCAGCCAGGAAATGGGCACTTGTACACAGCCCTCAAGTGATTCAGCCATCACCCAGCTGTTTGAGTTTTCCCGAAATGCCTTCACCATGATCACAATGATGGACTACCCCTACCCCACTGATTTCATGGGCCACTTCCCAGCCAATCCTGTCAAGGTAAGTAGTCCCAGGGGCCATTGGACATTGGTGGAGAGAGTGGAACATCTGCCAGAGCTGCTCCCACCCCGGGCTGGGGATTCTTATTCCTAAGTAACAAAATTCCAGCAGATGGAAGGAGGCAGAGATGGGTGGTCTGGCTTAGCCTGACCAGTCTTGTTTGAGCCCGTGGCAAGATACTCCCGACTAAGTCTATGGCTACTAGAACTTTCCAAAACAAGTCTAAAAAGGAACAGTGAATCCAGGCTGAAATCCAGCCCCTTAAAAGTTTAAAATTTAGAGGATTGAGAACTGAAGGGAACCTTACTACAGATCATCTGTTCCAAACCTTCATTTTACAAATGAGGAAACTGAGATCCACAGATGTTAGGCAACTAGCCAGGGGTCACATAGGCAATCAACAACAGAGGTGGGATTCAAACCCAAGGCTTGTGAATTAGAAATGTCCATTTTGTTTCAAAAATCCTACTGCCTTCATAATCTAGGATTAGCCATCCCAGGGGCCAAGGTTCCCTCCTGTGTCACCAAAATTATCCTCCAGGTTTGTGTCAGAGATGATGAGAGTCAAGACCATGATTCGGGAAATCTTGTGTCCTAACCTCAGAGTACCTCAACTTTGCTCCCCACTAAGATAAGTAGGAAGACTGACCAGAATGTCTCTTACCAGGTGGGATGTGATCGGCTACTTAGTACAAAGAATCGGATCCAGGGGCTCAGGGAGTTGGCTGGTAAGTGTTCGGATAATCTGGTGAGCTGGGTCTTGGAGCCGGCTGGGTGGAGGGGAATCTGGCCAATTTCCTCCCCTAGCAATCAGCAATCACAGACATAGGTTAAATGGCCCATTACTGGCCCATTGTTTTTGGTATTCTGGGAGAACTCAAGTTTAGGGCTAGCTTAGAATTTCATGTTCATACAGCAAAGGAATGTGAACAAGGATCTGTTTCCTAGTGGAATCTAAGCAGGCTCTGGCAAGCTGTCCTAGGGGCCCAGCCTATGGCAGTCTTCCTTTTATAGGCACCACCTGCCTGAGAGGCCCAGCAGAGAAAGGGTGAGAAGACTGTCAGGGTGAAGAAAGAGGGCAAAGGTGATGGTAAGGGAGCAGTAAGGAGCAGGGAGGAGTAGAGAGAAGGCTCCGTCTCACCAGAGGAGAGCTGCCCTAATGGCTTGTGCTGGAAGAGGTCTCACAGCACCTGGGTGGGGCAGTGAATGCTGGTCTGGGAGTCAGGAAAACTTGACATTCAAATCTTCCCTCAGATATACCTACTAGGTGTATGAGTCTGGGCAAGTCGCTTAACACCTGTTTCAGCCTCAGTTTCCTTATCTATAAAAATGGGCATAATAGCCCTTACCTCAAATGAGGGAATGTATGAAGTGCTTTGCAAAACATTAAATGTCATTTAAGTGCTTGCTATAATTACTATCGTAGATCATCCTAGTCTAGCCCCATAATTTTATAGATGAGGAAACTGGGGTCCAGAGAGGGGCAGTGATTTGCCTGAGGACACAATAAAGTGGCAGAGCTCCCATCTCAGCCCGAGGACTAGCAGGTACATGTGTTGGCATCATCTCTGGTTACTGTGGCTCTGGAATCCATCGGGAGCATCAGACATGATGGGGAAGCCCTAGCCGTATGGGTCTGACTGTAGCAAGAACTGGGTCTGATGGTCAGCCAAAGCCTGCCCAGTCATCTCTGTTTTGAGTTGTGCCTCTGAGGGTGAGTGTTGGGGCCAGTGATGCTGGATCCAGGACTTTCCCCTCTACTTGTCCAGCCCGACAGCCCCATTAGTGCATTTGGACTGAGTCGTATTCATCTTTATTCAGTAGTTTACTGGTGCCCAAATGGACACTGATGCTCAGAGAAAGGAGGCCAGGTTAAGGTGGGCAGCCATGATAACCCCATCTGCTCTTCATGGGTAACCAGAAGGTTGAGGGTGGGTTTCTCTCTCCTGTGGGGCTGGAACTCCACATCGGGGTAGAGCAAAGATGCAAGAAGCGTGATCCAGCAGTGGCTGTGGCAGGAAGCCCACCTCCTGCCAGGCCCAACCTGCTGGCTTGGACACCAGGACTGTAGCCTCCTTGGTCCTGGTGCCCAGAGAGCCCCCACCTGTTACATAAAGCTGGTCCTCATGCCCAACCATGCTCAGCTGGCATCGACCCAGGGAGATGAGACGCAGAACTGTCCACTGGTCTGTGCTTGGGCTGTAGCACTCAGTCTCAGCAACATGGACCCATGCCCCTGCCTGTGCACACAAGTGGTTATCAGTCAAATCTATCTATTTGTCCTTGGGAGTCCTGGGAATTCCCAAGAACACTAGAATTCTCAGTGCCTTACACCATGATGGGAATAAAGCATATTAGCAGAAGACCTTGGTTCTAGCCCAGCCATGAGTTATCTGCATGATCTTAGACACTACTTTGAGGCCTTTTGGTTTTTTTTTACCTATAAGATGGAAATGAGTTTGGGGGTAGGGTAGGGTGGGATACAATACTTAATGGCTGGCCCCCTATGCATCCCTTGCTCAGTTAAGCCAAGCTCAGCCTTACCCCACCCTCCAGCTTCTCCCCATGACACTCACTGGGCTAAGAGTCCGGCCTCCAACACAGAAGAGGGTGTTTCTGGAAGCTGCAAGGCTATGTTCACAGCGGGAGAAAGTCAGTGGGTGGTTGGGAACCCAGCGATGCAGACGTGGAAGGTAACTGCTCAGTAGGTTTAAGGTCTTACCTGAAGAGAAGCCACCTTGGGTGGGGAAAGGAAAAAATGGATGAGGCAGGATAGAAGTCACACAGTTCTTACCCTCTGGTGAACTCTAAACACCCCACGTTTAATAGGCCAAGCATGGTTCTGGAGACCTGGTCCCTAGAGCCTCCATCCCAGCCTGCCCTTTCCCCCCCCCATTTCCTTTATGATCTGTTATAAATGCCATGGTTTATCTAAAATGGAATTTCTTAAACCGGGGTCCATGAACTGTGCTCTCTCTCTCTCTCTCTCTCTCTCTCTCTCTCTTCCTCCCTGCCTCCCTCCTTCCCCTTTCCCCCATCCATCGGTCCTTATATGTGTGTACACACACACACACACACACACCTGTAAAGTTTTCCAAAAGTCTTAGTCTTAAGTGCAGTTTTAGGTAACTTTGAACATGATGAGTTTCCTTTAATCTGTGTATTTTATTTTTTGCATTTAAAAAAATGGCACATATAAAAAAAAAAATCATACTATTGGGAGAAAGTGTGCCATAGGCTCCACTAGCCTGCCAAAGGGGTCCATGATAAAGAAGGGTTAAGAGCCCCTGGTTTAACCCCTCCTGGGAGTTTACTTTATGTTTTCAGACTATGCCACCTTTTAGAAAGTGAATTTCTTTTGTTTCTTTCCCACTGGTAAAGGCTGGTGTGTGGTTGGTCCCCAGACTTGCATAAGCTCCCATTAGGAGTCAAGGTTTGGGCAGCATTCCTGTCTGAGCTTAGCCTTTCTCTGTCCATTCTTCTGCTCCCCTTCCCCCCTCAGTTTCTCCATCTGGACAGGGAAGGGGAGCCATCTTTCATTTAGCTCACCTGCTATATAGAGAAGGCCCTCATGTGTGGTTCCAGCATGGTCAGCCACAGGTACAGGGAAAGGTACCAGCCACTTCCAGGTGTCTTGAATGGGCTCATAAACCTCCACGGTGCTAGTGAGTTTCCCCAAAAGTGTCCCACCGCCTACAGCCACAATAGCCTCGCCCAGGACAGCACCGTGGAATCGGCTTCTCCTCTGTAACATGCCAGCTACCTGCAGCCAGGTACCATGCTGGGGATCAAATCGAAATACCTAGGGGTCCAGGGATCATTGTGAACAGTTTGTATTCTGGGCATAGCCCTTCCTCACTTGGCCCTCCCTCCTTTTGGATGCCTTTGTCCACCCATTAAGAAGGAAAAACTGAAGCCCCTGTTATTGGCCAGTGACCACTTGGATTTCAGGCAGAAGCTTCAGGTTTGAGATCACCAGCCTGGATGACCAGGAAGGGACTCACGGTGAGTTTTGGGGGATAAAGAGAAAAGCATCACTGGGCTGACTTCTCCTCTCTCCTCTTGTCAGGGCTCCCAGCCAGATAAGCCCTATAGTTCAGTGAGTAAGACTGCAGAACCTCTCTGCTTGGAAGTCTTTCACCTTTGTAAAGGTCAGTGGAAGGGTAGAGAGGTCTCCCCAGGATTTTGGACTCTGGCTCTCTCAAGCATATCTCATTCTTATCTCAGTGTAGCTGGGATTGTGCTCTCCAAACCAGGGATATGCCCAGCTCTGACTGCTTCTACTCTAGGGCCTCATGCAAGGCTCTCACCTCATTGGATGGATGCTGGCCAGCTGGGTCAAACTTGGACTGGCCTCCCAGGATGTAGAGGAAGCCACTGAGCACAGCCACAGCATGATTGTACAATGGTGTGGCCAGCTTCCCTATTTGCCGCCAGGTCCCATTAGCCAGCATCATGGCCCATACATCCCCACTGAGCTGGTTGTTGGGTCCACGCCCTCCCAGGACAAGCAGAGTAGGGACAGTGGCTTGTGGGCAGCCATGTTCGGTCTGCAGGGCTGGCTGGGCACCAGCATGCCTGTGGTAGCTCAGGGCCTTGGGACAGGTGAGATCAGTCTCCATAGTGGATGTGGCCTGGACAGGGCCTTGAAGCTCTGTGGGTGACATCAGTGGAAAGTGAAGCAGCCCCAGTATCTTGGTGGTTTCTGGGAATCTTACAGGGCTTTTCCCCAACCAACTCAAAACCAAATCAAACACTGTTGGCTTTCTAGCCCCCTGCATTCCCATCCTCTCTAGTAACTCACGTGGTGCATCCTGTTGCAACTCCTGGACATACAGCTCATCCTGAGGGGCTTCAGTGACCCTTCCAGGTGGGGCTGTGGTGGTGCCCTGGAAGGCACAGCAGAGGCGAATGACCTCACGCACCAGCAGGACCTCAGCCGCCTGTATTGTCTCCCTGAGGTTGTCTGGGGAGAGGTGCAGTTTACCAGAGTAGAGAAAGTTGAGCACGTTCTCCAGTCCCCCAGGCTGAATGCCCTGCAGCTGGACAATGGTCTCCAGGCCTACATCACCCAGGAAAAGGGCCCGGCAGTAGCCGCTGGCTGAGGCCAGGACCACTCGGTGGGCAGGAAAGTGGACACCACCAGCTTCGAGCGTCACATCACACAAGACCCCCAGCTGCCACAGATTTCCAACTCCTTCTAACAGCTTCTGAGGATATGTGGCTGACACCATGGCCTCAGCTGCTGACATGGTCCCTAAGAACCCTTTGACCACAGACAAGGGGCTGCCAACTTTGCAAAAGCTCCAAGTCTTCTGGGGAGTTCTTGTCAACGTAGGAGAGGAGAAAGAGGTCCCTGGCTGCCATTGGCTCATTTCAGGCAGGGACTTAAATGTCATCTGGGCAAGCCTGGACCTGTTTCCTCTTGTGGTGGATCCAGTGCAGATTTAATTAGCATTCTTGGTGGGAGGGGGTAGGGCCTTGGGGAGCACAGCTCTGGAGGCTGGATAGATTGGTCTTTAAGTCAAATTAATCTGTATCCATTGGGGCTGAAAAGTGCTTCATTTTGGGGGCATAGGATTGACTTTGTCAAGATTTTCCAGTCCTGTATCTAAATTCTACTTGAGAAGTACAAGTAGCTAGAGCAGGCAGAATTCTTGTACCACCACCGAGGGGGGAAACCTTGGGTATGCAGTATTATTTAAATTGACAGGGGGTGGGTGGGAAGGAGTCTTGTTCATTAAATTATTTAGAATGTAAAATTCTCTTACAGCTCCTAACACCCATGTGGCCTGGGCCCTGCATATATGTTCCAAACCCTTCTTTCCATTCTTAGGCTTGCTTTACAATGCTTCTGGGACAGAGCCATGTTATGATATCTACAAACTTTACCAAAAGTGTGCTGACCCCACAGGCTGTGGCACAGGCCCCAGTGCAGAGGCCTGGGATTATCAGGTACAAGACCAGCGACGATGGATGGGTAACTGGATGGAAACCTTGCCTATAGTGACCCTGACCTGACCTGGTATGTTTGGGGATGGGAAATTTTTCAGGCCTGCACTGAGATCAACCTCACCTTTGACAGTAATAATGTAACAGACATGTTCCCTGAGATCCCATTCACCAGTGACCTCCGAGAGAAGTATTGTTTTGCTAGGTGGGGTGTCAGGCCCCGGAAAAGCTGGATGCAGACCAACTTCTGGGGGAATAGTAAGTCATTGGTTACTTTTCACCTACATTGTTAAAACTTGTGAATAGTCCATCTTCCATAGGTTTTGTTCCACCCAACCATGAGTGCCCCAGTCTACTTGAGGCACTCCTCAAAAAAGGAAGGGGGTACAGAAGCCAACTATAACTCCTCCAGGCATGCCCCTGACCTCTGGATTGTACATTCTTCCACTGGAGCTCAAACCCTAAGAAGCAAGTAGACTTGGTTTCCAGTGAATGTATTTTGGCCCTCACTTCTTTGGCTTATACCCTATCTATCCTATCCAGATCTCAAAGCTGCAAGCAACATCATATTTTCAAATGGAGACCTGGATCCTTGGGCAGGGGGTGGGGTAAGTATCTGGTAAGCCTGGGCTTCATGACAGGATAAGCCATCTTCCTTCCCTCTACCTAGGCAGGGCACCAGCTTCTACAATCCTTCTCGTTTTGTTTTGTTTTTTTGCCACTGATCTAATCTAGGCAGCTTCAGCTCTCCCTGCTCCTACTCTGATAGGAACCAGACAAGGCAAGCTCAGCTTTCCACATAGGACTAAGGTCTGAATGGATTGCTTGCATCTTGACTGCCTCTACCTACCTGTGAAAAGCACCCCAGAGTTTTGGTGCTGTACTGTCCTGTATGAGTTATTGACAGCCCCCATCTTCCCCCCCAAAATCTGCCACTCTACAGGGGGGGATTTTCTTCTTCTGAACAGATAAGGAGTAATCTGAGTTCATCCTTGATCTCTCTCACCATCCGGGGAGGAGCTCATCATCTAGATCTCAGGTAGGGGAGCACAGGTTTCTTGAATTTCCTTTCAGTCTCTGTATTCTACCTACAAGAAAGCAATCCTACCCCAAGGGGGGTTTGGAGGATCATATCTAGTTTCTAGGGCCACCATGGATGCATGCCCAGGGATCAATTCAAAGCTAGCAGGTATCTAGACAGCATTCAAAACCAACAGATTTTTATAAAACATTTTATTCTACTGATCCAACAAATAAAGAACCTACCATGTGCAGAGATCCTGTGAGAATACAAAGACAAAGATGGTACAATCCCTGCTCTCAGGGGACTCAACAGGCTAACTAAAATGATACACTGTACTACAGAGTAGAATAAAAGTCCCAGAAGAGATGAGAAATGGCATGGTATGTTGTGGAGACAATGTTCGCCTGGAGTTGAGAAGTCCTGGATTCAAATTGTGCCTCAGCTGTGTACTGGCTTTGACTGCAGCCAAGTTATTTAATCTTTCGGTGCCTCAGATAATGCTCTCTTTTAAGTGACTTGCCCAAGGTAACACAGCTAGTTAAGTGTCAAGTGTCTGAGGCTGGATTTGAACTTGGGTCTTCCTGACTTAACGGTAGGTGCTCTATTCATTGCACCATCTAGCTACCCCCCAGATAACCCTCTTAAGAAGAAGATGCAGGGGCGGCTAGGTGGCGCAGTGGGTAGAGCATTGGCCCTGGAGTCAGACGGACCTGAGTTCGGATCCAGCCTCAGACACTTAACGCATACACAAATAAAAACCTAGCCGTGTGACCTTGGGCAAGTTACTTAATCCCAGTTGCCCTACAAAAAAAAAAAAAAAGATGCAGATGCAGAACAGGTGCCATTTTGCATTGTAGAGCTATTTTCCTCTACCAATAAAATCACTAGTTCAGAGTCTACTTTTTAAGTAAAGTGTGCTTGTGGGCAGGGGATCAGAGAAGGAATCCTATGAGAACATGGTGGTGAAGTCTGAAGAGTGATGCTGCATGTTCTAGACCTTTCCTCACACTGGAGGTTCTCAGGAGAACTCACCAAAGAAAGAAGGGGGCCGAAGGGCAGAGGGAGAAGGCAGCTGAAGCCCAGTGACAAAGTCTGGAGTGTGACTGGGTGGTTAGAACATGATGCCAATGAAGCCAAAGTCATAGTTTGATCCCAGGGTTTTAGAAACACTCAGGCCACAGCCCCACCACTCAGCCCTGCATGCCTCCTTGTAATCCTGAACTACAGCACCTCCCAAAGGCCCAATGCAGGGTCAGTGGAGCACTCACCTTTCCTGCCTTCTGTTGCCTGTTCCAGAGGGTCCAATCCAGCAGACCCTGTATCTGTCATAGAGGTCCGGAAGCTAGAAGCTGCATATATCCATGAATGGGTGAAAGCAGGAAGACAAACGGTAACATGACCTCCAGAACTTGGGACCAGCCATCATCATACTGTGTGGAACTCTACCTTCAATGCCAGCCAACAGGACAGTTTCTAAAGCCAGGCCCAAAGTAGAGGCTTTAGACATCTGTTCATACTCAGGGTTAAACTTTCAAAGTCCTGTGACTGTCAGACAAGGACTACTGCTTGATAAGCTCAGTCCCCCAGCATCAGATTTCACTTCCTAAACTCCCTGAGCAGGACCATCACAAGGCTTTGCACGTGATCTCCAGTAGTCTATGGCACCTGGGCTGTGAAGAAGTGTCTGTACACAGGGTTCCCTCCTACCTGGGCTTAACAAAATCTCCCTTTCCTGATGTTCCCATATAGCCTGAGTTTTCCATTTTAGGGAATCGGGGAGGAGTGATAGCAATGTATGTGGGATTCTCCCTTTTTTGCACCGCACCCCCCCATAGCAAAAAAAACCCAAAACAAATGAACCCTTTACTTTAACAGGGTTAACTTTATGTTATTCTGGGTCTCTAAAGATAGATGAATTGAAGTTTAGCCACAGGTGTTGTCTGCCAACCTCCCAATTATAACTGAAATTGGAATTTTCTCCCCCACTTCTGAGTAACAAATAGCAGCACACTACTGCAGAAGACTAAGCAGAGGAGTGAAGGTTGTCAGTCAGGACTCAGAAAAAGCTTTACTTAAGGCTGACAGGGGAAGAGGAGTCACGCCACATTGTCTCTGTAATGAATAATAAAACTTCACCTGGCTTCTAGCCAGACTTGTGTGCTCTCTGTAATGAGAACTGATATAAGGATATGAAGTTTACACAAATCTATATGGGTACCCCGATACCCAGTGTTACTTTAAACATAGTTTCACACTAAAGTGGGGAGGGCAAGGATTCTTTGAGGTAGAGGTGATTAGGGAGTGTTCCAGGTATGGGGGTAGCCAGGAGAACACAGGAAAAAGTCAGAACAAATTCTCGTGAATACCTCATGTCTCTCTTGGATGCTGTGAAGGGGAGTACTGAGAAATGAGATCAGAAAGGTATAGTGTACGTAGGGGCCAGACAGTGCAAGTCTTTAAATGCCAGACTAAGGAGTTCATATTTTATTCTATAAGCAATGAGAAGCCAATGTGCTCCTGAGCAAGGAGGTGACCTGACCGAGATTAAGGAATGCCAAGGTAGGCCACCCCAGGGAAGGCCCAGAGAATTCTATTAATTCTTGAATTTAAGCTTATTTCCTATGAATAGAACCTAACACCCAACTCCTTTGGTCTTTTTTAAATAAATCTCTTAAGACCTGTGGACTAGACAATAGTTTGGAGAGAAAACTAAAAATAGCCATCTACGCAACGTGTATGGTTGGCATGTCATCTTGTGCCATCCCTGAGAACATCCTATGGTTTAACCATGTTAAATAAGCTCTAAAATGTATTTCATATATTGAGCCCTGAAGATGGGTGCAGCTAGTTTTCCCTTTCATTGATCTGTAGAATGCGGAACCGAACTAGCATATATAGTCAAATGAAAGCTCTAGGTAGATCATTTTAGCAGCTGTGTGGAGGGTGGATTAAAGAGTGGAGAGACCAAATAAGTGTTAAAGAATAATACAGGTGATAGAGGCCTGAAGGAGGGTACTAACTGTGATGGGAGGGAAGGGGCCAGATGCAAAAGTTGTAGAGGTAGAATCAACAAGACTAGTTAACTGGATATGGAAGGGGGAGACTGGGAGGATACTCATGACCTCAATAGAAAATAAAGGAAGTGTGAAGGAGCAGGTTTAGAAGAGAATAAGAGATTTCATTTTAGGCTCTGTTGGGTTTGATAAGTCTAAATGCACCGTTTAGGATGCACTCTCTGGTAGGCTGTTGACATGTGACTAAGGTCAGGATTTGGGAGCCATCTGTGTAGAGATGACCAAATTGTTTGTCTTCTATAACAGCCTTTTCCTACTGATTTTGCTTACCAAAGCTAGAAACTGGGGACAGTTTGGCTTTTGACATAGAGATACAGACACCTGCCCCCAGGAGCCAACCCTTACCTTTACTAAATTAGCAAAGGATGGTTATAGATAAATCTGCCTTCTAATATACCTAAGTACACATAAGTAAACACAACCTCAAGCATATAAAGACAGTCACTACCAAATAGTAAAAAGCATATTGCAGAGAGGGATACATGAATCAGGGAACTAGAAATCACCGGAAAAGATTACCAGAAAACAGTTGTTGAGGGTTTCAATGAACACACTACACAATCTCTTAAAATAAGTTATAAGTTTAATAAAATGTATAATAGAACTCCATTATTTGGTGATTCAGAACATGGAATAAAACTCTCCCCTTTCCCCACAGGTCCTAGGGTTTCTTTTGCACATTAATTTCTGTATGACAGGGTGTAATAGATTACACTGGCCTGTGCCTGTGAGTAAGAAGCCCTGGGTTCTAGCCCAGGTCTTGATTTTAAGAAATTCAATGCTTTTTATATCCTGTGGCTACAAACTTAATTTTAGTAGTGTCCTCCAGCTTTGAGGACACCAGGGTACATTCTCTCCCTTTGGTTGAAGATTGAGGGTACCAGGGATCAAGATATCATCTGGTCATTTAGTTTTACAGCCAGAAGGGACCACAGAGATCACCTAGTTTAGTTCCCTTCACTGAGAGCCAGAGACAATGTGCCTTGCTCAAGGTCAAACAGATACTGGCAGATCTGAGGCTAGAACCCATCTCTCCAGACTCAGTCAGATTTTCACTTTCTTCACCAAGCTGCCTCCCACCTGAATAATGGTCCTTGGGGAACAATTTTGACAGGAGAAATTAGGATGGGCTTTGTTGATTGAAATAAGAATCTGGAGCTTATCTGTGGAACTCAGATAAGGTGGTGAAGTAAATAGAGTACTGGCCCTGGAGTCAGGAGGACCTGAGTTCAAATACAGCTCAGACACAACACAAAACTAGCCGTGTGACCTTGGGCAAATCACTTAACCCCAACTGCCCTGCCTTCCCCCTCCAAAAAGCAAAAAAAATATCAATGCCAGAAAAATATCATCTTCCTCACTAATTTCCTCCCCAAAGTGAAACACTGAAGTGAAGGAGTACAGAGGTACACTAATCTGATTTGATTCAGGCTCATTTCTGAGGAAGTCATCCAGGGAAAGGGTGCTTTCAAATGAACCAAGATCATTATCATTTCTGCCAGCACTGAGTATAAATGCCCTCCTCTCCATTCTCCCCCAACCCACGAACATAAAACACAAAAGAAAAACCAACTCAAGTACACATTTGTTCCAGGCAATAGTGGTAGTGATAGGACAGAGTTAGGGGAAATTCATGTATTTATGTAAATAAAAGGGAAAGATACCACTCACCTAACCTCCCACATTCTAATAGCACTTGGCATCTTTTTTTCACAGTGTACAAAATCCCCCAATGTAGACATAAACCAGACAACGCAGCTTGACTGAAAATGGCTTCCATGGTCCAGCCTCTGTATCTCATGGGAAAATTTACATCACTCCATGTGCATCCCTATTTGTCAACCCCCATCCATGAATGCACATGCTTTTCCCTAAGTTTTTAAAAATAGGAGACCACATATCTAGTCATGGCATAATGTCCCCAGTTTCTAGCATTAAGGGCTTTATGACATGTTCCAATAAATCCTATTAACTGCAGAAATGACCTTACACATGAGCTATCACTATAAGGAATGATAAACAGTGTTGTCAAAAACTACATATGGTCCCACACAGTTGAGTAGTTCCATCCAACTAGGGAAGAAAGGTCATGTCCACTTAGCAACAACTAAATATCTGATGCTCCAAGCTGTTTTCCAACTTGTAGAAAATTGCTATTTGCACTTACTTATTTGGGCAGATTGAGGGGCTGCTCTTTCCAAAGGGAAGACCTCATAGGGCTCTACAGACTGCCAAGAAGTAAGAAGCCTCTTGGTTCACATGACAATGGCTACCACGAGACTACATTCTAGGGCACTGACTGATCTTTTCTCATTTCTATGTCAGCTACAATTCCTACTAAATCTATGCACATTTGGGGGAAAGAATATTTCAAAGAACTCAGTTGAGGATTCTAGGGTTAAATCATGTCATTTCAACAAGCCAACCCCCCCCAAAATAAATCCTCCTTTAGAGGAAATGTCCTTTGTCCCATCTATATAAACAGACTTATTAAAGGAAACAAACTAAGCAAAGAGAAAACCCTTTCAGTACAAATGAGTAAGACATTACAGGTTATAGGAATTTACACTGGCCTAGTTTAGCCTGGTACACCCCAATGGGGGAATATGGCAAAGGGAGAGAGGAAAGTAAGACAAGGCTGAGTTAGACTAACTACGCCCTCCTAGCTCAGCACCACAAAGCAGCCTTTCCAGTCAGAATACCTGAGTCTAACTGATGCAAATACAAATGTACGAGCAATTTTTGACTTTGTTTCACATTGAGTCTTACAGGTTTAAAAAAAAAAAAAAAGGAAACACAGCTATGAAAATCATATACCACGGAGCCAAACCAGCAGCAATACCCATAATTAACTTTTCTACAAGGAACCCCGTGTCCTTCACGGATACATTCACAGTGCTTTCTGAACAATGACACTAGAAATGCTTCTTAAGTCAGTTCCCCTTTCAAATGACCACACTGTTTTGTATTGGAGGAGTGAGATCAGCATGCCTGGAACCACTACTGAGCACACTGTAATTATCTGATGAAAGTGGAATGACTTCTTACTTATTCCATCTCTAAGTCAGGACTACAGCCTTATCCTAGATCTACAAGTTGCTGACTTATTCTTTCTCATTCTAGCTGATCTATGATCTGAAAACCTGAGGGGAAAGAAGCCCCTAAAGCCAGTGTGCACAACCCCCTGAATCAGGGACTTCTAAGGAAAATGGCACAAGGTGGCTCAGGCCCTGGTGGTCCCTCCGGACCAGGCCTCCCACCTCCCACTACTTTAGCCCTGAGTCGAATTTCATCTGGCTCCCAGCAGTTGGGTGTAGCACACACTTCATGGCTGGATTTCTAAGAATGGCTGATTTCTCCAAAGTGGAGAAAGGCTTTCCCATATTTGGTCCTCCAGGAAGGCCTGAAAATTGTGCTGTGTACAACCCCTGCTCACCTGGAAAAGGCCCCATGACTAGGAGAAGCTGTCCCCCCTCCACCAGCGTCTGTTTCTCCTGGCTTTCTGTTAAGCTGGGGCCCAGATGGGAAGAGGATGAGCCTCTGTATTGAATACATATTGGTCAAGGTTGATGAGGTCCATATCATCAGAAAAGAGCAGGAAAAAATACTTCAGGGTTTCTCCCAGAAAGAAGCTTTCCATCTTATCTCTTGGCTGTGGGTTGCTGGGATTCTGGACATTATCGATAGAAGAATAACCACCTGCAGGAACCTGCAAATAAGAATCATGGTATTGTCACATTCACCACAAAATCCAGGCCAGCACCACAGTAAAACAAAAATGGGCAAAACCATCTGGAAGCTACTGCTAAGTTAACAGGTTCATGTTTAAAATTTGGAACCTGACGTAGGAGTTATCTCAAATATATGCAAATTAACCTTCTGCCCAGTCTTTTAATGGGAAATGGTCAGGGGATCAGAAATAGCTTTGTAAGAAAAAAACCCAACCCTTCAGAATGTGAACTTTGCAATCAACACAATCCTCACTCCCTTTCCAAAGCAAAGCTAAAAAGTACTCATTTCATACCATAACACACTTAGAGCAAACATTTTGCAGTGTTTTAGAAAGCTCAGTAGGGAAGAAAACAGTGCCTTGGAGATGAGCCCAAATGGTCAACATTTATTCAACTGTAGACCTTTAAAATGCCAACTCACCCAACAAAGCTATTTGGAAGAACTAGTTATTTTCCTTTTACTCACCAATGTAATTCTTCTGTGAATTCAAGTTCCTTTTGAAAACAGGCCCACCCAAACAAGCAATTCCTCCCAAAAGAGCCTTCAAGGAGTATTCTCTTTACCCCAAAAGTATAGACAATAATAAACCCTCTCCTGGCCCCAGGATGTCCCAGAACCCAGCTGGGCTGCAGCAGAAAAACCCCACCACCACTAAGGGGAGAAGAGGACAGGAACAAGCATATATTAAGCACCTTACTATGTCAGGCACTGTACTAAGCACTTTACAAATGTGTCTGATTTTATCCTCACAGCAACCCAGGACCCTGTCAGGGAATGTTAATTAAGCAAGAAGCATACCATTTCCCATTAAAGTGGAGGTAAATGGGGCAGACAGAAGTTAAGTAACTTGCCCAGGGTCCCATAGCTAGTATGTGAGGCCCTTTTTGAACTCAGGTGTTCCTGATTCAGGGTCTATTTCTTTCTGAACCCCAAAGAATAGATCATATATCATAATCTTAGTGTAATCGTATGTCACATTAAAAAAGACAAGTTCTACATGCTACCCAACTCCTGAAAGTGACAGACTTCAAAATGCAGAATGAGACATGCATTTCTGGACACAACTAATGAGGGAATTTGTTTTGCTTGGTTATGCAGACTTGTTACAAAGAGGGGGAGAGAGGCAGGAGGAAAAAATCCTTGTTAAAAAAAATTTTTTTAATTAAGAAAAAACACCACAAAACAAAAATAAAGGTCAAAGTTTAAAGGGAACCTTTATCTCCTCGACACTTTTGGAAATCTACCCAGAAGCAGAAAGGGGTAATTGAACAAATTGCATTCCTGCATATTAAAGAAAACAAAACAGACTTTCATAAAGTGAAAGTTTAGAAACAAGAGGTTAGAAATAAGCATTCCAGAGTAGATTATAAGTGCACAAGTGAGAGACCAACTACTGGAGGGAAAAAAAAAGAACCAGAATGAACCTGATAATCTCCCAAGCATCCTTCATACACATATCCTAAGACCATTCTGGTAACATACCTGGCATCAAATTTCTACCACTCTTTCCACCTATGGAAATAGCCAGAAAGTAACTAACCAAGTTCATTGCAGGGAGAAATAATAACAAAAACAATTAGTTACACTTCTATAATTCTTTAAGATTTACTTAACATTTTATAAATTATTCTCTCCCCAAACTTAATAAGGGGATGAAAATGCTAAAGAAGGCTCAGAACTCTGGGTCTGAACCTTTCCCCATCAAAAATTGAGAGCAATTTGTAAATGTGGCCTCACCCTTGTGTACTTGTTGAAGTTCTGTAAGATCTCCCAGCCCCAGTCCTGGTACTTCTTGTCACCAGTAAACCGATATAGATAGAAGAGGCTCTCTATTGTCTCAGGTCGCAGGAGATTATGTCTATCCGAAGACTAGAGAAGAAAACAAAGATTATTAATTCAGAGAGAGTTGGAAGAAGATGAAAAGTGGGCTATTCTTTCCTTTGCCACATCATCTTACCTTGACCTCCACATCTTTATGGCCCTTCTGGGGATGAATGTTGAAGTACACAATCTCTGGGCTCAGGCCAGTCTCTATCTGATGATACATCTGGTAACAAGTTTCTATGAGAGCTTTGGCCAGTTCCATATGATCAGCTGTTAATCCACTATGAGCTCCAAGAGCCAGGGTACCAGGCAAGAAGCATACCAGGTGATCCTGAAAGTTAGAAGGTTTTTAAAACCACTGAAACCCTCAACAATGTTCAAGTGGCGTTTTGAGGAAAGTCCACTAGCACCATTCATTAGACAAATAGGCCCAAGCCCTGGCTTACATACTGAGAATTAGGATATGTTTTCAAAACTGTGCTTTCATCTTCTTGGTTAACATTATCACTTGCTCTCATTCTGCCTGCACACTCTAACAGGACCTAAAAAAGGACGACCATTTTAAAGAAAAACACTTAAAAGAAGATACAGAGGGTACCTCTACTTGGGCCAGCATCTTGTCGTAAGTCTGAGAAAAGGTCTTACCTCTGAAATTAGAAATAAGGTGGATGGAGAAATCTGGAGAATCACATTCTCCTAAGTCAAGTCTTTCTTTACATTGCTACTTCATTAAGTCTTGTGGATTTCCTGATGGGTTACAGCCACATTCCAACTGAAGTAACACAACACTTTCCAAAGCCAAAGAGAAAACTTAAATTGTCAAAGTCCATCTACTAATGTGGTAGAGTTACACTTCTTGTCAGTAGCTTCCTCATCCTCCCTACGTTGAAACCGCAACATCATCTTGGAGTACCCCTTATCACTCATTTGCCAAATTTAGTTGCCAAGACCCATCGCCACTGCTGCCAACATGTTCTACATTTCATGCTTTCCTTTTGCACTGTTGCTGCCACACTATTCACATCCATACCATCAGTAGTCCTGGCTTTATGGAGTTCCCACACCTACAAAATTACAATTAGCCTTTCTATTTCAGGTCCTTCCTCTTTCTAATTGATCCTATGTATATCTTCCAGACTAATATTTCTCATTCCACTGCTCTGAAAACAGAAAAAAGCCTCAGTAACTCCTTACTGTCCACCAAATAAAGTACAAACTTGTTAGCCTGCTTTTGAGGCCTTTCACAATCTTGCACTGTGTGGTACAGTGGATAGAGTGCTGGATTTAGAACCAGAGGACCTGAGTTCAAATGTCACCTCTGGCACTTACTACCTGTGTAATGTTGGGCAAGATATTTAAACTTCTTTGGGCCTCAGCATCCTCATCTGTAAAATGAAGGGGATGGACCAGATGACTTCTGAGGTTCATTTATGATCCTGCCTTTGCAGACTTATTTCTCACTATTTCCCATCTACACTCTAGTCAAAACAGATTTTTCACTGTTCAAACACTTCCCACATTTGCCCATCATTTCTATGGCTATTCAGGCTGTTCCCCACATTTGTTATTGTTCAGCTGTTTCAGTCATGTCTGACTTTTCATGACCCATTTGCATTTTTCTTGGCAAAGGTACTGGGATGATTTGCCATTTCCTTCTCTACATAGAGACTATCATCCCCAGAGCACCCCTCTTACCAATCTCTGCCTATTTTTCAAAATTTGAACTTAACCCATATCTGTTGTGAACATTTTCCTATACAGGAGAGGAGCCATAAACAGTTTGCTTTTTGTCTTTAAGCACAAAATAAATTCAACACATTAGTTCCAAAGCTACCTCTTCTTCCTACTGATCTTCATTCTGTTCTCTTCTATATTTTCAAAATACTTGATGACCCACAATTCTTATCCCCCCCCATTTTAATAATCCCAACATTGTTGTTGGTTCTCTCTCCCTTTCCCTCATCCTTACCTCTCCTGAAACTGAAAAATAAAACCATTGTGCCAGCTATTCAAAGTCAAGCAAAATAAATCCCTATACTGTTTGTATCTGAAAACATCACTTCCATCTGTTGCTATAATATTCATCCTTCAAGCCCCAGCTCAAACACTATCTCCTCCATGATTCCCCTTCTCCCATGCTGACCATGATGCTGTTCTCCTCAAAGTACCCACACTTTTATATCTCTTTTGTACATCTATCATATACTATTTTTCATTTGGAGTATATATTCTAGGTTTTCTAGAGTAGGAACTATGCCCTATTCACCTTTATATCTTCCTTAGCCTACAGGATTTACACCAAAGGTGGAGAAATTAGAAATGGGCCCCAGGGCCAGAAACTTAATGATTTAAGAAACTGTGACAGTCCTTGTATTCCCCTAAGGAAGGAGAAAAAGCAAAGGAGGCTGTTTCAGGAACAAGTAAGGTAAAGAGACAAGATATTAAGAGTAGTACCATGATCGAAACCAGCCTCAGAAAATGAGCACCCACACATAAATAATGACTAGCCGTGTAACCTTGAGCAAGTTACTTAACTCCACTTGCTTAAAAAAAAAAAAAAAGAGTAGTACCAGACAGAAATGAATGAAAAAGCACAGAAACCAGGGAAGACTAGTAAGTAAAGTGAGAAAAGCCAGAAGAACAAGTTATACAACAATAAGATTGTACAGGAAAAACAGCTTTGAAAGACTTGAGAACTCTCATCTATGTAATGGCCAATCACAATTCCAGGAGACTGATGATGAAACATATCAACCTCTTGACAGAGAAGTAATGGCCTCAAGATACAGAATAAGATCTATCTTTTCAGATAGACAATGTGGGAACTTGTATTGCTTGACTGAGCATATTTGTTATAAGGGCTTTGTTTTATCTCCTTTTCTCCTCCAATAAGTGGGATGGAGGAGTTGAGGATATAGATGGAGCACAAAAAAAAGAAAGACAAAAGGTCATGGAGACATTTTTTTTGGGTGAGAGATTTTTTTTTTTAATATAGAGAAGAAAGAAAGGCAGAAAGAATCAGACCAGCATAACAGCTTTGAAAGCTACATGAATTTATTATATATTTAAAAAGTATAGCAGCAAGCTATACAAAACAGATTTGCAGTTTCATGTACAACTAACCTTCATTCTTCTGCAATGTATATGGAATGTTCATTTTACTTGGCAGTTGTAAAATTCAGAAAATAAAAAAAAAATTGTGTAAAAAATATAAAGCATCAAATGCTTACATATGCCATGTACTATACTAAGTGCTAGGGATACAAATACAAAAGGTGAGACAACTCTACCCTCAAGGAACTTGCAATCCCACTAGAGGAAGACAACACACACACAAGTGAATTTTGGTTTCGTGAAGCCATACGAGGGGTAAGGGGTAGGGGGAAATGGGTGTTGAAAAGGGAAGAATGGGAAAAGAGAACACAGATGGCTGAGGTGGGCAGCTAGTTGGAAGAGAAGCACAAGCAGCTAGATATAAAGGTAGGTAAATGTGCACTCACAAAAAAAGGTTACTCAGTCCTAGGATAGGCATTCCAAAACTGAATGGATTAATCATTCCTCCTCTGAGCAGGGAAAGAGGACAGAGGCCTCTGAGTGGCCTAAAGGGTTAGGGAAGGAGGCCTAACTCTGGCACACTTAAGTCTGTAAGAGTAGCTCTTCAGGAGTCTAGCAACAACCTGATTGAGCTCTGAAACCAACTCTGGGCCTGTTTCCTCCTCTATAAAATAAAGAAATTGAACAAGGATCCTTCCAATTCCAGTAGTTTTATGAGTCTAGGAGATCTGTGCTATCTCCACCTTAGCTCAGTCTTGATTTCAAAAAGAAATTAATAAGGATCCTTTAACAAGTAACTTCCTCTCTCTGAAGCTTCAGAAGCTTCCCTCTGTAAAAATGAAAAAACTGGACTGATGATTTCCAAGGTCCTTTCTAACTCTAAACTGATACCTTGAGGGGACTTTTAAGCCTCTCTCTCTCTTCAGCATTCTTCCCCAAAACATTTTCTATCAGTTTGGCATAAGGGTTACCACTCTATTGGCCCTACTTGCTAGTAATGGAGAGGCAGGGGTAGGGGAGAGGAGAAGAGGGAGCAGAGCATCTGATTATCAAAAATAGTAGTAAAATAGAAAGCTACCCAATGGCTATTTCCTCTTGACTATGGGAGTGACAAGGCCACCTCACTCTTCTATATTGGCCTCAGTTTCCAGGAGTCTATCACCAGGAGTGCTATTCATCCTTGGCATAGATCAGGGTCCTGGCCTGGGTGTAAAAATCCCTAATTAGGTCCTCGAACACATGCTGCACACAGCAGGGACTTAATAACAGTTGAATTACTGAGGAGATTGCATCATTTTTTTAAACCTTAGGCATCCATCCATGAGGAACAAAAATAAGAGGCTTTTTTTTTTTTTAAAAAAGATAACCAAGCCATCTTATTTATCCAGGGATGGGGAATGCACCCATTTCTGAGGCAGCCAATCCCACTTTTGATCAGCACTAACTTTTCCTTTATGGCTCAGTTCCCTCATCTATAAAATGAAGAGGTTGGTCTAGATAACCACTAAGGTCCAATCCAGATCTAAATATAGGACTGTATGATTCTAAAACCAAGCAGAAATCTGTTTCTTTGCAGTCTCCACCACTGTTTTCAGTTCTGCCCTCAAAGTGAACAGGGTAAGTCTGCCTTCTGTTATATGAGGGTGCTTGAGATACTCAAACTATAATCCCTTTCAGGGCAAACATCCCCAGTTCCTTCAACTCATTCTTATACTACTGCATGGCCTCCAGGCTCTCTACCAAACTTGTAGCTCTTTTTTTAGACATGCTCCTGTTTGTCAATGTTCATTTTAAAACATAACAGTGAGAATCAAACACAAAACTCCAAATGACTAGGGAAAACTAATAGCTCTCATTCTGGACATTATGTTTCTATCAATGGAATTCAGCTACATTCACAATAGTTTTTTTTTTTGTTTGTTTGTCACAGTCATTGATCTATTTTTGGAGATGAATGGCAAATAGTGGAATCTCAAAAATCACAACTTTCCTATCAGCCTGCCTTCCCACTACACTTTAGGATAGAACATTGACAACTCTGGCTAATTTAACCCACAGTTCCAAATCAAGGCTGAAGAAAATATCCAAACCCGGCCAAGAGGGTAACACTGGAACAAGAGGAAGAGAATTAGCTGTAGGAGCCACAATATTAGCATACTAAGTTAGAATTACTTTCTAACATAAGCAACTTAAATTCTACCAAAACCTCTATCCTTTCATAATGGGATATAATAACTTAAGAAAAAAATTGTAAATAACTTTAACAGGAAAAACCTTAAAGAGCACTGGATTCCCCATTAACGCCCCACTAACAAGCCCAATCTGATATATTATCATACTGGATAAATGCCAGCCAATCTTTACTCAAAAGATAGAGGATCAACTAACACTAAAGCTGTTCTGCTGGCAACAGTTGAGTAGGATTCTATAATAGATCTTTATTTGGAGAGATGGAAAAACCTTTCTAAATGGAGAGAAATGTCTTGTGATCTACCTAAAACCAAGTTGTTTGGTATAGAAGATGATGATTCAAATGATCTATTTCAATAACAACAAATCTTGTCAGAATGACTAACACTAAAGCACTAGACCTTTGTGAAACTGTATGCAACATCTACCTAAAGGTCTTTCTGGATTGCCATCAGGATCTTCTCCCCCTCCTGATCTGAATGGGTCAGAGTCAGGGCATTTTCACATTCTTTTCACGATAGTTAAGAACTCAACTCGAGCATTTTACTTTAATAGTTTTACTTGTTTAACTGGCCTCAATGAAGTGCCTACTCTTGGAAAATGTCACTACATCCATAAAGCAACAAAGGGTACAGAAACTCACCATCTTGGCCCTGAAGCGGCCATGAGCAAGTTCACCAACAAAAGTCAGCTTGCTGGGCTCAGATTTCCGAAGTAGGTGTCTTTTGACCCCTTCTATGGCATTAATATACTCTTCCAGCAATCTGTTAATTAAAACAATTTCCCAATTTTATACACACAGATATCTACATGCCTATGATCCACGTTTGAGCTTCAACTGAGGATAATGATTGGAGGGGATGGGGGTTGGATAGAAAACAAGACCTGTGATTACACTTACTCCTAAAGAATGTCCCACTACCACCTGCTCTGAAATCTCTAGTCTTATCAAGCTGCCTTGGATATCAAGAAATTAAACAACTTGTCCAGGGTCACAAAGCCAGTATGTGTCAGAGGCCAGCTGTCTATTCACAATGCTACACTGCCTTTTCAAGGACACAAATATATCTGGTCCTCCCTATAAATGTTTTTCTAGCATGCAGGAATGCAGAGCTTTTGAAGGTGAAGACTGACTCAGAAGGACTGGTGGATGATTTGTCTGCACTCACGTACAAATGCAGCTGAGTGTTAATATTAACAAGTCCTAGAAAACCTGGGATCCAATTCCATCTCATCCTGGCTACTCTAGAACCTTGAACATATTATTTCACTACTATAAACCTGAAGCAATTCTCTCAACATATTAAGATGTGATTCATATTGGTAAAGGGAGTTTCTAAACCAAGAAATCACAAGTACTAATATAATAAACAGATTTCTATAGTGCTGTACCAAGTGCATTTTCCACCAGAGCACTATATATATCATTCCCATTTTATGGATGAGGAAACTGAGGCTCAGGGAGGAAGTTAATTGCCCAAGGTTATCAGACCAGTAAGTTAAGTGCTAGAGCTGGGACTTCCAATTATTCTAATACCAAGTCCAGTGTTTTTTTGGGGGTTTTTTTGTTTTTGTTTTTGTAACATTAAGATTTCAAATTTTAGCCTTTGACGAATCCTAGAATAACTATAAAGATAAAACATGTATCTTCTTTCTTACCTTAAAATATCATATAAAATCCTATAGTTCTCTCAATAAAGTCAAACTCACTTGAGGCTTTAGCTTACAGACTTTATGACAATTAAAATCTCCCCCACAATATCTTAAATATTTCTTAATACTACAAAAGTAAAGATATTCTAGAAACCCCAAATGGAACAGAGATAGCAACATAAAGTTTGATTTAAACTTCAAAGAAAAAAACAGTAAGGAGGGTCAACAAAGTTTTTATGGCAAAGGTGATCTAGATTTCACTTTTCCCCTAAGAGCTAAAGTACGTACTTTTTTTAAGTTAACATTTAAACTGCTCAGTATAAGCTTGTCTTTCTTTGTTTTAAGACAGGAAAAAATATTTTTTATTTCTTTACTTACATGTAAAAACAATTTTTAACAATCGTTTTAAACTACCTTGAGTTCCAAATTCTCTTCCCACTCTCACCCCGCCCCCCATTAAGATAAAGGTTATACATGTGCAGTCATGCAAAACATATTTCCATATTAGTCATGTTGTGAAAGAAAACAGACTGAAAAATGAGAATAAAAAACAAAACAGTAGGCTTCAATATGCATTTATATTCCATCATTTCTTTCTCTCAAAGTGGATAGCATTTTTCCTCATAAGCCCAATAGGATTTTTGTATTGCTGAGAATACTTATGTCATTCACAGCTGATCATTGTATAATATTGCTGTTACTGTGTACAATGTTCTCCTGGTTCTGATGACTTCACTCAGCATCAGTTCATGTAAGTCTTTCCAGGTTTTTCTAAAAGCACCCTGCTCATCATTTCTTATAACACAACAGTATTCCATCACAATCATATACCACAACTTGTTTACCTATTCCCTAATTGATGGGCATCCCCTCAATTTCCAATTCTTTGCAATTACCAAAAGAGCCGCTATAAATATTCTTGTACATAAGGGTCCTTTTCCTTTTTTTTTTTTTAAATCCCTTTGGGATACAGACCTAGTAGTGGTATTGCTGGATCAAAGGATATGCAAATTTTATAGTCCTTTGGGCATAGTTCCAAATTGCTCTCCAGAATGGTGGGATCCATTCACAATTCCCCACCAACTGTGCATTAGTGTCCCAATTTTACCACATCTCCTCCAACATTTGTCATTTTCCTTTTCTGCCATGTTATAAACTTTTCTTCTTAAGCATTTGAAGCATCCCAGTGTTAAGACTATTGGTGTTTCAATGACCAATTCCATGGGACTCAAGGTAAAAAATGCTATCCACCTCCTCAAAGAGCCATGATAGATTCAAGAGTTCAAGACAAAAATTTTTGGATGCAGCCAATGTTTTGTTTGACTACACATATTTGTAACATGAGTAGGCTATGAGGTTGTTGAGTATATCCTTTCTCCATGTGAGAAAGGGAGGTGATAGGAGAGAATCTAAAAATAAAATAAAACTTAATTTTAAATAATGATGGGTGAAGAAATAAAGAACTTAACCAAAAATTTTTTTTTAATTTTCAAGACCTGCATCTCCAAATGAGACAGCCCAGTGGAATAGACACCTGGCTTTTGAAGTCAGAAAGCCCTCAGTTCAAATACTACCTTCTAGCTATATAACCATGGTTAAATCACTGAAGTTCTTAGTGCCTTAGACAACTGTCTAAGACTAAGTTACAATGGAGCTGCTCCACTACAAATTAGTGGAAGGAGTTTGTACATGGGTTATTTCCCCTAAACCGAAGACATAACAAATCTAGACCTGTCTACAACTGTCTACTGGGACATCTCTACCTGGATACCCTATCATTCCAAATTCACCATTTCCAAAGCCAAGCTTATTATCTCTTTAAAACAAAACAAAAATCTCTGGGTTCTAGTCTAATATCATTATTCCTGTCAGTCTCACATGTTTAAAAGCTTTGTGTTATCTGTGTTATTGCAAAAGTAGAACTGACAGAGCTTGGTAAATGACTGGTTATGAAAGGGGATAGAATTAATCTGTAATTAAGTCCTATCAACTCTACTTACACAACATCTCTTTGATTCATTCCCATCTGTCTTATTCCCATTAACACTATCTTTCTGAGGTCCTTTTTACCACTTACCTGGATAATAACTTCCTTCTAGGTCTTCCTACTTCAACTATCTCTGTCCACTGATCCCTTTACACTGCTACCAGACTAATCCTTACCCAGGATATCCAGTCATATCACTCTTCTGTTAAAACTTTTCAATGGCATACTACTGTCTGATAAAGCTATAATTCTTTAGCTTAGAATTCCCGTGGCCTTCCACATACTAGTACCATGTCTCTCCTGCTTTATAACTCCTCTCTATGTACTATAACACTCCATACAAGCTGTACAGACATTGTGCTTCCCCGCTGCTGCCTTTGCTCACAACTATTCACCCTGTGCCTAGAATCTTATCTTGCCCCCACATCTCCTGTAGACTTCTTATCTAGCCAGTAAAGCCCAACTAAAATGCTAATCTCCAAAAAGTCTTGAATGGTTTTCCTATTCATTTAATTAACTTTCCCATCCATAACTCACTTCACTTGCACATTCATAATGCAATTATGTTAGTACTTGCATGACACAGAACCACAGCAAGGCATGAGAACCATGTGGTGTAGAAAACCACATCTTACCAGAATTCATATTTTTTCTACTGTTTATGGTTTCTGAATGGTTCTGAATACAGTAAGTACAAAATTCAACTTGGGAATGCCAGCAAAGAGCTAAGGTACAAACTGAATTCACAAAAACCTTATTTCAAAAGTAGAGAAAACAGAACTCACTCATTTTCTTTCTTTCCTCCCTGGATCCATTGCTTCAGCAAATATTCATAGTAGCTGTCAGCTCGGGCACCTAGAGTATAGACTCCCAGGTGAGTAAAGAGGCCACTGTTGGTATTGATAAACATGGGAACCAAGCCATCATTCTTCCCTGATAGGGAATGAACATGTTTCATCACTTTTTCCACAGCTGTCTGTAACATTCAACAGAGGAAACAGGTAAAGAAGAACAAGTATGTGAATGTCATGGTTCTAGAGCTAAAGCAAGAGGTCAAAGGGGCACTAGCTATATGAATCTCTGAACATCTAGTCTGCCTCACTCGACTTTATTTACTAATTAAGGTTTGGCAGAATAGGTCATCATGAAAAAAACTAAATGTTGCCTGGCAGCCTTCATTTCCCATAACCAAATAGCACCTGGCTAGAATTTAACAAAGACTTAACTCAGATTACTCTAAATGAGGTTTATAAAGGCAATTCAGACACTGGTACATAACATTAAAGTAATTTGGGGGCCAACAAGTTGCCGGCAGGTTTTCTCTGACAGGGTACAGAAGAGCTTAATTTACCTTCCTAACTAGTCAATTTTTATTCCACCTAATGACTATATAGCCTTTTGCTTTATAATTTGCCTGCCACTGACCAATGGCTGATATAAAATGATTAATAAATCTTTGCTGAATTCTTGTTGAATTTTATTGACTCATATAGCTTCCTGGAAGGCAAAGGAAAAACAAATGTTTTCAAACCTCATTATGACCTTTAAAAGCATCAATTATGGAAGATGAACTAGATTATCTCTAAAGGTCAGTCCAGTTTTAAGCTTCCTTGAATCCATGCACCTATAAAGTAGCTTCTATATTACACATTAAAAGCAGTAGTAGCTCATCCAAAATACATGAACTGTCAACTCAGAATGAAGTCATTAAAGAGTTAAACAGTCCCACAAGTTTGGATTTTGAAACCTAAAAATTGTTTTGTTTTTAAATTAGGAGAGAATCAGGGCAGGTAGGTGGCACAGTAAATAGAGTCCCAGCCCTGGATTAAGGGATACTTGAGTTCAAATTGGGCCTCAGACACACAACATTTATAGCCGTGTGACCTTGGGCAAGTCACTTAACCCCAATTGTCCTGCCTTCCCCCTCCAAAAAAAGGAAAACAAATTAGCAGAGAATTCAATTGGGAACTACAATAAGGAATAGATACAAAGGAATAAAGGCAATTATTTGCCTCTTTTAACAAATCTATGGGATTTAAAAGGATGTTAAAGAGAAATTACTTCCATCTCTCCCACCTAAGGGAGAAATCTACCTCCTAGCCACTATTTTCCTCCATGAAGATCTGTTAGAACCAAGTCTATCCCAATTAGATGATGAATTTATGATGGTGTCTGCTAAATTAGTTTTATTCTCTTTATTTGGGACTACAAACAGACTTTTAGGCTATTGGCATTTTTTTAATACAACTATTGTAGCACACTATAAAATCAAACCTCTTACAATAATAGCAAAGGATAAAGTTAAAAAGAGTGGACTATAAGTGGTTCAAGTCCTGCCTCGTTATTAAAAGCCCCCCTTTTCCTAAGCGGGAAATATCTAAATAACTAGTTAGTCTATACCTGGAATCTCATATCTCCAGTGAGCCGAGAGAGCTCTCTAAACTCCAGCTGGATACTTGTCACCTCTGCCACAGTGCTATCAGAGGTCCACCGAGGAGGGTGGGCAACACCACTGCCAATGTTTACATCAGAGTATGGGATCCTGGAGGGGGTGTTGAATGCTGGCATTAGCCGATTTCCAATATCTTTCTAATAAAAAGAAAAGAAAACATTCAACAAAACATATAAAAGTCCTTGAGAACCTACCTGTTTTATATGCTGCTCTGCCTATGTATTACCCCCCTTTTTCATGTAAGGAGGGCTGCTTGGTGATAGACCAAGCTGCAACCATAGTGTCTGAGGAAACAGCTACAGTGGAAGGAACACTAGAAGAGAGCTCAAAATACCAAGGTTCTGTCTTTGTCCTGTCACTAGCACGCTGTGACCTTGGCTGGGCAAGTCACCTAATCTCTTTGAGACTCAATTTTCTCTTATGTAAATGAAGGATAATTCCTATTATACAGGATCACTGAGTTGTTGAGTAAGATAAAGCACCACCTAAACTAGAAGGTATTATAGAAATGTGAGGAACTGTTATCTGCCTGTATCCAATCAATTCAATATAAACTCATACACAATTTCTAATCATCACTGAATCACATTTCTTAAAAAATTTCAAGTGGAAGAAACACAAAGATGTGATTAAATTGCTAAATATGACTCTAAAGGAGTAAATTATAATAAAAATAGCCCCACCCTTAGCCTAAACACTGCAGTAACAAAAATCAAGGAAAAGACATATTATTAATTTAGTGATTTTAAAGGGAGAGAAAAGCACCTTGAATTGGGAAACTCAGATCACTTACTGCCTTTTCCAGAAAAAGACTATCTCCAGATAAATGGTAGGTACTCAGAAGTCCACCCAAGATTCGGATAGTACTCTCAAATAGATTTACATCCACATTTTTTCCAAAATTCAATTCCGTCTTCACCCATGCCTTGGCTTCTTCAAATTCTACGTTGCAAAACAAAAAAGGCCAAAGGGACTGAATTGATAAGGATATTACTTGCATATATTCTACACCCCTCTAACTCTAAAACTATGATTCTATGGTTAGGTTTGAAAATCTAACTATGACTAAAAAAATTATTTCTATCTAGCAAATAAATTTTCTATGTCAAGGCTAAACCTGCTCACCACCCCCCACTTTTTTTGGAGGGGGGAAGGCAAGGCAATTGGGGTTAAGTGACTTGCCCAAGATCACACAGCTAGTGAGTATGTCAAGTGTCTGAGGTTGGATCTGAACTTAGGTTCTCCTGACTCCAGGGTCAGTGCTCTATTCACTCACTACCTACTTGTTCTGCTAACCCTATTTTTAATCTACAGGGTTAAAGAGGATACCTAAGCAGGACTCCAAATAAGAAAAGTTTCGGACACTAGTTTGTTGATGTCAAAGGGGAAGATAATATGCATTTACGTAGCTCTTACACATCTGGTCACTGTGCTAATCACTTTACAAATATTTATCATCTGAGTTGGTAAGGGTCAATGAAGATACAACCAAACCACTCAAAATCTTCCAAGTTAAAAAAAAAAATCCACCACAGTTTAAAATATCTAGAGTGCATCCTTTGGGCAAGTTGAGGAGCTGAGGAATTTTAGAGCTATAGTAACCTAAGCAGGATCATAAAACTTAAAATTTAGATGGAGAAGAAATACGCTGGAACCAGGGTATGTGTACAGTACACCAGATCTGTACTAAGGTTAAATATGATAATCTTTCACAAACTGACAGCTCTCCTTATGATTAAAGAAGAGACAAATTTTAGATTTGACAAGCAGATGGTACTACTAGGAACCTATTTTAAAGCTGTCCAGACTTAAAGGCAGCTTAAATTTAATAATCAATCTTGGTCCCAGATATAACTGATGAAAATACAATTGTCTTAACTCAGTAGAAGTCAGGGACTATGAATGTAAAATGTCTGTCAGACATGGGCACCTACAATACTGGTCAATTTGTTCAGTTATTTTTCTTTGTTAATGGGAGGATTCGCTGAGGGGTAAGAGGTATATAGTTAAATGGCTTTACTAAAGAAACATGTAAACAAAAGGCACCAAATAAGACTAAAAAAAAAAAAATCAAATTAAGCTGTCCAGTAGAGGGAGCTCTACTCCAGCTGCCCAGACTTCTTTTACAGCCTACAGTAGTAGCAAAGACCTCATAAGGTACAGTCCATTCCCTCATTTTATATAGGAGACTGAAGCTCAGGATCACACAATTAGAAAGTGACAAGAGTCTATAAGAGGAGACAACAAAAACAAAAGCCACCAAAAAACCCCAAATCAACTGTGACTATCATAAACTACTGAAACAAAAAAAGCACCTTTATACCTGTGCAAGTTTTAAAAATACCTATGGAAATCTCTACCTGCTTTAAAACACATATATACAAAATGGAAAGCAACAGGCTCGTTTAGTGGCACCTTCCAACGAAATATCTATTTATGTATCTAAGGAGAGTCAGGAGCATTACTACATGTCTATGTTTTGAAAGAACACAAAAGGAAATAACACAAAAATCAGTAATTTTAATAGCTACACAGGAACAAATAATTAGGAGTACTACACATCACTGTGATTTTTTTGTTTTTTATATGTAAAGATTAAGCAATGTGGATAAACTATACAGATGGTGCACTATGTTTATACTGTGCAAACTGATAAGATAGCATAGTTTCTCACAGTTGGCCAAAGCCTTAAAATGTCCTACCATTAGGAAACATTTTCTCCAAGAGAAAATAGTTTATATTACTAATTTATTATGTCAATTATTATTGTGTTATTAATCTATTAATGCAGACAACACATTTTCTTAAAAGATTACAAAGCACTTTCCTCACAAAATTCCCATGAGGTAGAGTGTGCAACTATCATCCCCATTTACAGATGAAGAAACTGAGATCCAGGAGGTAGACTTGCCCAGAGTCACAGCTATTAAATGTTGAAGGTTGAATGTGAAACAGGTCTCTACTGACTTTAAGTCTAGCACTCTTTACACATCACTCTACACTATATCTCTTTAAAAAGCTTTCCAAAAAGAAAACCCTGTAATCCCATCAATTTTAATGGAGACATTAATAAAACACAGGCATTTATTTAATGGTCAACAGATATTTAACCACTACTGTAAATAGGTTAAGGAAACACCCAAATATCAGTACTTCTGCCACAAAAGCTTATTCAAGCTTTCATTATGCCTCATTTGGACTATGTCAATAAGGGGTTGTTGCCAGTCTCTTAAAAAAAAAAAAAAAGGGAGTGGCACACTGGGATTCACCGATTTTGATAGCCAACCAATGATATATACTGAATACCACCCCAAATTTTTAAAGTAACATAGACAACCTGTGAGAACTGCATGATTCCACATAACTAGAAGCCTTGTAAGAGGTCATCTAGTCTAACCCCTGCCATCAGACAGCACCACCCCTCTCCCAATCCATTCTACACATCCTTCCCATATTGGTCTTCATGTTCTTTGGCTGCTCAAAAACTTTTAACAGCTCCCCTCTCCTTATATTATGAAGCGTATACTCCTTAGCCTGACAAGGCTCTCCACACTGGCTCCAATTTGGCTTCCTTATCTCCTCTTCTTCTTCCTTTAAGTACTCTATAATCATGCTAAAATGGATTGTGCACTATCCCCTATACACATTTTTTCACCTCTGCCCCATTTACTTATACTCTTTCGAACACCTAGAATGCCTTATCTCCACTTGCTGGCACCCCACCCACGCATCCATGATCAGCTAAAATGCTACCCCTTCTATAAAAGCACACTTTTTTCCTCACTTGATCATACAGCATTTCATACTTCTTTTATATACTTAACATTTTAACTTGAAATATTTCGGTTTACAGGTCTTTACCCCATCTACAAAAAAGTTGAGTGGTGGGATAAACTATACCTACCTTTCAATGTCCTCCAATTCCAATATGGTACATAAGTGTTCGCTGACTAAACAAAACAAAAGGCATCAAGGGTTTGGTATACTACTTTGGGATATGTCTGACAAAGTATACTTTCAAATAGGGTTCAACTAGAAGATATGAATGATAAATGATACCTTCTTTTAAACCCAAAATCCACATGGTGTCCAGGGCATCGATTAGCGTCAGACCAAGTCCAAACCACTCACTGAATGAATGTGTCAATGGCTTTAGCTCATCATGTCCCCAAGCAAACTTTTTGTATCCTTTCCATGCATGGCGGAATGCTTCTATCACAGCCATTTGCCTTTCATTGATGAGAACTATAAGATTAAAGAGAACATTGTCTTTCAATACAGTAAAAACATGGAAGATCTGACTGAATATAATAAACAAGTCTCAAGTTGCTCAGGAAGACCATCTGTTACCGTGGAGTTATGGTTGCTATGGACACTGCTCTCTAAAACCTCTACTATTCAGAGTCAACAGTGGGAGACATTGCTTGTCACAACCAAGATAAAAATAAAGAACTTCACTTCTACCTCATACATTAGAGGGGGGAAAAAAGGAAAGAAAAAAAAGCTAAACTGAGATGAAGTAAGGGCTACCATGAATCTGGCAAGAAAATCTGGTTGCTCAGGAATTATTCCCGAAAGCTTTAAAATCCCGTAAGACTACTAAGGCAATATGGTATAGAGCAGTGGTTCTCAAACTGTAGTCCCTGGGACCCTTTCAGGGAATTCACAAGACCAAAACTATTTTTATATTAATACTAAGATATTAAAAATTTTAATAGACATAACCTATCTAAAAAAGTTCTTGGGGAAAGGGGTCCTCAATAGTTCTTTTAAAATTTATTTGTAAAAGGGTTCTGAGATAAAAAATTTTGAGAACCATGGGCATAGGGGAAAGAACATGGGATTTACAACCTTAAGACCAAAGTCTGAATCCCACTTGTGTCACTTTTTTGTCAGTTAACTTTGCTAAGTCTATCTAGAAAAACGAGAGCATTGGACTAAACTCCTATCCAACTCCAAAATCCTATTACACTTACTTCCTAGTCACTGTAACCCTCCTTCTGGTTCAGACTACCCTGCCCTCCCTAAGCCTAAGGGTTACAGTGGCTAGAACACTCATTTGCCAGATCTAAATGCCCTGAAGTTATTACCATAAGGTACTGGGTCCAAAAGAGTTTTCAAAACATAAAAATGCATGTTTTAGAAATGCCTATAGAGATGAACAGAGATGCTAACACCTCTCCTCAGTTACTACTAAGCTTACCTCTACCTGATAAAACCTCAACCAAACACATAATCATTAGCCTGAATCTGCAATGTTTGTGTATTTTGGGAGTATTACAGTCAATCAGCAATGTTTCAAAAACAAAACCAACCCCACCCCTTTCTTAAACTGAGATGAACTTTTCCAGGATTCCATAGCAAATGGCAAAGCAGAAATTAAAGTTTGTGCCCATGAATTCATAATATATTTCTCAGTCATATCATATTGCAACTCAATAATTTAAGGAACAAAATTGTTACTTGTTATCTCTTTCCATATAACATGTATCTATTCTATTCAGCTGATGGAAAGTCTTTAATCCTTTAATAAACAAATATGTGCATCTCCACTCAAAGCACTATACTAGATTGTTAAAAAGATATCAAAATAATAGGGCAATTTTTACCCTCAAGGAGCTAGTAATATACAAGTAAAAAAGACAAGTACACAAACTATAAGACAAAACAGAAGTGTCAGATGAAACATACAAGCCAAGTTATTATAGAAATCCAAAGGAAGGAGAAATAATAGTGGGAAGAGATCATTTCAAATAAGGTCTTTGAAATTTTAAAAATTTTAGATATTGTTTTTATCAATTTTGCAAAAAATACTTCCCCCATCTATTATTCATTTTAAAAAATTATTTTATGTACATTAAAAGCATACGCAAATCTTGGCTCTACTAATTTATTTATGAATTTCAAAAAGGAATCTCCCCTTTCTAAATGAGATAGATATTTCATTCTCAAATTTTTTTTACAATCCCTTTTTTGTTTTAAGTCTTGTCCAGGTAGATTTCACTGAGCTAATAAGGTATGTGATAGGGGGTCTAAATTCATTTTTTACCTAACTGCTATAATGTTATCATATACACTTATGAAATAATGAATCATTTCCCCAGTTTTTGTTTCCTACAGATTTATCAAATGTATAAGTTTTGTACATATTTGGTTAGATAATCTGCTGAATAGATTCTATTCATCAATATATTTCTCCCTTTTTTTGTTCAACACTAGGTAGTTTTGATGATAACCACTTTGTTTTAAAGTATGAAAATACAAGATCACCTTAATCAGCATTTAAAAAGTGTACTTCTTGATACTCTTTTTCATTTGTTTTTCCCTTACATCATTATGATCTTGGAGTACTGAATCTGCATTACATATAGAAATTAATTTGAACAGTAGTCATTTTACTATACTGTGACTCAAACATGAATGGTAAAAATCCTACCAGTTATTTAGAAATTCCTTTATTTCAGTTATTATTGTTTTACAGTATTCCTTCTAGAGATGATACATATTCCTATATAAGTTAATTCCCAAATATTTTATAATTTTTGTCATTCTTAATATATATTACTAAGAAGTAAAAATACAAATTATATTTTTGGATTAATCATGTGCCCTGTAACTTTAGCAAATTCATTTACTGTTTCCATCTTTTTTTGAGACAGTTGTATTTTCTAGATAAATAATACCACCTGCAAATAATGGTATGAAGCCCTGGTTGGCATCAATGAATAATTTTTAAAAAGACATTACTACAATCTACTAATATTTTATTTAGTATTTTTGCAATTATGTTGATTAAGAAAACTTATTTTTCCTAAGATTTCCTTTTTCAGTTTTATTTTTCCCAGGTTTAAAAATCAATACCATATTTGCCTAATAAAAGGTGCTAGAGAGTATTTCATTTGTTTCTCTAACTTTTAGTTAAAGAGAATAAGTGGTTACCTAAAAAAAGAAAATTACCAAAACTGATACAACAGTAAATTATATACACAGACTTATCTTGGCTAAAAAGATTCTAAAAGTAACCACCCAAAACTGCACAATTTAAAAAAAAAAAACCTGGCTTGGAAAGATTCATAGACAAATTCTTTTAAACTTTCCAAGAATAAGTAATCCATAAATATCACAGATTACTTGAAGATGGAACCCTTTCCAATTGCTTTTATAAGTAAATACACATCTGATCAACATAACACTAAATGTCACCGAAATATATATTTTCTTTGACTTCTACTAGGCCTACGGCCCAAAGAGATAGAAAAAAGAAGAAAAGGACCCATGTGTACAAAAATATTTATAGCAGTTCCATTACAGCAAAGAACTGGAAGCTAAAAAAGTGCCCATCAACTGGAGAATGGTTGAACAAATTATGGTGCATCGACCTAATGCAATATTGTGCCATTCAAAGTGAAGGAAGAGATGTTTTCAGAGAAACTTGTGAAGATTTATATTAACTGAGGCAGTGAAGCAGAGCCAGGACAAGTTATCCATTAATAGTGTTAAGAAAAATAATTTCTAAAAGACATAAGAAGTTTTATCAACACTATGACCAACCGAGTTTGCAAGAATGATAAAGTGTAGTACCCATATCCTGAAAAGATGGACTAAAATTGCAGAACACACATTTTCAGATACAGCCAATGCAGAAATCTGTTTTGTTTTGCTTGACTGTATACATATGTTAAAAAGACTTTTTCTTTGTTATTGTTTAAAATACAGATTTCCTAACATATATGCAAAAACACAAAATAAAATATTAGCAAATAAATTACAACTCTAATGTAATTAAAAAATAATAAAAACTTAGAAAGGAGGGCTACCTGGTTTCTTCTGGCTTTTAACTTCCAATGCTGAAGACTTGTGACCTGGCTCTTGAATTTTATTGGAAGGGGGTTCTGTGCCCTGGTCAGGCTCAATCACTGCACCTCTCCAGCTATAAGAGACAGGAAACAATAATTAAAATTATTTGAGAACATGAAATTTATCAAGTAATTAAGCACCTATATGTTTAGCTCTTCACTAGAAGCTGCAGTGTTAGTCTCTACACCAAAGAAGCTTAAGTCTTATTAGAACACAGGGAATAATACAAGACAGTTAATACATACTAACTTATGTGGCATGATGCAAAGAAGACTGAACAGAATGGGTTGTATTTAATATAGGTAAGATTCCCTGGGGATATCAGTTCAAGACTACAGTCTTTCAATGAGAATTCAAATGAGTAACTTCTGTAAACTTATCACTCTTAAGGGTGATAGTATGTATGAAGATCCCATCACAGTCTTGACCATAGCAGGGTATCAGTTCTTGCTACTAATTATTTTCTCTAAGAACAAAAGATAAGTCATTAAATCACTCTGCTCTAGGCAAGAAGTTTTTTGTTTACCAAAGCTAGGTGAGCCCTAGCAGTTAGCAAAAAAAACACTATGATATAGCTAGAAGGGAGGCAGTATTTCCACTTACCAAAAGGAAGCTAATTACTATTTCAATAAGCTATAAACCTAGAATTCTGCTTTTTATGCCAATGCTGAGGGTAGGCTTACTGTACAAGAGGTGGAACATTTCGCTATTGTTTGAGCAATGCTGGGGGGGGGGTTTGGTTTGTTTGCAAATATAGAATACAGTAAAAGTAAACTCAGTAAAGAGCAGTTTTTTAAAGAAATTAATCCATAGTTATATTTAAGTAGCAAGCAGCCTTTCCTAGATTTTTAGAACATCTGACATAGTTAAAAATCCCATAAAACTTGTCTAATGGTGAAGTGCTTGAGGGAAATATCTTCACAAAATAATTTTTACATACAAATGTATTAAACAATAAAAATGTTTTCAGATAACTAAATACTGAGTTTAATAAAAAGTTCTTCAAGTCAAATATATTAAAGAATAGTACATATATCTCACAGACAAGCTCCAAGCATTTAAAAGACCTGCATAACATAAGGTTTTTCCATATACATTAAAAACACTGCCAGGTAAATGCTACACACCATCCATTATGAGAAACAATTTACAACTGCCTAGAAGTCCCATGCCTCTAGAACTGAAAGTGCTCAGCTAATGGAAAGAGAATGCTACCCCCACAATTCTCATTGCAATCTAAATGGCAGGAAGCTGCCAATAACTCAAAGCATTTAATTCAGGAGAGTAGCTCTACCCACAAGACACAGGAAAGACAGATTAAATATTCGCCGATGTGTTTGGAGGCTCCATTCCATCTTCTGACTTTGACTCATTGTCCCCACTTCCACCCTCCCCTCCACAAAACAACCAAAAACCACCCCCAACCCTCTTTATTCCATTTTAAAATGTAGGAGCTAATGGATTTTAAAAGGGAAAAAAACTACTGGAGGTTGGGGGGAGGTACAAAAAGTTTTATTAGCAAGACTTTATTTCACATTCTGGAAAAGGCTTCTAGACTAGTTGTTTCTAAATTTTATTTTTCATGTAATCTAGCATAATTATTAACCTATGACAGTGCAATCAAGAGATAATATATAATAATATATAGTCTGGACAAGGCAAAACATGTTTGTGGGTGTTTGGTTGTTTGTTTGCTTTTTTTTTCCCTTGGGGGAGGCGGGGGGAGTCAAATTTTCTTTCTTTCCAAAAAGCAAAGCTCAAAACATATTAATATCTATGTTTTACCTTGCAACTAGTAATAAGATATTGCTATGATACCTAATAACAGTCCTCTCAGATTTGTTTTCTTTGTTGTCCTGGTCACGTTCCTCCTCCAGCCTCTTGGTATCATCATCATGTGATCTTTCCTTCAAATCTTCCTGTGGAGCTTTGATCTGTAGATTCCCAAGCCTCCCTCGACGAGGATTTCGGATTTTCTATAAGGTGCAAAGACTTCCCATGAAATTAACTGCATATACTCTACTGAGGTTTTTTAATATCCCTACCCTCAAGCACAGCAGAATGGCTTATATCAAAGAAAACATGAAAATTATTAAAATAGTATATAGAGTTTCAGATGCCCATATAGCTTCAGATCCTTATTTCTATGACACTGTAAAAACAAAAGAGAAACTACCAGACTAACCAGCCCAGCTTGACAGAAATTCTGTCAAATTGATAACTTTCTCAATGCATATAGTAAGCTATCTGCTGACACCCTGGACACCTACAAATAGCAACCTAGCAGATACAGTATTCCAACATAAAGGCCCTGAAGACCAATATCACAAATCTGAAATGAGGAGAATAGATGTGTTTCAGTTATGGGAAACGTATCTATATTAATTTAAGTATGGATGACCATTTCCCTAAAGGTACATCAAAGTTGCTGTAGACCCCAGATGAAAAAAGGGTTGAGATAATGTAGCAAAGTAAAGAAGGTACCAAAAGAATGCTTCCAAACCTGTTACTTCAGACCTAGATATTCCTTCCAGAACTGGAACTGTTTTTCTCAGCTTTATGTGGACCTATTTGTCCCTCACCCTCATATAGCTCTACCTGGATTTTTAGCTTGCCAAACTGTAAAAAATGGTCAACAGTGATTAGGACAGTCATGATGACTGCTAGAGTTCAAACTATACAGATTCAGCCTACTGTACAGCCGAGGCTGCATGTAGTTAACTCTCCAAACTAAAAACGATGAAACTCTAGTGGCAATGCTACAGAAAAGGGAGAAGGGCCCATCCTTTAAGGCTTTACCCTATGGATCCAATCCCTGATAGCTGCCAGGTTACAAGCATCCTTTTTCAGAGCTGCCAGGTTACAAGCATCCTTTTTCAGAGACACACTATCCTTACCAACACAAGCCATTTACAAAGACTGCTACAAGTCTACAATAAGTTAAAAAAATCCCCACCATTAAGGACCTCTATGGAACACAATGCCCCCAATTTAGTTCATTTTTTTTACCTGCAAAAAGCACTGGGAAAATGTAACTATTCCAAATAGAACATATGAAAGAAAGCTCATTTCCTGCCATATCGCCCCCTCTACATTCATCCCCCAAATGACTTCCAGAAGATTGGCTTATATAATGCTTTTAAGCAATAAAAATGTACTTGTGGGGGGAGGGAGAATCACATGTTCCTTTCACAAAATTACAGAGCATTAATGGCCAAAAATGGGGCCAATAAAACCAATGATGTGTTTTTCTCCTTTTTAAAGATGACAATAAGCTTAGAAACATACTGTACCCTTAGAAACCAACAATATGGTTTTTTTTTTCAAGCACACAAAAAAGAAGGTACTTATAGCCATTAATGAAGCACTATGCCAATTTTTTGGTAGTTTTCATATACCTCACAAATGTTTCTCCTATTAAATCAACTATACTTCAAAAGTTAAATTAAACTTCAAGAAAACACTCTTAGGAGATGCAAAAAAGGGCATAGTCTGAAAACTCAAGGATATGGATTAGATAAGATTAACCAAGTAAAAAGTGCTCAAATAAACTATGCCATACAAATCTCCCTGGACTTAAGATATCAATATTTGCAGAACCAAACAATAAATTAAGAGGAAATTCTTCACACTGAAATAAGATTCATCACAGCTGTGCTCTTTACATTATAATTCCCAAAGTATGTTTAAGGGTTTGTTTACAGATTTGATTAAGAAGCAGTTTAAAGGAGGAAAACATTTCTAACTCAAGTCTTAGGAGGTAAATAAAATGTAAAAATATAGCATTTTTTAAATGCTTTTGCATTAATCAATGGGAAAATGGATTTAAATAGACAGTAGAAATAAATGTAAACAGAAATAGATTTTTTCCTAAGAATGTGTCTACCGGGGGTGGTTAGATGGCGCAGTGAGTGTCGGCCCTGGAGTCAGAAGGACCTGAGTTCGGATCCAACCTCAGACACTTAAGGCACACACAAACAAAAACCTAGCCGTGTGACCTTGGGCAAGTTACTTAACCCCAACTGCCCTCCAAAAAAAAAAAAAGAATATGTCTACCAACAAAACTAGTTATGTAGTCTTACAGGCTTTGAACAAGCTACTTGGCCTCTCTGGACCTCAGGGCCTTTATCTGTAAAACAAAGATTTTTTAATTTAGATTTTAGAAGCCCCTCTCAGTTCACATTCTAGGAACTACTCTGGCATTCCTCCTAGTCCTGCTTTGAAACCCCCTCCCCCCACATTTCCAATTAAATCTAAGGGGTTATCATGACATCATCAAAATACATTTTAGTGCACTTTAAAAAACATTGGCATTCTTAGCACCTTTGGGAAGAAATTTACCCTCATACTTGAAACAAATTTAGGGAGTAAAATGCAGAAGTGACAGCATGTGATCCTACTCTAGAACAATAGCTTTTAGCTGAACTAGAGCTAAGGTAGCATTGTGGATAAAGTGCTTGGCCTGCTTTCAGGAAGACTGAGCTCATATGAAGTCTCAGACATTTACCAGCTATGTGACACTGGACAAGTCACTTAAGCTGTCTGCCTTAGTTTCCTCAACTGTAAAATGGGGATAATAACACCTACCTCCCAAGGTCATTGTGAGGATCAAATTAGATAATAACTGTAACGTGTTTAGCACAGTGCCTAGCCTTTAGTAGGCACCATAAATACTATTACTGTTGTTATATTTATTCTATTGTAGCTGACTATATGGTTACCACAGCTTCCATTATAACAAAATCTATAAAATACCTGAGGCAAAATCTCAGGAAAGTCACCCTGATTAGCATCTGCTTTCTGAGGAGCTGCTAAAACAGCTGGATTTAGTTCAGGAATGTCAAGTTCTATCTTCTGTTCTTCTGATGATCTGCTGGTGAAGGCTACATATGAAAGTACATCTTAGTATATAAAATGCTTTGAGGAGTAACATTGATTAAAAATCATTAGGAAAAAAATTCTAACATTTATTACCCATTTACAATAGAAATATATTCTCCCAGGAAAATTTTTATAGAATCAAGAAAAGGATATGATGAATGATAATCACTCATCTCCAAAATATCTGATGGTTTAAAATTGTTCCCCATAATAACCTGAGTTCACAAAATTCTGACAAAACTATTACTTTTCAAAACCAAATAAAATATAAAGGAAAGTCAGCAATTTCTCCTGGAAAACTAGAATAGATTTAGTCTCTTCCACTAAAAATTATTGTCATTAGCAAATTTAAAAGGGATCTAACACCTTACTAGATAGAACAGCCTTCTCTTATAAATACAGAACATTAAAGAACTACAATTTTGAATTATGATCAAATTGGTTTTCTTCAATGACCTCCACCCTAAAACACACGGCAAACTTTCAATTAAATTTAAAATGGAATAAATAATAAAAAGACACTATGAAAGCAACCAGATTATGCCAAATCAATGTCCAGACCTTTTCCATAGAGTCAATGAGGCAAGCAGTCTGGCATCTCTACTGACCTTGAGGGTTCGTCAATCTGGTGCCATGTCATGTTATCCACAGGCTCATTAATTCACTTTAGAGCTCACCTCCTGCTTAATCAACATGCTACCACAAATATAAATTTTAGGTGAAAATTGTTCTGATACCTCTCCCGTGGTTAGCCATATTGATGTAGGAAATGAGTCCACAGACAGCAAGAAAGGCAAACAAGAAAAGAATTATATTCCGCTGTAATCGTGATAACTGTTTCCATTTCTAGAAAGAAAGAGAGATACATTTTTTTTACTGAAGATAATACAGTAACTGAATAGAGCTATTGAAAAATCTCTACCACATTCCAAAAATAGTCAGAAGAAATAATACAAGTGTTAAGTTCTGTTATTTACTTTGAACAAGAATAAATTATTTCTGAACATGTTATACCCTGCTCGGATAAGGAAAATAACATAATATGCTGGCACATTCCCGATGAGAATAAAGAACTTATTCCAAAATTTTTTCTGGCCAAACTCACTGGGAAAAGAACCATCAGGCATAGTTGCTCCGGAAGTCAACTTTTTTGTTTTAAGTTTGGTTTACATAAGAGCCTTAAATCAGCCATGTTTCTCATCAGGACATTAACAGGGATATGTGAACCTGAATAAAATAATTATTTGTGTATATTTCTGAGCCCCATACAGTAAGTTCCTTGAAAGCAAGGACTGTGACTGTGCCTTTTTTTTTTCAGCTTTGTATCCCTAGAGTCTAGAAGACTGTATACAGTCCAGGATATTATATGTAATAGGTCCTAATGTTGCTTAATTTGATCAAGCAAGGAAGCATTTATTAAGCACGTACTATATACCAGGAAATGGGAGCACAAATATAAAAGAGAGATAGTCCTGGTCCTCAAGAACTTTACAGTTAGTAATAATATATTTACTCAAATTGCATGCCATCTTTTAAGGAGAACAGCACTGTGAACTGGAAGAGATAAGCCAAGGAAATAATGAAATCTATAGCACACCTCTAACCACTGCTAACAAAGTCGTAGTAAAAAAAAAAAAAAAACACTCCCATATATTTTTTTTTGGACATGAGAATTTGTGTTTCTTACTTTCTCAACTGGGGGATGAGAGAATGGGAGGGAGAAGGACTATATCTTCACCCCCCAAAAATTTTTATTTTAAAAACAAAAGGAGATACTAGAAGTTGTTGAGTAGAAGAGTGACATAGTAAAAAAAAACACAAACCCTAACCCCCCCCCCAAAAACACTATTTCAGCCTGGGGTAGGGGGTCAGGGCATGATATTATGAAATAGCAGAAATGAAACTGGAAGTTTCCTCTTATAGTATGCAAGATGACCATAAGTAGGTGTTCAAGCTGTCTTTGTCCTAGAAGCAGTCTTTCAAAATCCCTTTTGTATCCCAGGAGAACTTGCCAGCTCCATCAGTCTCTTAAAAATCTGGCAACAGGCTGCCCAGAAGTGTGGGTGAATGGTTCTGTGGGCATCAATTCAGAGACAGGTTTGTCTGTCAGCACTCAACTTAAGTAGGTAGCAGGGTCACAGGTGGTTACGGAATACAGATTTCCTCAGAAAAGATAGAATTCCTGATATCAAGGACTCCCCACCAGCTATCTGGCTCTTTCTGTTCTGCAAGGAGCAGCAATGTTAAAGAGAACAAGAAAATATCAACTGTCCCCTGAAAAGTAAACATACCTCTCAATCCCAACCATAATCTTTGAGGGGACTAAAGGAGGAAAAAGAGGGCAGAGAATTAAGTTTGGCTCCTCCTGCCCTAGAACATATAAAATTTCACTTTTACCCTCCAAACTCAATGTTACTTCAGTTATTCTATGTGACTAGTCTTGGTCCAATCCTCTGGCAAACACATCCTTCAAATTTCCTCTTCCTTCTACTCACACTACCGTGTGGACCTTTTTCTGCCTGGCCAGGTCCTATCTCTCATCAGGCCCAGGTCCAGTACCATTTCCCTCTCTATCCATATCAGCAACATTAGCTCTTCCCAGCAGTTAACTAATCTTCCCAGTAGGCCACAACAGCACATAAGTGTAGGTAGGAACCCCTCCCCATTCTTAGGGTCATTATTGTTACTATTTTTACTACTACTACTGCCACTCATACTATTAAGACTACTACCGTTGCCCTGACCCTCAGGGCCTCCTCCTGCCTACACCTCACTGGACAACAGAGCTGCCACAACTCCTTTAACTGCTACTAATATTAATAATAATAATAATAAACAGCAGCTAGCATTATATGTTTCAATGTTTGCAAAGTGCTTTACATACATTATCTCATTTGATCCTCAGCACAATCCTGTGAAGTAGGTGCTATTAACCCTATTAATAAAAATAAGAATCCTGAGGTTGAAAGACAGATTAAGTACCTTGTCCAGATCATAACACTAGTCTGAGGTTAATTTCAAATTAAGGTCTCATTGTCTCCAATTCCAACACTCTGTTTACTAATCAATGGTACAACCAAACATTACCCACCTACTATGGGTAATAGTTCCTTGATTTTTTCATGCAGTAATATACTTAGTTCTCTTTTCCATGCTCTTGTCTAATCTTATTTTCTACCTATGTTGTATTTTTGTATTTTGTATTCTGCTTCCCCTCCAAGTATGTGTTACATGTGGCAGGACAGCAATTTTCCTGTCTTTCTTGGGGGAGGCACAATTCCCTGGTGATTTCCATATAGAAGTCCACCTTTCTCTAGACCTCAGAGGAGTGGGTAAATTGACAAGATAGAATCCCATGAGAGCAATAAGAAAGAAAACAAAAGAACAAATACTCCTATTTCTTAAACGAGATTATATCCCTGTCTCCCACTCTTGACCAAAGACACAATCTTCTGTTTTTATCTGATTCCCTTCCTCCCTAGACAGCTCCCTGGCCTCTTCCCAAGTTCAACTCTCCCATTTCATATAGTCAAGAATTTACTATCCTTTCAACACCCCTCAATAATTCAGTTCAAAGTAACACTGTCTTCCACCAATCAACCTTCAAATCTACCAAGATTCTAGTCTTTCCCCAAAATGATAATAAAAATTAAAATCTACACAGTTTTATGCCTAAATATTATTGTCCCTATTTCATAAATGAAGACACTAAGGCTCAAAGAGGTTAAGGAATTTATTCAGAATCACACTTCCTAGATTCCCCCCCCGGTCTCACTGCTACCTCATCCCTTAGTCCCTAGTCCATTCTTCCCTCTCCATGCCCCAAACTCTGTGCCCACTCCAGGTCCTCCCCAGCCCTGCTATTGCATCAGAACCAGGACTTGAATATAGTTCTCTCACCTCCTCTTACCACCTGCTCCCCAGCATTTTCATTCTAGGCATCCCTCACCAACTCTGTAGCTTTGTCTCAATCCTCACTCTCCTATGCCTCAGGCCTTATCCACCTGTAAGGGATGCCCAGTTCAGTTTCCAACCCCAACTTGATGCCCAGCTTCATTCACCAAATGGAATTTTATCTATTTTTCCACCCTTAACTCTGACCCCTCCATACTCTTCAGCTACCAGTAGGCCCTCCATGTTTAGCACAGTGCCCCCATTCTCTGCGTAAGACCTCACCAGTTAGCAGGAACCCCTTCCCTCCATCCTCCAGGCCTGCTCTGTCATCATTCCCACCAAAAAAATCCACCCAGACCTTTCCAAACAGAAGCCATTCCTCTCCCATCTGCAATATTCCCCCACCCCCACACTCTCTACCCCACAACCAGGAGCCTGGCCTCTCCCATCAGCATAAGTAAAACTTCCTTGGCACTTCTCACCCTTGCTCTTCCAGTCCTAATACTCCCTCCACTCCACATAGCCCAGGGTCTCACTCAAGGCAATCTTTGTCCCACCCTGGCTCTTCCCCTTCCAGGTCCCCATAGGCCCAGGCCCCACTACTCACAATCTGTTCCCATCACTTTTTCTCCCCGGTCCCTCCCACCAGGCCCTGCCCTTCCCTGTGGCACTACTCTGCTATGGCTCCAGACAACAGGAGGTGCACTTCGGTCACCAATCCCTCTCCCACCCACAGGTGTTAGCTCTGCCCCTTCCCCAGTCCCTCCACCCCCCTCTTCCCTCCCCGTGTCCCCACTCCAGCCTCACCGCTGCCCCGACCCCCACGTCCCGGGTCCCTTCTTCCTCTCCACACCCCCAGTCCTGTGCCCACTCCAGGTCCTCCCCAGTCTCGCTGCTGCCCCTGACCCCAAACTAAGAAGCAGCTGCTACCCCTGTTGCCCAGGTCCCTAATTCCTTTTTCTCTTCCCAAACCCTCGACCTCACGGACTCACTCCAAACCCCCAGACCCTTCTTCCCTCCCCAGGTGCCCCCACCCCGAGCCTCACCCGCCAGCAGAGGCGCCGCCGCCTCCAGTACTTGCTCCCGCCTCCGCCGCTCTCACTGCTGCCCTGGGACCGCTCCCCCAAGTTCAGAGTCACCGCGAAGAAGTCCTGCCTCGGCGAAGGCGGGTACATGGCAGCGGCCGGACCGGGCCAGCGCCCGAGACACGTCAGGAAGCCCAGCTAGGAGTAGCCGCGAGCTCACCGCCTCCGTGCCGCCCACCGCCAACCGCCATAGCCACGACGCCGCCGCCGAAAACTGCCGCCGCCCAGACCCGCGCGGCAGAGGCCACATCCGGGGACACGCTGGAACTTCCGGGGCGACTCCGTAGTGGCAACTCTAGCCCACCTGCCCTTACTCTATGGCAGCAGCCATAGGAAGGGGACGAGGACCAGGTACCGGAAGTGCCGGAAGCTGGACCTCGCCCCCAACTCTGCATGAAACCTGCAGTGGTCTGGGCCTAAATACGCACTTTTGGGTACAGATGGACTCGTTTGGGGTAGACTTAACAAGAGAGAATCACAGTATGTCAGAGTTGGCAGGATTTTAGTGATCCCTAAGGCTAACTTCATCCATCCATTTTAGAGTTGAAATAACTGAAGCCCAGAAAAAGAAAAAGACTCTTGGCCCAGACTGAAAACCAAATTCCTGAATTCTTTGTCCAAAGCTCTGTCTCACACTAGGGCAACACATGTCAGTGAGCGTTTATTAAGCATCTAGTCTGTGCCAAGCACTATGCCAAGTGCTGGAGATGATAAAAAACAAACACCCCGCCCTCAAAGAGATCCCAGTCTGATGAGCAAACAGCTGCACAAGATACAGAAAAAAGTGGAGAAAGTGTCAGAGGAAATACGGTACTTTGGTTAAGAGGACTGAGAAAGGCTTCTTGTGGAAGGTAGGACTTTTAGCTGGGGCCCAAAGAAAGCTAGGAGGTAGAGAGGAGAAACACCCAAGAGCTGGAGAGGGACTGGAGGGAGTCCGGGGTCACTGTGCTTAAGATGACACGGGGTGTAAGGAGACTGGAAATGTCGGAAAGAGCTAGGTTACGTTGGGCTTAAAAAGCCAACCATCGGATTTTATATTGGATCCAGGAAGTATTAGGGAGCCATTGCGGGTGGCATGGGCAGACCAGTGTTTAAGAGGATCACTTTGACACCTGTATGGAAGATGACTGGAGGCAGGGAGACCAAACATCAGGCTGTTGGCAACAGTCCAGCCATGAAATGATGAGGACGTAGGCTGGGGAGGTGGGAAGGGGGGCCAGGGTGAGAAATGTTATGAGGTAGACACAATAGGACCTGACTATGGATTGGCTATATGGGAGATGAGAGTGAGGAGTTGAGGACAATACCTAGGTTCCTAGTCTGGGTGACCAGGAGGATGGTTGGTCCCCTTATCAGTAAGAGGGAAATTAGGGGAAAAGGTTTATGAAGAAAGATGAAGAGTTCAGTTTTGGAGATGCCGAATTTAAGATGTCTATGAAATAACCAGTTCAAAATGTCCAGTAGGAGGTTGAAGATGCCAGACTGAAAGTTTAGAGAGGACTTAGGGCTGGATATATAGATTTGAGAATCATAGATAGCGAGATGATAATTGAATCCGTGGAAGTTGATGAGATCCCCTAGGGAATTCCAGATGGGAAACAGCATGGTGTAGAGGAAAGAACACTGGATATAGATTTAGGAGACTTAAAAAACAGTTTTCTAGATCCACTAGTCTCTGTGTAACTGTGAGCAAGATAATGCCTCTCTCTGAGCCTCAGTTTCCCTATTTGTAAAGTGAAAAAGGTTGACTAGATGATCTCTAAGTCACTTAAGGACTGCAATTCTGTGAGTCTGAGACGTCTCTAAATCTAGAAAGTCTCAGGCTCTGAAGATGTGATACAGTTCTATAAAAATCTGTGTCCTGGTCACAGTATGGTATATGAGCTTGTGCCTCCCACCCAGAATGGGAGACCTCCCCCTCAAGTTACAAAGAATTTTTTTAGTGTTGGGTACTCTATAAGGAGCTAGGTGACACAGTGAATAGTGTATGGGACTAGGAGTCAGGAAGACATTTTGAATCCTACCACTGATACTGTGTGACCTTGGGGAGGTTATTCAACCTCGATTGGCCTCAGTTTCTCCATCTACAAAATGGGGGTAATAACATCTAATTCCCAGGATCGTTGTGAGAATCAAATGGTGTACATAAAACCCTTTGCAAACTTAAAGCACTATATTAATGCTAGCAATTTTGGCACAGTGGATAGAATGCTGGACCTGGAATCAGGAAGCCTCATCTTCCTGAGTTCAAATCTGGCCTCAGACACTTAGTAGCTGTATAACACTGGGAAAGTCACCTAAACCTGTGTACTTCAGTTTCCTCATCTGTAAAATTAACTGGAGAAGACAGTGGCAAACCACTCCAAATCTTTGCCAAGAAAACCCCAAATGGGGTCACCAAGAGTCTACAAAATTATTATTCCTTCCATGTCTTGAGTAGAGCTTTGTGAATTGCTCTATTTTGTGTCTTTATTATTTTGTGCCCTTCTGATAATAATGCCCTTCACTTGGCTAATCCTCATATCAAAGACAAATTTGGTATCCCTGGCCCATGCACAAAGTTTGGTAGATCCTGTGTGTATACAACTGTCCTGTTCAGGAGCCCAAGGCCAACTACATGCTGTGATGAATGAATGAATGAATGAATGAATGATCACTTGTTAAGCACTTGTTATATTAAACTTATTATGACATAAATATTACTTATAAATGTGCTCAGCACTGAGAATATAGAAAAAATTAAATAGTCCCTGTTTATAAGTAGCACACATTCTTTTTTTTTTTTTTTGGAGGGCAGTTGGGGTTAAATACCTTGCCCAGGGTCACACAGCTAGGTTTTTTGTTTGTGTGTGTTAAGTGTCTGAGGCCACATCTGAACTCAGGTCCTTCTGACTCCAGGGCTGGCGCACTACTCACTGCGCCACCTAGCTGCCCCCTGTAGCACACATTCTTACTGGGGGAGACAACACACATAAATCACAGGCCTTCCTACTTAGGATCATAGATTTTGTACCAGAAAGGATCTTAGATGTCATCCTATTGAACCACATCATTTTAACCTGAGTGGTTGAGTGAGAGGTGGGATTTGAACATAGATCTGCTAAGTCCAAGTTCACCGTTCATTCTTCTGTTTATACCATGCTGCATCCCAATATGTCCTTTAGAAGGAAAACTTAGGTAATTTATTCCTAAAGAGATGCCATACATTAGGAGTATAAATAAGCTTGGTGGTCTTGGATAAATCCCTGTACTACAGATCCATAGTGATCCAAAAGACCACCAAGTTATCACTAAGTTCTATGGAAAAAAAATTTAATACTGACACTGTACTCTGAGATTTAGGTTCAAGTCTCCTCCCCACCCCCAAAGAATTTTATTTAACATTAATCTGTATCCAAGACATTTCTTGATTAGAAAGATGTCCAAACTGGCATAGTCCCCCATGTTATCTGACAGGACTTTGCCCCAAGATAATTTCAGATGCCATAGAAATCTTTAACAAGGAAAAAAATCTTACAAATACACTCAGTTCACATTTCAGAAGTGAGCAACAAAGTCACTCTCTAATTCCCTCCCATAACACTAAGCTAGATCTAGGAATTAAACTAATTGATGGAAGCAATATACTTTAATCTTTTCTTTATGGAGAAAGATGGGTCCCAGGATCAATCATTTCAGGTGGGTAGGGAGGAAAGGAAATTAATAAGACTGGGAATTAAATTTGGTTATCATTATTTTTCTAGTTATTTAATGAAGGGCTTTCCTTTTTCCCTTTTGTTCTGGCTTATCACCACTTTCCAAGAGACTTTTCCCAGGAGTCTAGAAAGGGCTTCAGAGGAAAGTATTGTTTCTTTCTTTTTTTTTTCTTTTTGGAGGGGTGAAGGCAGGCAGTTGGGATTAAGTGACTTGCCCAAGGTCACATGGCTAGTATGTGTTAAGTGTGTGAGGTCATATTTTAACTCAGGTCCTCCAGACTCCAGGGCCAGTGCTCTATTCACTGTGCCACCTAACTGAACCCAAAAGTATTGTTTCTTAATATTTTCAGTTATACTAAAAAGATTTTAAATGTTTCCACAGCCCCTTCCACTTCTATGATCCTATTCTCCACCAGAGGTGCTCTGCCCTAGGACCCTCCCAGAAATTCAAGCCCAGATGCCCTGCCCCATTTTCCCCACTCTGCTTTATATTCCTTCTTACAAAATAAGATTAAGTAGATCAGCTTGGAGCTCCCCAAAGGGCCAGGCTATGGCATTCTTGAGACAGAGGGTCTGTCTTATTTACCTTTGTATTCTTTTCAGAAAGCATAGTCAGTGTACTACAAAGGTACCCCTCTCTGGACATACCAGGCATTATGAAAAACAACTGTAGCATTAAGGTTAACTTTACCTAATTTCTCACACTCCATTTAGGCAGGTTTGGTTTACCTTACTTAATGGTCTTCCTAGACCTGATCCTACAGAACTCTGTTCATAAATTCACAGAGTGAATCACAGAGCTTTGGCTGGGAAGAACTTTAGAGACTCAGCTTGATTCTGATCATTCCAAAGTACTAGTCATTTTAAATTCTAACAATCTCCAAAATACTCTCACAGTTGGGTTGGGATGATGCTGAGCCCACTGTCACTCCTGATGAAGAGCCCAGATACTAAATTTATTCCAAACTGATTCAAACTAAGCAGAAGAACTTTTGAGAGTATGACTTGTATTTACATACAATTTAAACAAGATAACCAGTTTTAATGACTGGCAAATCCAGCAGCTCCAAGAGTAGCAGGCATGCACATAAACATAATCTGGGACAGCTAAGTGGTGTAGTGGATAGAGTGTCAGGCCTGGAGTCAGGAAGACTCATCTTCTTGAATTCAAATCTATCTTCTGACACTTACTAGCTGTGTGACCCTGAGTTACCTCAGTTCCCTTATCTGTAAAATTAGCTGAAGAAGGAAATGGCAAACCACTCTAGTATCTTTTCCAAGGAAACCCCCAAAGGAGTTTTGTGACAGAGTCACAAGAACACATAAACATAATAAAGGCAGAAATTTAGAACAAAAGACTGAAGTGGAGGACAATGCTTCTGAGAGACTCCATCAGGTTTTGGTTTTTGTATCCACCTTCCCCCTTCTATTTGAAGAGATGACTCAAAGGATTGTCCAGGGCTGAGTAAAACTTCAACACCTTAAACTCAGATGGCTTTTTTATATTTGAGGCCCAGAAATTATTGAACAGATACAGATTAGCAATCATGGATGAAACAAGATCCATCAGTATTTTCTAACCTTACGTTAACCAAAGGCTTGGGACAATGACATGAATCCTACTAGCAGGAAGAAAAGTCAACAAGTTACTAAACAAGAATTTATGAAGTACCTACTATGTATCTGGTACTATGCTAAGCATTGGAGATGCAAGTAAAGGTAAAAGATAGTAAAAGTAAAAGACAATGCTTGCAGTCAAGGAACTCTAATGGAGGGGACACAACATGCAAACAACTATGTACAAACAAGAAATATAAAGAATAAATTGAAGCTAATCAGTAGGAGGAAGACAGTAGCATTAAAGGGGATCCAGAAAGGCTTCTTGCAGATCTTGGAACTTTAGCTGAGACCAGAAGGAAGCCAGGGAAAATGTCTGGAGTCATGAGTCAGAAGATGGAGCATTATTAAAAAAAACAGCAAGGAAGCCCGTGTTCCTGAATCTCAGATTGTATTGGGGTAGAGGAGAGGAGGGATTGTAAGGTATAAGAAAACTGGAAAGGTGGGGACTGGGTTGTGAAAGGTTTTAAATGCCAAAGAGAGGATTTTATATTTGATGGTAGATGCAGTAGGGAATCACTGGAATTGATTAAATAGGAGAGATGACATGGTCTGACCTATGCCTTAGGAAGAACAATTTGATAGCCTCAGATGGATTGTAGAGAGACTTAAGACAGGAAGACCAAACAACAGGCTATTGTAATAGTCTAACTATAAGTCTGGACCAGGATGGTAACAGCAACAAGAGAGAAGGGGGTTCATATAAAAGATGTTGAGAACATAGAAATAAGGCCTGGGCAACTTACTGGATATACGGGAGTGAAAGAGTGAAGAGATGAAGATGACACCTAGGTTGAGAGCCAAGGTGACCAAGAGGATGGTGGTACCCTCAATACTAATAGAAAAGTTAAGAAAAGGGGAGGACTTGGGAGGGAAAGTAATAAGCTCAGTTTTGGACATGTTGAGTTTAAGATGGCTGTGGAACAGTTTGAAATGTCTAGTAGGCAGTTAGAAATGTGAGGTCAAAGAAAGAGGTGAGGGCTGGACAAATAAGCCTGAGAATCATCTGTACAGAAACAATAGTTGAAAAGTATGGGAGCTCATAAGATCACTAAGTGAAATAGTATAGAGGAAGAAGAGAAGAGGGACCAGGACAGGATCTTGGGGGACAACCCATGATTAACAGATATGATTTGGATAAAGATCCAGTAAAATCCACTGAGAAGGAACAGCCAGGTAAGAGAGCATCAGTATTCTGAAAACCTAGAGAGAAGAGCATATCAAATAGAAAAGAGTGATCTTCAGCATCAAAGACAACAAAGAGAGGTCAAGAAGAATAAGTATTGAGAAAAGGCCATTAGGTCTGGCAGTTATGAGATCATTAGTAACTTTGGAAAGAACAGTTTCAATTGAGTGATGAGTTGGGAAGCCAGACTGCAGAGTTATGAAGGGAGTAAGAAGAGAGGAAATGAAAGCATTGCTTATAGAAAGAAAAAGTTCAAAGGCAGATTAAATGTCTGAAGTCTCTAATTGGTTCTAAGAGAGTTTAGCCCTTGAAATTTAAGACTCTAGGGACTAACTTTTTTCCCTATCAAGAGAAAAGTAGCACATGACTCTGGGGACTGATAGATCTCTTTCTCTTTATGCAGTGAGAAGCTGTTGAATGTTTTTTTTTTCCTAATTGGATACCAGTGTGTGTGAAAGATCTACAGTTCTCACCAAAAAAAAAAATCCCTAAAACTTAGACCCTGGAGTCTAAGCTAAAAGAGTTAGCATTACCTAGTCCTATTAAAAAGAATTAACATTTCAACTAAGGACCAGCAGGTGGCAGCAGCAAGGACAGATCAGCACAAAGGATATGAACAATCTTAAAAATAGAATTATAGACGATTTAGCAACCATATGAAAGGTTTCTCCAAATCATTAGTAATTAAGAAAAATGCAATTCAAAATAACTCTGAGGTTTCACACACAAAAAATTGGAAAAGATGACAAAAATGGAAATAATGTTGGAAGGGCTGCTGAAAGGCACACTAACAGACTTTGGGGAGATTTGTGAATTGGCCCTATCATTCTGGAAAATGATTAGGAATTATGCTTTAAAAAGTGACTAAAATGGCCTTACCCTTTGACCCACAGATCCCACTCCTAGGCATTTACCCCAAGGAAGACAGAACACAAAGAGAAAGGTTTCATTTGTCTTTCATAGACAAAAAGTATCCTTAGTGGTATTTCTTATGATGACAAAGAATTGGAAATGAAGTTCTCCAGTGACAGGAGAATAGCTAAACAAATTGTGATCCATGAATGTAATGGAATAATTACTATACCATAAGGAATGAAAAAGATTAATTCTGAGAATCAAGGAAGGTTTATATAAATTGATGCAGGGGAAAATAAGCAGAAGGAGGGAGGAAATGTACTCAATGACTACAACATACTTGGAAGAAACAAAAAATAAAAACTGAATGATGTGTAACTATCATTGTAATCAAGGTTGGCAACAGAGAAGAGATAAGGAAATGCATTTCCTTCTTTAAGGTATGGGATATATGTACACACACATATTACATGTATAGTTTTGTTACAAAATTTGTAATTTAATAAATTTTGTCAAAATAAAGATATAGGGCAGGGGTTCTATGGGTGTGTAATATTGCACATACTATGAGACCAGGGGGATATGTTGGGTTAGTTTATTATCTTCATATCTTATTTTATTTTAGTTATTATTATTATCTTCATATCTTCATCACAAAGGATAGGTCTTGGGCAGGGGAGGAAGAGGATATATTTAGAATTTAAGGTAATATAAAATACAAAATATCATTAAAATTTCCTTTAACTGGGGAAAGACAGACAGACAAACCAGCATCGAGGTAAGGAGCAGCAGTGGGATGTGATAGCCACCATGGAGAGAAGTCTAGTGAGGGTAAGATATCACCAGAATGCATTTCTAGTCCTACAGCTGAGGTGGGCTGCCCCTCCACATTGTGTATCCTGGCCACAAGTTCTGGTATCCTTGGTCCCTGGGTCCACATATTCAAATAGTCGTGTTTCCCACTTATGGTATCTATATTTGTGGGGAAATATGCCTCAGGTTTATACAGAAAATTTTAATTGCTATTTTTCTTTGTATGCCATTTTATTAAGGGCCTTTGAACTAAATTGTCATCTCTGGATGATTAATGTTAGAGACTGATCAAGGGACTTTTCTAATCAATTTGATGAGCTTAGAGAAGTGAACCTTTGTTTAGGACAAAGTACTTCCTCCTGTGGAAGTACTGTGGCACTTTGGCAGCTCCTGGACAATGTTTTCAGTGATTAAGATTGCCCATAGGATGGTACTCAATATTGTGAGACACATTAGGAGAAACCAAATTTTTTTTTTATGCTAACCTATAAAAGGGAGCCAATAAACATTTTTCCCTTTTGCCTTTCTTCTGGAGCATTGTGGGAAGGGGGTGAGATTCTTCCCCTCCCACTTCCATTCCAGAGCCAATTATGGGGCAGAAGTCCATGGCAAAGTTGGCTCAAGCCAAGCCTATCATGGCCCAAGAAAATCCCTGAACCCCAGAGCCTAACAGACCTTTTCCCCAACCTCTAGTGCCAGAGGATAACATGCAAGGCAGTAGTGAAGTATCAAGAGTTCCTAAAGGAACATGGCAGAGGCGGTTAAGTACTCACCCACATTGTGTGGAACTATTCTCTCAAGATAGGTCAAATTCCTGGCCCCAGCCTTAAAGAGGCAGTGTATAATCTCTCAACTATATATCTGTGAGGGACAAAGTAACCATATGGACAGGTGGTAAGAGTTCATGTAAGTTGCCTCTCTAGCATAGGCCTCAAATATAGTCCCCAGATCCAGCTTTCTAACGAAAGAAAATTTCTAGCAAGAGAGAGGGTATTTCTCAGACAGTAATATTGGGGGATACCTTAGGAGTAACCCAAGTGTGAGAATTCAAGGATCTGGCCTTCTAATTGAAAGGAAGTGAATTTCTTGAGCAAATCTATGAGAATGGGATCGTGCATATGATCCATGGGACTGAAGGGAACAATTCCATGGAACAAAAGCCATGATATAGGGGAAAAGGATTTAGATCTTGCCCTGTGTCATTATCATGTGTTATTTGAATTACTTCCCTTCCAAGGAAAATCCAAACAGGATCACCTCTATGAGTTAAAGGACTTTAAGACCCTGTGAAAGAGGAAGGAGCATGTTTTTCATTGTTTCATGGAGCCTGTAAACAAAAATTCAGAACTCCTCTGAATTTTCTGCTTTTTCCCTGAGTATTAATAAAGACCTTCTTATATTTTTTATTTAGTTATCTTGAATGCTTGCATGGGATTGCTTTTGCCTACATCTAGACAAGCTAGACTGGAGTGAACACCTAAAGAGCCAAAGAGAGATCATCTGATGTGACCTTTAATATTGGACCAGGTCCAATTTGGGGGCATGCCTACAATCGCCTTGGCTGTCCAAAGGGCTCCCCTTACTCTGAGGCAGGGAGACCTACCTGTGAAACCAAGTTAATGTCATAAAGACCACTTGGTATGTTTGGAAATCAGAGAATGTGATGATTTCAAGTAACATTTTCATGTTATGTTAAAATATAATAAACCACTCTCCAGCTAGGAATCTGTGTGTCTCCCCAGGACCATGGTACAGTTCCACAGCTGTCGTCTCCCAGGGTCCAAGCATACTTCCTAGGACTAGTTGGCTGTTATCTTGTTGGAGCACCTCTCCCCCAGGACAACTCTGGGATCATTGCCTCCTCATTGTCTTTGTTACTGATGAGTTATTTCAGTTGGGACTAACTCTCTATGACTCCATTTGGAGTTTTTTTGACAAAGATACTGGAGGAGTTTCTCATTTCTTTCTCCTACTCATTTTAGACATGAGGACCTGAGACAAATGGTTAAGTGACTTGCCCAGAGTCACATAGTAAGTATCTGAGGTCCAATTTTAAACCAGGTTCTACTGACTGAAGGCCAACCCTACCCATTATGCCACATGGTTGCCCTCTTAGTGATAACAATAAAAATGGTAAATTGCCATTTATATAGCATTTCATTATTTACACAAATCATCTCATTTGATCCTCAAGAGAACCCTGTAGAAGACTCAGGGCAGGTATATATATACATATATATATATTTTGCTTTTTGGGGGGCAGTTGGGATTAAGTGACTTGTCCAAGGTCACACAGCTAATAAGTGTGTCGTGTCTGAGGTCAGATTTGAACTCAGGTCCTCCTGACTCCAGGACTGGTGCTCTATTCACTGCACCACCTAGCCGCCCCCAGGGCAGGTATTTTTTTTGTTTATTTTTTGTATTTATTTAGTATTTTATTTTTCCTCAATCACATGTAAAAACAATTTTTAACATTTGTTTTAAAAACTGAGTTCAAAATTCCCTTCCTTCCTCCCTCCCACCCAATGAAAATGCAGGCAGTTTGATATAGATTATACATGTGTAGCCATGTAAAACAAAGTATGCTTCAATCTGTATTCAGACACCATCGGTTTGCATTTTTCTTTTTTTTTTTTCTGGAGGGGGGAAGGCAGGGCAATTGGGGTTAAGTGATTTGCCCAAGGTCACACAGCTAGTAAGTGTTAAGTGTCTGAGGCTGGATTTGAACTCAGGTCCTCCTGACTCCAGGGCCAGTGCTCTATTCACTGTGCCACCTAGCCAGCCAGTTTGCATTTTTCATCATAAGTCCTTCAGAGTTGTCTTAGATCATTGTATTGTTGAAGTCATTCATAGCTGACCATCTTATAATATTGCTGTTACTTTGTACACAGTACATTTCACTTTACATCAGCCCATACAAGTCTTTCCAGGTTTTTCTGAGAGCATCCTGCTCATCATTTCTTATAGTATTCCATCATAATCACACACTACAGTTTGTTCAGTCATTCCCCAATTGATGGGCATCCCCTCAAGAGCTGCTATAAATCTTTTTGTACATATAGACCCTTTTCCTTTTTGTTTTTTATGTCTTTTGGGATACAGACCTAGTAATAGTATTGCTAGGTTAAAGGGTATGCCTGGTCTCATAGCCCTTTGGGAATAGTTCCAAATGGCTATTCAGAATGGTTGAATCAGTTCACAACTCCACCAACAATGCACTAATGTCTCATTTTTCCCACATCTCCTCCAACATTTGTCCACTCTTAACAGGTATGAGGTAATACCTTGGAATTGCTTTAATTTGCATCTCTCCAGTCAATAGTGAGTTAGAATATTTTTTGTATGGTTATAGATAGCTTTGATTACTTCATCTGAAAACTGATTATATCTTTTTATCATTTATCTGTCAATTGGGGAATGGAATTTTTTTTTTTTTTGCTTTTTGGAGGGCAATTGGGGTATGGCTCTTATTTTTATAAATTTGACTCACTTCTCTATATGTCTGAGAAATGAGGCCTTTATGAGAAACTTGCTCTAAAAATTTTTTCAGTTACTATTGCTAACTGTATTTCCCTCCATCCTATTTCCCCTCCCTATCCCCATTTATTCTGTTCTCTCTCTCCTTTCACCCTGTCTCTCCTTGAAAGTGTTGTGCTTCTGACTACCCCCTCCCCCAGTCTGCAGGGGTGGGTATTATTAAACCCGTTTTACAAATGAGATACCTGAAACTCAAAAGCTAAGTGACTCACCATGTTCATACAGCTAGTTTAGAACCAGAGCCCATATTCAAAATCAATGTTCTGACTCCAAATATGGAGCTTTCCCTACCATATCACAGCTTCCCCAAAGTCCTTTTCTAAGAATTATCCCAGAGTGTTCCTCAGACCTTATAATTTCACCATTTTACCTTATTCCTTTATTTTTCAGTTTCTGCCTTTTGTGATTACATCTCAGCTCACTGGTTTAGGTTAATTTCAATCAAAAAAGCTCTTTATTTTTTGACCTACTTTCCCATCTAGACAGGATTCTTGTAGGCCTTTGACCTTTTCCTCCCGTAAGCAGATTAATTTGTCTCTGCTGTTCTCTGAGTCATCCTATTATACCACTGTTCTCTGTCAAAGCCACTCTAAAGCACTGTAGTTAGGTAGGTAACTGGAACTGGTTGCTGTGGGAAACCGTGGTTCAGAAGCAAGCTGAATTGAGAGACAGATGTGAAGTGGTATTAAGAGAGAGCTGTGAATTAAGAGGTTTGAGTGCAGTTCTGACATGAGGCAGAGGTAATGGACAGATACTGGAAAGGTTTCTTCCAGCTACATTATTGATCGATGATTATAGCTTGGTAAAGCTCATGCTCAGCCCAACTGAAGCCACATGTGGTATGTCTGACTTTCTTTGTCCTACTGCCTTTGACTTTTGTCTGGCAGAATAAAGCAACAAAAACAAAGAAGGCACACTTAAATGAAGGACTAAGAATCCCACAACCATGGGTTCTCTATCACCAACCACTGTGCACTAGTGCAAAAACTACAGACACAATGCTGGTAGACATAATTGCATGATCTTTATTACCAAAGTCTGACATATTCAGAGTTAATACAAAAGATAAAGCAATCTGCCTTTTAAGATTCATAGTTGGCTGTGATGGAAAAACAAAATGTATGACTAAAACATTTTTTAAAAAAAGATTCATAATTGATAACAGGACATTGACTGAATTTATACATTTATATAGAAAAAGACACATCCAGTTATTTGGGTTGGAAGTTGGAGGTTTGTTGTCCTTAAAGCTCATTTTTTAAAAAGAACTTTCTCCAGAATGCTTTAATAGCAGCTATGATCGGATCCAGAGTATATTCCCATCAGGCTAACCTTCCACCTCAGGCATAGAGAACACAGGGACTCCCCCTTTCCCTACCAGGCCCCAGGATTCTAAGGAAAAATCTCTCTATGAGAACCACAGAGTAGCCAGCCTCCTAGGGAGGAGGGGAATTTTGAAAATTCCCTAGCATTCCAAGGCTCTTCCCAAAGGGGTTTAATCTTTCCCAATACTGTCTGTCTCCCTGTTCCTAGGCTGAGCCTTCAACCATCCCTTTCAGAACCACCAGGCTCTAGAGTCAAAACCTGTTCCATTCATGATAATTTCCTTCCACTGGGTAAATTGATTAGAAAAGGGAAAGACAGTAATTAGCTCCTGTCTACATGAGCCTAAGGCACCAAGCAGGAATCAGCCACTGAACAAAATACCAGGGGAAGGTTTAGCAACGAAAAAAACGGAAAGGGTAATTAAATAGTAGTTTATAGAACTGATTGTAGAAGTCTTATTCTCTTTTTTTATTCCTCACAACAGCCCCAAGAGGTAGTAAATAGCACCATCCCCTACTTAGAGGGAAAGAAGGCAGAATACAGGCACATCAAGCAATTTGCCCAGGGTCACAAGGCCAGATACAAAGCAGCTCCAGCGCTGAGCTCTGCTCACTGAGGCAGAAAAACAGAAAGATCCACCCAGTTTACTATTTCACAGCTGAAGGTGTTTCTCAATTTCTAAGAAAGTCTTATGAAACCCAGCTATTACAGAGTTGCCGGGGGCCTCTAGGCCTCACTAGACACTGGCCTTTCTTCCTCCATTCTCCAGACAGTTTCCTTCTGGGCTGAGAACCAAAGCCAGGGCAGTAGCAGCTGTGTTCCCATTTGACCCAGGTTTGTAGATAAACAGGAAGTGGAAGGCCTGTTGGCCCACAAGGCACCATAAGCCAGGGGCAAATGCACCCAAAGAATGACCTTCATAAAATTGATCTGCAGCCCAGAACAATGACAGGGGGCAGCCTCTGAGCTAGTGAAAGGTATGATGACTAACAACAGTAAGTCATAACATCAACATAGCATCATTTGGACTTTAGGACACAGCACTTCATTAGCAGCCTGGATCTGCTCCACTGATTGCCTGAAGGAATATAGCAAAAATTCAGAAATACAAAAAAATGTCAATAGAATTGATCAGCAGAGCAAAAAAAGAAAAAGAGGCAGGAATCATAAAGGAATATGTATCTGATTTTTAGCTTTAGAGTACTTATTCCAGCAGTACTGTGCACAGTACTCAAATGATCAGCCCTAGATGACAAAAGCCTATACTTGGCAAAACAAATTTTAATATTTAGATTTCATCATAAATATATTTCCTACTAAAGTCTAGTATCCAAGGCTGAGCAGCACTGCTTCCAGAAATATTTGTGTCTTATTCAAATCAAAAACCAATTTCATGCCAGTGGACCCAAGGACAGATTTAATTTGGTCTTGAAATAAATCAAGCCTTTTCCAGCAGCTTTGCCTTGTTTTCATCAAGTATGAAAGGTGAGTGGATTTCCTCATCCTTCAGGTATACCTCCAGACCCTGCAAAAATAATGGTAAAGAAATGTCTTTTCCGCCTCCAGAGATGTATCCACCCATATGATTGGCTAATCTCAGGAATGCTTCATAAAATAACATCAGAAACACCTCATATAGCCCAAAGAAGATGACAGGAGATGATAGGAAGCTACTTGGATTTGGGCAGCAAATTTTTTTGACACAGACTAACTTCAGGTTGGATCCCACTGTCCTGTTTCCCTACTGTTACTTCATAGACAGATTAAGCAGGCCCTTCATAGTATATAGACTGTTACAGCTGGAAGGAGCTTTTGGGATCATCCAGTCCAGCATTCTCATTTTACGAATGAAAAAATCTGAGGCTCAGGGAGAGGAAGATATATTTGCTTGAGGTGAAATATGTTAGTGACAGAATAGGGACTAGAACCTAGTAAGACACCAATGGCATAAATTTAAAGGACCTTAAGCCAAAGTTTACAAAGTCCTCTAACAAGGACCTCTTCTGACATCCTTCCAAGCATTGCAAGGGTGTGTGTCTAGGGCAAAGGTCAGAAACCAAACTCAAGATTATCTCTTAGGGAAACCAAGACACCATATGGTTCAGGAAACTGAGCAAAAAAATTTTTGTTAAAAGGAAGTAGAAGGGAGGCCACATTTCATATAGCATAGAATATTAGGGGTTCTTTTACCATTTAACAACAACAAAAAAAAAATCCAGAGCCTAGAACAGGTTTTGCTCAGATCTTAGAACCAGTCTATGCCCTCTGCAGATGGAATCTCCCTAAGTCATCACCAAACCTTCCCACCATGTCCTGAAAATGTCCTGAGGAACTCCAGGACCCATAGTTCTGATTGGTAAACAGATACAATTAAGAACAAATTCTGCCCAAAGTCAGGTAAAAGCAGGGTTTGGTTCCAATATCTACAATCTTCATCCTAGTTTCTAGGGTCTCTAGCCCCAGTCCAGCAAGGTCCTGAAACTGAGAAAAAGGTTCTCACCTCCCCAAAATAGGACACCAATGGAGCAATCTCACAAAGGACAGGAGGGTTTTCAGTTCCCAGAGTGCTGTAAAAGAAAAACATATATTAGCACCTGCTGAGCACATCGCTTCTCCTCTGTAAGACTGTCACTTCTAGAGCTAAGGCCCAGCCTATGGGGGCTCAGATAACACAGACTGACAAGCCCTACAGCTGTTTCCTTCAACATCATGAACCCAAACTTTCCTACCCACAGAAAAGTGCTTGCCTTGGGCTGTAAAATATTCATATTATAAAGGCTTCCAAAGCCTGACTCTGGGGACATTCAGATTTCAGCAGTTTATGTCAATGAGGAGTGAAAAAAGACAGCTAATTTCCTTTCCCTTCCTGGTTCAGAAAAATGAAACGACCCAAGCCATCTTTGGAAAATCATCACTCAGTTCGTGTTTCAGAGTTTATTAATATATGGATGAGGGCTTCTAAGGGCTTGTCTCTTGCTGGTATTCTGAGCAGATCTCACAGGCTCATTAGACAGTCCAAAAGCTATTCATCTGTGAGGGGAGAGATCTTCATAATCATCCTTAGAAGGATCCTAATAGGCCTATATGAACAGGAATTTCCTTCTACCAGTCCCCTGACAAGTGATTAGACAGTTTCTACTTAAACACCTCTGTTGACCTGGAACCCACTGCCTCCCAAGGTAGCTAGCTCATTTTCCTTCAGCATGACTTATTATTTAGGAAACATTTCCTTACTTAGAGCCTAAATCTGCTTCTCTGAAACTTCCAACCAGTTCTCCCAGTTCAGCCAAGTAGAACAAGTCTAAGCTTTCTTCCACAAATACTAAATGGCACTGTTCAGATCCTCTCCATCCAGCCCAGTCCTCCCACCTCCATAGATTGCTAAGCCAACTAGGAGAACCAGCTAGGAGCAAAGGTCTTATTGTTTCTTGTCCCCCAAGACACAAGGGTGGTTAAATGCAGGCACTTGTCAAGAGACCATCGACAACAGTGGGACGATGGGGGCTAAACCCTTTATCTCCAGCAAAAGCTTTCAACATTGGCAGGGGGAGGGAGAAGAACAGGATATACGAGATCAGCATAAGAGTTATTTCGGGTAAGTAGAGGAGGGATAGCAGTTATCTAGGACGAGAGGGGAATACTGGGGTGACAGCTGACTAGGATGAGTAACGGCTACTTAGAAAGTAGGGAGACACATGGAAAAAGAGTTGATTAGAAAAGGGGAACTACATCAGAGCTGCCTAGGTTTCCTAGCCTCTAGTTTTTCCCATTTGCTAGCCATTCGGTCATATGGCTGCCAACATAATCTTCCTAAAGCATAGGGCTGATCACATCATACCTCTCCTCAACAACCTTCAGTGGTTCCCTGTGGCCTCTAGAATAAGTTACAGATTCCCTGAGATCTGACATTTAAGGCCTTCAATGACCTACCTCTAGCCTATCTTTTCAACCTAATTTCATACTATTCCCCTTCATAGACTCCATGTTTCAAGCAAATTGTATTACTAACTGCTTCCAAAACTTCTTTTACTGTCTCCCTTCCTCAAGCATAATTTTCCTCAACTTGAAAAAAGAAAAAAAATACCCCCTCCTGATTTCTCTTTAAATTAGGGGCTATTATCCTGTGTGTGTGTGTGCACTCCTTTTTAGAATAATGTTTTTAAATGAACAAAACAAAATAAATGAGGTTGCAAAAGAAACTAATTATATTGAAATATAATTTTTTTCCATCCAAATTCATGGACCCCCTGAAATCTATCCGCAGATCCCAGGTTACAAACCCCTGTTCAGATACCACTTCCTCCATAAATCATTCCCTGATTTTGTCCCCAGATGAAAGTCTTGTTTTTCTCCTCAAATATTATTAGAACGTTTTGTCTGAATGTCACATCCTACCTAACATTCTATCTGTGTGAACTCAATATGCTATTTTCTACCTCTCAAAGCTTATGCAGTCCCTTATGCCTGAAACATACTCCTTCCTCAACTCCCTCTTGCTAAATCTTTATATTGATTCAGGTTTGACTCAGGTGCCACGGCCTCTGCTGAGATTTCCCATTCTGTCAGCTGTTAGGGCTCTCTCAACTCAATGAGACAGGTGAAGTGAACTCTTCAATTGAACTCAATTTACTTCAACAAACATTTATTAAACTCTGCCTGCCCAAAGAACTATGCTAGACCCTAAGAATATAAAGATGAAAACAAAATAGTCACTGTTCTGCCCTCCAGGAATTTTCTATGACTAGTCAAGTTTGGCTGGAACATAAAGTATGTGAAAGGGAGAAATTTGAAATAAGGCCAGAAAAGTGGGTCTTAAATGCCAGGCTGTGGAGTTATATTTTATCCTTGGATAAAATATGAGAGGTATCTGTGGAAATGTTTTTGAAGCAAGGAAGGTTATTTGGTAGTTGTGTGAAGGACAGATTGAAGAGGGGAGAGATGAGAAGTAGGGATACCAATTAAGAAAAGGTTATAGCCAGGTAAGAGTTGATATGGCCCTATGAATGGAGGGAAGAAGACAGATATGGGAGTAATAATAGAATCAACAGAGTTGAGTCTCTGAGCAGGTAAAGAATGGTGAAAGACAAGGAAGTGTCAAGGATGATGCCAAGGTTATAAACCTGGATGACTCAAATTGTAGTACCATAAAAAAAAAAGTTTGGACAAAGGGAAGAGTTAGAGGGGGAAAGGGTGGGAAGGGGAAAAATAGGTTCCATTATCCACATGTTGCCTTTGGGATGTGGGTGAGACATCCAAGTTTGAGATTAAAAAGTTCAGAATGGGTGTAGAGAACTTCCAGAAGTTTCTTGGCTTTGCTAATGAAATGTTTCCCTCCCCTATATTATTATCTGAGAGGCTACAGGGCAGACAAGCAGGAGAATGTATTATGTAGGGGACGTTTTGGGGTCCCTTGACTTTGTTAAGATATATTCCCCTGTCCTATACAGTTACCTGCAAAGGTTACGGGGCAGATAAGCAAGGGGGCGGTGTAATCTTTTTTGTTTATGCCTCCATATATGGTCCTGGAATAATACCCTAATAAGTAACTAACCTTAAGCAAGGGTAAATAGTAAACAGGATTAAGGGAGGCTCCTTCTACATTATCCACATTCCTTTGATGTAGGATCTTTCTACATTGTCTACATTCTCTTGGGGTGTCTACATTCTCTTGGGAGGCATAAAAACTCTGTGAGCTCCTTGCATCTTTGGCTCTGTATGAAATGGTCCTGTAATAAATAGACTATTGATTACACCCCCTGTTTCGTTATTCTCACCACTTGCTAGCCCACCAACTGCACTAGCTGCAGTAAATGGGTACCTTTGTGCTGTTAAGAAATGAGGAGCAAAAAAAAGAAAGGATGAGCAGGTTGATTTTAGAAAAACATGGAAAGATTTGCATGAAATAAGGAAGAGTGAAATGAGAACGAAGAACACTGTCTGCAATAATGGCAATACTGTTTGAAGAATAATTGCAACCAACTAAGCTATTCTGAATATTATAAACATTCACATCAACTACAAAGGACTTATGAAGGAAGATGCTCTCTAACTTCTGGGAATGTTGCTGTTCAATCATTTCAGTCATGTCTGACTCTTTGTGATGCTTTTTGGGGTTTTCTTGGCAAAGAAGCCAGAGTGGTTTGCCATTTCCTTCTCCAGTTAATTTTACAGATGACGAACTGAGGCAAACAGAGTTAAGTGACTTGCCCAGGGTCACACAGCTAGTATCTGAGGTATTGTACCCACTGTGCCACCTAGCTGTCTCCAAAGAAAGAAATGATAAATGGAAGTATTCATAGTATGGTTACACACACACACACACACACACACACACACACACACACACACACACACACACATTTGACCCTCTATGTCAAATGGTGGCCTTCTCTAGAGCAGGATTGGGGGGGAGATAGTTTGGAGCTTCAAATGTAACAAAAAAGTACAATTTAATAAAAAGAATGGGCATCTTGATTTGGGCATCATCAGTTCATCATTAAAACTCCATGGAAGCAAACGAGATCAAGAAAGTACATAGACAAGAGGGCACTGACACTGGGAAGTGTCTTGGGGGACCTCATCTCATGGTTAGAAAGCTGAGGACGATGATGCGGCAAAGAAGACACGCAGGAGAAACTAGAGTCCTATGTACATTCCTTCCTTTGTCCCCTTCACTCCTTACCCTGGATCACATTGGTATGTGCACATGGAGTATCCTGCCCCACCCCCACCCCCACCCCAAAGAGAATGCAATAAGCTTTCTGAGGACAGTGATTACTTTGTTTTTGCCTTCATATTCCTAGTTTCTAACATGGATCTTTGCACACAATAGACCCTTACTCCATGTTTACTGCAGCGTATAGGACAGAGGGAACAAGCAGGGAGAGCACCAGAGTGCTGGCTCTCCATGAGTGGGGCTCACCAAGGTCAGGAAGTTGGCAAAAGGAAACGCCAGCCTTTGGGGGAGTGCTGTGCTCGTCAGATGCTCACCTGGGCTGCTCTGGGATCCTGACTCCATTCTCATCCAGGAATCTGGCCCCAGCACGCACAGCCCAGCGGTAGTGCTGAGCTAGGAGGGCCTGTCGGGCAGTAGTGGGGTTGTCTTTGTTCGCCGTGTCTGCGTTTTTTAGGGGAGAGAATTCCTCTTCTCTCAGGACTTCAAATGCAACAAAGTTTCTAGTGGCAAAAGAGATGGAATCAAATGAAGCCTCTATCATGTGTGCAGGGAGTCGTGGGGGAATGGGGAGGAAATGGGAAGAGAGGGGAACTGAAAGGATACTGTGGTTAGACTCTGATTTCAAGTGGGTTCAACCCTACTACAGTGGGTGTGTTGTGGTTTTATAATTCTACATTTTTTCTTCCAAAACCAGTAAAGAAAAAAAAACATCAGGTGTGTAAACTCAGTGGTGAGAAAGGGGAAAGGGGAGCAGAGGACCACTTGAACACCTGCACCTTCTTCTATTTATGACTCTGAAGGGCAGTGCCACTTATACTTTTTGGCTGTCACATTAACCTCTCTCCCTAAAACCAGCTGCTCACTCTTAGGGTCTCAAGCTACCTATTTATCATCATCTCCCTACCACTTTTAATGTCTCAGCGCCCTCTGTCCCCTAGTGCCTTTGGAGAAATGTGAAGAATTTCTACACCAACTCCTTAATAAGGAGATTGGGGGGGAGATTAGATGTTGTGACCTTGCCTGACCTCAGCCTGGACTCCCCTGGAAACCTGCTACCTGGGGACATGGACCATACATTTTAGAGCTGAGAGGAAGCTTAGAATTCATCTAGTATAACTTGCTAATCTTACAAATAAAGGAAACTGAGGCCCAGAGAAATTACTGTCTGTAGTCACATAGCTGTCAAGTGGCAGTGCTGAAATATGAACTCGGGTCCTCTGACTTCAAATCCAAAGCTCTTCCCACTGCATCCTGAGCCTCCACTTCTTCCTCCCTCCCCCAATATCATGATGATCCCAATCCCAAATTTCCTAGTGCCCTGAGAAGTACTAGATCATGGAAACTTTGACCCAGCCAAAGGAGAGACAGTCAGGGAGTGAAGGGAATGAGAAGGGAAAGATTCATTTCATTTATGCCACTAACTTTGAGAATTGGAAGACATCAAACACGAACTTCTCCATCTTTATACCATTTGGTTTGAGCGGCTTTACCAGATTTCCATCCTCATCCACAAAAGGGACCTTCTTGATGGCAACATGTCGCTTCAGCAAAGGCTCAAATTCCCTGTAGTTGGCAAGAAGAAGAAAGGGAAAGACATAAAGCATTTCATTTCATTCTAGAGTTATCCTCAATAGATTCCTACAGGTTAGGGAAGAGCCTGGAGAAACCATCTCCAAAAATCTCACCAGGAGCTCTTGCCCTAACATGAGCTAAATAGGTACAGTTAACATGAGACCTAACAGGTGGGGGGGCAACACTCACATCAGCAGGTAAAAATGAACATAAATCTCCTGGAAAGACTTATATGAACTGATGCTAAGTGAAGTGAGCAGAATCAGGAGAACTCTGTACATAGAAATAGCCACAATGTGCAATGACTGATTTTGATACTTAGCCCTTCTCAGCAATACAAGGCCCTAAAACAATTCCAAAGGACTCATGACAGAAAATGTCATCCACATCCAGGGAAAGAACCATGGAGTTGGAATGCAGAATGAAGCAGGCTATTTTCTTTTTTTACTTTTTTTTTTTCATGGTTTCTCCCATTTGTTATTGTTCTTCTATACAACATGACTAATGTGAAAATATGTTTAATCGGAATGTCTATGTAGAACCTAAATCAGATTGCATGCTATCATGGAGAGGGAGGAGGAAAAAATTTAAAACTTATGGAAGTGAATGTTGAAAACTAAAAATAAATAAACAAACAAAAAAATGAGGACCCATCAGAGGAAGCACTAGGAAGCCCAATGCCTCCTTACTTATTTTGAAGGACTTAAATTGGAGGAAACTTAGATCTAATACCAGTGGCCATAGATACTGTACTCCAGGCTAGTAAAGAGAAGAGAAAGATTTGGGAAATGTTTCTCCAGTTTGCAAGTAGGCAGAGAGATCTGGCACATTTTTCAGAATATTCACATTCGGGCAGCTCAGCCTGGAATGTGGAAGTTACTTACAGTCAAATAGTTAAGAAAACCCAGCAAGAGGCTGCCCCTGAATCTGGCCATCCTGTTCCAAAGATGGCTTCCTTCTGAAGGCATGGAGGAATAGGAGGAGGAGGAAGAAGAGAACTACAGGGACCTTCCTACTCTCTCCAATGCCCCTCCAATATCTTCCTTAAGATTCCAGGAGAAATGGCCCTTCTACTGAATTTTGGAGATGGTCATAGGGACCAACACTCAAATCTTTACCTCTTCCCTTCACCATTCCACCCAGAGAGGCGAAATTATTCCTGATCCCCATCACTTTCCTCTTCCATACCAGTCTACTCTGGGGAAGGTCAGGGAAAGACAAAGAGGGAAGTCCAAGAAAGTCAAAGGAATGTCTCCCAACTACACAGCATGACACCCATTTAATAGGCACTAGAGTGCCCGGGGTATTGTTTTAGGTGATAGGGAGATAAAAAAGTTAGATAAAAATTGGTCCCTGCCCATAACGTAGTAAATGGATAAGATGACAAGAGGGATATTGCATACATAAGTACTATTTTTAAAAATTTATTTCATTTTTAATTTTTGGAATAAACAAGCATTTCCATAGCATAGTATAATAAAAATTAAGATTGCACATGAAACTGCAAATCTATTATGTACTACTTGCTATTCCTTTTAAATATATAAAAATTTTCATGTAAATTTATTTTTTCCCTTTTTTTCTTCTCTCTCTGCCATCCTAGAGATGGCTAGCAATAGATACAAATAGGTGTGTATTATTAATAGATACAAATAGGTGTAAAATTATTCTATACATACTTCTATTTATCAGTTTTCTCTGGATGCAAATAGTGTCTTTCTTCATATGTCCTTTGTTGTTACTTTTGAGTATTTATAATAGTCAAAATGTCTTATTTGTTCAAAGTAATTCTTTTTTTTTTTTTTAAAGCAATTGGGGTTAAGTATACTTGCTCAAGGTTACACGCCCAGTCATTATTTATGTGTGGTTGCTCATTTTCTAAGGCCGGATCTGATCCCGGGTCATCCCAAGTCCGGTCTCAAAGTAATTCTTAAAACAATATTGCTGGGGCAACTAGGTGACGCAGTAAATAGAGCCTTGGCCCTGGATTAAGGTGGACTTGAGTTCAAATCCGGCCTCAGACACTTGACACACTTACTAGCTGTGTGACCTTGGGCAAGTCACTTAATCCCAATTGCTTTGCCTTCCCTCCTTCAAAAAAACAAAAACAATATGGCTGTTACTATTATACAATGTTCTCTTGGTTCTGTTCATTTTGCTTTTCATTATTTCACACAAATCTTTCCATGTTTTTCTAAGATCATGGAGCTCATCATTTCTTATAGCACAGAATTATTACATCATGGTCCTATACCACAGCTTGTTTGACTATTCCCCAATTGATCCCTGATATTTCCAGTTCTTTGCCACCACAAAGTGAGCTGCTCTATACATTTTGGAACATATAGGTTCTTCTTCTTTTTCCCTAATCATCTTTGGAAATATACCTAGTAGTGCTATTACTGCATCAACGGTTATAGGCAGTTTAATAACTCTTTGGACATAATTCCAGATTATTCTCCAAAATAAGTACTATTTTAAGCCAATTAGACAGTGAAAAAGAAAGGGCTAGAGGGGAGTTTAAGGAAATGATAATCACCAACAGAGTGGGAAAGTAGAGAAAACATTATGGAAGGGGAAAAAAGTTGAGTTGCTTAGAGGCACCTTTTACAGATGGCAGAAAAGGGGTTAAGAGTCTGAGGGTCCAAAGGATGCTGCCCATAAGGAGCAGTGGAACAATCTCAGAACAGAGGAAAACTAGGAAGTTCACTGAAGATATTTTCTAGATGAATTCAAAGAATAAACTGGTTCCCAGTAGTTCCTAGGAACTAGAATGGGTTTCTTCTGTTGGTTTAAGCTGAAGGACTTATTCCCAACATAAGGAACATGTTATGGTTTAGGTTAGATACATGTCTGGACAAAGCCTTGGGGAAGAACTGGGCTATGGGGCACTGAAGCAAACCTCCTTGAGTTGGCCATCTATAAGAGGTGCCTCCATTTCCTTTCCTCTCATTCTCTTCCTAACTCGCTAGTCTAGCTTCCAACCTCATCATTCAGCCCTGCTCTCTCCAGTGTTACTAATGATTAAAGCCTTTTCTCAATCCTTATCATTCTTGACCTCTCTGCAGCTTTTAACATTGTTGAACACCCTCTTTCCCTTGCTACTTCCTTCTCTCTGGGTTTTCATAACACTGCTCTCTGCCATCCATATGGCATACCACACCTACAGGCTCTGCACAGTATGCCTTCTCCACTACCTACAGAGGATAGGCGTCAGGAAGCCAATTACCTCTAAAGACCAAATAGTGGATAATGGGATTCCCTTCTCTGTATCCCTATAGCATCCATAGGCTGATCTTCAGGGGCAGTCAGATCATGGTCATGTTCCCCCCCCCGCCCCCAGATGCTAAGATTTTTGACTGTAGAAAAATTAAACAATCAGGTAAACGGAACTAGAGTACAATGGAGGAAACCTATTCTAGGCTATCTGACCATTCCTCTGCTATATTCTCCTTTGCTATATCTTCATTCAAGTCATACCCACTAATGGTGGGTATCCCACAGGGCTTTGTCCTCCATCTATGCTCTTTTACATGGTGATTTCATCAGCTCCCATCGATTCAATGGTCATATCTATGCTGATCATTCTCAAATCTATTTACCCAGCCCTAACCTCTCTCCTGATTTCCAGTTTGGCATCTCCAACTGGGATCTGCCTATTAGACCTTTCAAACTGGATTTCCCATAGATATCCTAAACTCAACATGTCCAAAACTGAACTTATCTTTCTTCCTAAATCCTCTCCTCTTCCTAACTTCCTCTGTTACTCTTAAGAGTACCACCATCCTTGAGGCAGCTAGAATAGAGCACTGAGCCTGGAGTCAGGAAGACCTGAGTTCAAATCCAGTGTCATACACCTGACACACTTACTAGCTGTGTGACCTTGGGCAAGTCACTTAACCCCAATTGCCCTACCTCCCCTCTCCAAAAAAAAAAAAAAAAAAGAAACCACCAACCTCCTGGTCACTAGGGCTTACAACCTAGATGTCATCCTCCACTGTTCACTTTCTCTCACCCCTCATATTTAATCTGTTGCAAAGACCAGTCATGTTTTCCTTCACAGCATTTCCATTATATGCCTCTTCTCTTCTGACAGTATGCAAGTTTTCGTTACCTCACAACTGGACTATGACAATAGCCTGATGGTTCACCTGCCTGGCACAAGTTTCTCCCCACTCCAATCCATCCTCCATTTAGCTGTCAAAGTGATCTTAAAGCCTGGATCTGATCATGTCACATAAATGCAATCTTTGCCTCCCTCCCCCCACCCCACTACTAACAATAAACTCCAATGGCTCCCTATCACCTCCAAAATCAAATATAAAATCTTCTGATTAGCATTTGAAACCCTTCAAAACCCATTCCCCATACCTTTCCAGTCTTCTTACAAACCTCTCACATACCTTACAATCCAGTGACATTGTGTACTTGGTACAAGACACTCCATTACTAGCCTCCAGACATTTTCTCTGGCTGTTGCCCAGGCCTGGAATGCTCTCCTTCCTCATCTCTGCCTCCTGGCTTTCTTCAATTTCCAGTTAAATTCCATCTTTTACAACAAACCTTGCCCAAATTCCCCTTAATTCTAGTACTTTCCCTCTATTGATTACTTTCAATTTATTCCGATAGCTTGTTTGTACATAGTTACTTGCATATTTTCTCCATTAGACTTTGAGCTCCTTAAGAACAGGGATTGTCTTTTGCCTTTTTTTTTTTTTTGTATCTACAGTGCTTGGCACAGTGCCTGACACGGTAGGTACTTAATAAATGTTTATTGACTGACTGTAGATTCCATACCCTGCAGCCCACAAAATCCAATGAAAACAGTCAGTCATTTTGACAAACATACTGTCCATACAGAGAGCCCTAGAGGCCCATGTCATTGACTACTAGTTTGAGTCAAGAAAGCTCACCGAGTAACAGTCTGGAGGAAGCTTCGGGTGAAGAAGTGGTTGCAGATGTTTCCCGCATTGAAGACCAGATTCCCACTCTCATCCCGACGTTGTACTGTCTCCAAGTCCACCTCACTGTACTCTACCACCTGGTAAATGCCATCCACCTGGCATACCACACCCACAGGCTCTGTGGGGTAAGCCTTCTCCACTACCTACAGACAAATTATAGGGAAAAGAGGATAGCTTCCAGAAGACCAATGGACAGCAGGATTCCCTTCTCTGTATCCCTACAGCACCCAAAGGCCAATCCTCAGGGGCAGTTAGATCCTGGTCACTCCCAGATGCTATGATATTTTGACTGTGGGAAAAAATCAAACAATCAGGTGAAAGGAACTAGAGTAAATAACCCTGGACTTCAAGAACCAGAGCATTTGCATTCAAATCCTCAATTTTCCCAGTTCTGTGTCACCTTAGGCAAGTTCACATTCATTTCTCTGGGTTGAACTGAGAGGGTTAGAATAGATGGTCTCTAAGTGGTTTCTTTTGGCTCTAAACCTATGATTCTATAAGAATAGCCCAGGGTGCGGTGGCTAGGTGGCTAGGTGGCACAGTGAATAGAGCACCAGCCCTGGAGTCAGGAGGACCTGAGTTCAAATGCAGCCTCAGACACTTAACACTTACTAGTCATGTGACCTCGGGCAAGTCATTTAACCCCAATTGCCTTGCCTTCCCCTCTCCAAAAAAAAGAATAGCCCAGGAACCAGAATTAGGGTCCAGGTTAGATAAAGGTCTAGATATGATCTGGGGGGAGTATCTAACCAGGGGGAAGAGAACAGGCTGACCTTGGCCCCACAGTCTGCACCCTTCAGCACACAGAAGCCAATGAAGACGGGGTCAGCCATTTTAACAAGGATATTGTCCACACAGTACACATGGACATACTCTACTCCACGACGCTCCATGTCTTCCAAAATTCCATTGTCCATGATGGCTCGGTACAGACCACCATTGCCATCTGAATATAAAAGAGGAAGAGAAAGAAGAGTACACACACCAAGAGTGGTGTCTGGTAGCCATCACTCAGGCTAAGAGCAAGAGGAGTAAGCATTAATGACCCTAAGCTAAGCCTAAGGCCCCCGCAGAGAAAGCTACCCTGTTATCCTCCTGTCAGGAAGCAAAAGCATCAAGCCTACATCCCTGCAAGCCAAATTCTAAATCCAAAGGGTCTCCAGAGCTAGAACTGACAGATCACCCATCAGCAGTGCCTCCTGAATCTCACTGCTATCCTCACCCTCACTTTGGATCAGGGGACTAGTATTGATACCCCCATTGGACCGATGATGAAACCAAGGACCAGAGACACTTAATGATGTGTTCATGGTCACACAAGTTATTAGTAAGATGGAATCTTACATAGCACTTTGTTTTTTACCTCTCAGATTAATTTATTGTTTAATATTCTACATTATAATGTTTTTGTCTAATTCATTCCTACTAGACTATAAACTCCAACAGGGCAAAGATTATATCTCACCTAAACTTTGTTTCTTCCCTTACACAGAAAACAGTGATATCAATACACTAAGCACTTTTTAAAAGTACAGTTTTAATGAACAAATAAATCAGAACCCAGGTCTCCTGATTCCTGACTTAAATATCTGTCCCCATCTCCTTCATTTAATCTTCCTTGGACAGCCAAGCACCCAGAAAGCAGGCTCAGGCAGCATACCTGGGGCCATTGCAACCTTGTCCTTCCTCTCCAAGATGACCTTGCCATTGAAGTTCACAGCTGGTAACATCCTCTGCTCAAACATGATCACGTTGGCTGGGTCCAGGTGGAAGAAGTTATTTTCCTTAAAAAACTCAACTGTTGGTTTCAGAGTGAATTCACTGGTCATGATGTACCTAGAGAAAGAGAGGAGGAGGTTGAGTGGAATAAACAGACACTAGGAAAAATGGAAGAGGAAAGAACCATTCACTCGAAGCTGAAAATAGGGACCAGTCAAAGAATCAATGGATATATTGGGGAGGGGGGTAAGCAGTGAGTTTTGGCAAAAGCATATTGAGCTGAATACTATATATGCAAAAATAAAATTCCCAGGTCTCTTCTTTAGAGTGTGGAAACTTCAGCCCCAGGGATAACAAGTCATCTCTCTGTATCCCAAGAAGAGGGGGTACTCTAGGAGGGAGAGGAGAGAAAGGGGAAAATAAAGGAAGGAGAAAAAAACTAGATGGCAAAGAGCAGGGAAACCCACCAAGGAACAGTGCAGTGTGTATTGTGTCTGTGGCCAGCCAGCTGTTCCACTCGGCGGATTCGCTCAGCCTGGAGTTCATACAGTGTCTTCCCACTAGGTAAGCCCACCCGGTACATGCCTTTGGGGTAAGTCACTCCTAGGCGAGTGCCTTGCCCCCCAGCAAGTAGCAGGACAGCCACCTTGTTCAGAGCAATCTGACGGAAACCTGTGAGGAGAAAAGAGTCAGGAACCACAATCCATTAACTGTTCTTTCCAGTCAGGGCCACATGCATGTCCACCTGCTGCCACGGCAGGACAAGTCTTAGATCATCATTTCTATATGTTTGCATGACTTCACATATATAATTGTATCATATTGCTTGCCTTCTTAAAGGGTGGAGGACAGACTGGAGGGAGAGAACTTGGAACTAAAAAAAATTTTTTAACAAATTTTTAAAATGAATATATTTTTTAAAGATCACCACTCCTTAGGTGACAGGAACCCTCTTTGCACATTTCCAGTGAAGATCAGCATTGAATAAATGACTCTGAGAATGGGATACCCAGAAGTTTCCATTTAGCTACTCTCCCTTTGCCAATACCTGACACATGGTTGTTGTTTGTCCTTTGTTCTCGAAGAGGACCAATGACATCATGGGGTGATGTCTTGACATTCTCACTGGAATTAATGGATTGGATTTCATTGAAATAGAGCTGCACAAAAGTCATCAGCCTCACTCTATCTTCCAGAGCCATCAAATCCAGTGGTAAGACAAAAGTCAAGATGACTGGTGATGGTCTGGGATGCAGTGAATGACTTTGGCATCTTCGATGTCTGATCAAGCTCTAAATCTCCTGCTTTAGCTTCCTTCATGGACTTTGGGACAAATTCTTCTCATTTGTCCATTCCACCAGGGAAAGTCTTCATATACTTGAGGTAGACATCCTCCTAACTCATTGACAGATTTGAAGCCTGATAGTTACCGTCAACCTGGTTTAGCCCATCTGCAGAGATGTTCTAAAGAAGTGTGGCTGCTGAATATGCTACAGCTTCTTGGAGCCACAGGTGAGAGTTGAGTGCCAGGCAGACACCACAGGTGGCTCAGCAGCCCTGGAAACAGTTCAGTAAGCACTCACACCAGAGGTGCTAGTCCTCCTTGAACATCCATCTACCTCCATAGTAGGTGCTATACTCCCTTCTCATTTCCTCTCTCCTTCTCTTCTCTAAAGTACTTGTTTTGCCCAGGAACCAGTGAGTTAAGAGCTTGGAGGAATCTGCTTCCTAAATGGAAAACTTTGTCCTTGTTCCACCAATACACTCATTTTAAACAAAACCCTTACTGAGGAGTTCTCTCCTCTTGGTTTGTCTGAGCCAATACTGTGATTATGTTCAGGTCCCTTAGATACCCCTCAATTCCTGTCTTCCTAAAGTGGGAAAAGAGACTTAGGCAGGAGCTGTGCAATTGTCCACCCCTGAATGTCCACCAACAGATGAGGGTCAGCAGAAAATAGAAAGGAAAAAGAAATCCTACGTGTGCCACTTACTGGCTCCTCAACATTGGGAAACTCAGTTAACCTCTCTGAGCCTCAGTTTCCTCATCTGTAGAATGAATGGGTTGACAATTCCAGAGGAGTGATGAAGAAGCAAGCTGCCCACCTACTAAGAGAGAAGCAATAGATTTAAGATGCAATAAGATGTAGATTTTTGGAGCTGGCCAATGACAGACTTTGTTTCACTTGAGTATGCACTTTTGTTACTTTGAGTTTTGTTTTCTTTCTAAGAGGGTGGTTGGAAGGAAGAGAAAATAAGTGTACATTATTTTTTTTTTTTTAAGAAAAATAAATAATCAAAACAAAGGCATTTGATTAGATGGTATTTAAGGTCCCTTCTAGTTGTAAAGCTATGATCTGCTGATCCTATTTCTGCTCTGGATGTAGGGAACAGTAATCTCTAGTATTCAAGGGGTCACACTAAGCATAGTGTGACCATTCAATATGGCACTAGGGGCACCTGAAGACAGCAAGAACCTGGTCTTGGCAAACTAATCTAACCTTAAGACCTTATGTTGTCAGGATGAGCTAATGCATAAGAACTGGACTTGGTTTCAGTATATCCCAACAAGAATTAAAATTAGTCAAAAACCTGGACCCTGCCTGTTCTCTGCCCAAGCACCCATGCCTGGCCACCGAGAGCCAACGTTGTCCAACGTGCAGAGTAAAATCTCAGGGAGTCAGACTGACATTCATCATCAACTGGCAGTTTCTGGGTTAAAGTCTCCCTATGCCCAATGTGCCAAGTGTTTCATAATCTCATCAATTGTAGAAATATGAATTATTTTCTTTTAAGTTAAACATTCTGCCTGAAAACTTCATTTTAGAACTTAACTATATCATACAATGAATAAGCTAAATATAAATGAAATGGGTCTATTCATTACTCCTCTAGAACAGAACTTCTTAAATTGTGGGTTGTGACCCCATATGGAGTCACATAACTGAATGTGGGGGTCATGAAAAATTTGGCAATAGCAAAAGGTTTCTCAACATGCAATGACCAAAAATTAACTCAAAATCAAATGCGTAACAAAACGGGGGTGTTTCTGGAAGCGCTTGCCCATGTTGCATCATGCAATTTCACCGTAGCCTTGGTTCCAAACACACATGTGATATGCACTTTGCACGGCACAAGCCATCACACCACACAATGCCAACAAACACTGACAGAAGCACCTCTGCTTAGATTCAAGACTATCATATGTTAACGAATTTCAGTGTTTTTACTGTATATACATAGTTTTCTGCTCTTGCAGAAAAAAATACTTTAATTATAGAAAATAAACTCTTTTAATATTTTCCTACCATACTCAGAATATATGTATGAAATTGGTATATCTTTTGATTATATTATGTTAGAATGTTTGATTTTTTTAATTGCTGTTATCTCCTTTTACAGAAACACGAATGTTTAATTGCAGCAAAGTCTTTTAATATCTCTCTACCATCACCACTATATGTGTATGCAAGTGTGAACATCAGTCCTTTAAATTCAGTACAAATGCAGTTTCATAAACTAAAGCTAGTATTTATTTGAGAAAGTATTAGCAATATTTATTAATATTTTAGGACAAAAACATTTTTCAGTTATGGACAAGTAGCTAAATTTAGATAGAAGAGGTAAAAATACTAATGACAATGCAGTAGTCTTTGCTACCTAAATTGACAAGAAAAAGAAAATATGTTGAATCATTTTTTAAATATGGATTTACTTCTAATAATGATAATGGTGCAGAAAAACCTCTTTGCTTAATTTGTAATGAAATTTTGGCTGCGGAGAACATGAAACCAGCCAAATTTAAAACATCTTAATACCAAGCACACAACATACTTCAATAAACCAATGTGCCAACTTTGAATGACTTTTAGAATCTTCAAATAAAGAAAAACATTTTGAGAAATTTGTTACTGTCAATGCAAAGTATTTACTTGCATCTTACAAAATTTCATATTTAATTACAAAAATTTAAAAGCCCTACATAATAGGAAAAGATTTCATGTTGCCTGTTGCTATTAAAATGTCAGAAATAGTTCATGGGAAAAAGTATGGGGATGCAATTCATAAAATTCCTTTATCAAATGATACTGTTTCCAAAAGAATTTCTGAAATTATGACCAATTCCAGCAGCTTATTACCAGGCTAAAGGGCACCCAAAGTTTTCAATTCAATTAGATGAAAAACTGGTATTTCTACCATGGCACAGTTGTTATTTTATGTAAGTTATGTTTATGAAGGAAGCATACATGAGGAATTATTGTTTTGTCACCCTTTGGAAGGGCACACAAGAGGGGAAGACATAAATCTTAAAGTTGATGAATTTTTCACAAAGGTTTACAGTGGAAAAATTTCACTGGAGTCTGTATAGATGGTACTGGAGCAATGATGGGTGAGAATGCTGGATTTGTAGCAAGATTTAAAGCTGGTGTCCACGAACACATATCACTTCTACTCACTGTATGATCCATCAGGAAACACTCATAGTAAAAAAAAAAAATATTAGCAGCTTTGCAATACTATCAAAATCATTAACTTCATTAAAAGCCAAGCCCTTAATAGTTGTTTGTTTTCAAACCTTTGAAAAGACATGGACCCCAATTACAAAAGCTTATTACTACAGTCAGAAGTAAGGTGACTCTCAAGAGGACAAAATTTAAGCAGATAATTGAAACTGAAATTGAAAGATGGAGTTGTTATATTTTTTACTGAGCAGAAATCCAATTTTGTTCATTTTTTTCTTAATGACTTATGACTTTCAAACTCTTATTTGTAGTATATTTTTGAAAAATTCAATGATTTAAACATGTAGCTTCAAGGAAAAAATTATAACATATTTATGTAAAAAGATAAAATTGAAGGTTTTACTAAAAAAGTTAACATGTGAAAGAATTAGGTGGAAAATGGTTCCTTAGAAATGTTTACAGCTACAGATAATTTTATAATTGAAAATAACATTACCAAAGATTCAATTATAAGAGTTATAATTGACCAGATGAAGTGGCTGGCGAGACGGTTTCAGAAATACTTCCCTTAAAATTTTGATTCTAGGGGTGGCTAGGTAGCGCAGTGAGTAGAGTGTCGGCCCTGGAGTCAAAAGGACCTGAGTTCGGATCCGACCTCAGACACTTAACACAGACACAAACAAAAACCTAGCCATGTGACCTTGGGCAAGTTACTTAACCCCAACTGCCCTCTAAAAAGCAAAAAAAAAAAAATTGATTTTAGAAAATTGGATTCATAAACCATACTCAAATGAAACAAAAAACATCGGTCTGCCATTAAAAGTTCAAGAAGAATTTGCTGAGTTATCAAGTGATGCAGGTTTGAAACTTGAGTTACCTAAAAAATCATTAAATGAATTTTGGCTTGGGATTAGGAAAGAATTTTCAACAATTTCTGAAATGACCCTAAACATATTTCTGCCATTTTGTACTATGTATTTATGCAAAGTGGTGTTCTCAGTATTGATGATTATAGAATCAAAATATCAATCAACTCTGAAAAACATTGAAGATGCTCTAAGTCCTACATTATCAAATATTCTGTCAAGATTTAATTCTTTTAGGGTGGCTAGGTGGTGCAGTGAGTAGAGCACTAGCCCTTGAGTCAGGAAGACCTGAGTTCAAATCTGGCCTCAGACACTTAACACAAAAACTAGCTGTGTGACCTTGGGTAAGTCACTTAACCCCAACTGCACTCCAAAAAGCAAAAAAAAAAAAAGGATTTAATTCTTTTTTTGTTTTTTGTCTTTTTGGAGGGGGAAAGGTAGGGCAATTAGGGTTAAGTGACTTGCCCAAGGTCACACAGCTAGTAAGTGGTAAGTATCTGAGGCCACATTTGAACTCTTGTACTCTTGATTCCAGGGCCAGTGCTCCATTAATTGTGCCACCTAGCTGCCCCAAGATTTAATTCTTTATGTAAAAATAAACAAGCACATCCATCTCGCTAGTATGCAAATTTGTTTTCATCTTTAACAAATGATGAAATTATGAATATACCAAAAATTGTTTTAAAATAAATTTCTTTTCGATTTCTGATCAGTAAAATTTGATTTTTATATACCTATATACCTGGGGTCACATAAAAATTTCTTGGACAAAAAAGGGTCGAGACTGGAAAAAGTTTAAGAAGCCCTGCTCTATAATTTGACTGTTGCTTTAGTAAGGAGGAGAGACCCTGAGCTGCCAAGATTATGCCCAAGGTGCACAAGCTCAGACAGGTCTTACCAAACGTGACAGGTTTTTTGAGAAGGGGTTGATATGGGCTATGGTGTATGTTCCTAGGTCTGGGGGAACCGTTTCCATGATCCCATGTCAAAAAAGTTGAGGGGACGTTCTAGGGCAGTGGTATCAAACTAAAATAGAAATAGGTCCCTGCCAGCTACATATATATTAACTTAAAAAAACAAAAATTCCACCTTATATTTTTATGTTGAATTACATTTTTAGTTATTTTGTTAAACAATACCCAGTTACATTTTAATCTGATTCTTGCCACACTTGGGCATTTTGAGGTCTGGAAGCCAAGAGTTTGACGTCTCTACCCTAGAGTACAGATTTTCTGCATTTCAGACTGGCACTGATCCTTCTAAGCTGACTCTCTCAAGCCCAGTGGCACGTTCCTTGCCAGACAACCCTGTTGCCCCAAATTCCTCTGTTCCCTGCCCACTTCATCCCACTCTCCAACATAGATAGGGACAAGTTCAGAGGCCAGGAACCTGATGATACTTGGCAAAGGAAGAAGGGAAGCTCCAGAACCCAGAAATCCTGTTCTGATACTTTCTGGTTGTTTTCAGAGAAAGCTATAAGAGGGAACTAACAAAAAAGCATGACATTATTATTATGTCCATTAATCCCTGAAATTTGTAATAGGTTTATGAAGTATTTTCACATAGTCTCATTTGATCCTCACTACAGCAGGTAAGGCAGACATTATTTTTCCCATTGGACATATGAGGAAACTGAGTGAGACTCAGTTAGGTGAAATTTTTTTTCAGGTCACAGAAACAACAAATGGCAGAACTAGAGATAAAACTTGGAGCTAATATCTCCTGACAGCATTCTTTCCCTGGTACTGAGTCTCTAAGGAGCCTGGTTCTTTCTTCTTTTCCTTGAAGGAGGGGCTTCAGGGTAGAGATCACCCCAAGATGGGTCAGGCTCTAAGAAAGAGAGAGAAAGAGACAGAGACAGAGACACACAGAGAGAGAGAGAGAGAGAGAGAGAGAGAGAGAGAGAGAGAGAGAGAGAATGTAGAATGGAAAATTCTGTTCAGCCTGGTGCAGAGAAAAGTACACTGGATGATTTGCCTTGCAAGGTTTCAAAGTATATTACAAAGTGGCAATCATAAAAAACTGTCTGGCAAAGGATTAAAAAAATAGAAAACTAGCTCAGCAGAACAAAGAACCTGAAAATAAAACCTAGTGTACATAAGAGATTAGTGTTTGATAAGACCAAGATTAAAATAAAATGTTAGGGAACAGAACAGCTATTCAATAAAAAATGTTGGGAAACTGGATAGCATGATGAAAAATGAGTTTAGAGCTACATCTCCTATGCCATAAAATACAATGAGCTCCAAGTGGATCAACACTAAAACTATAAATTGTTTTTAAAAAGGGAAAAAAATGAATTACTATTTTTATGTCAGTAGTGTAAGGAAGAAAAACATTTATCAAGCAAATGGTATTAGAGACAAATTGATGAACTTAATTATACAAAAACAAAATGAATTTGCATGCATGTTGAAAGCAACATTTCTTTAAAAAGAGAAATAGATTGGGGAAAAAATTTTTACAGTAAATATGTCTGATAAAAATCTGATCTCTAGCATCTATAAGGAACTGGCACAAATATATATCAAAGTAAGAACTTGTTGAAGGATCTAATTTTCAAAATAGGAAATACAAATTATCAAAAGTCATTTGAGGGGCGGCTAGGTGGCACAGTGAGTAAGAGCGCCGCCCTCAGAGTTAGGATGACCCAAGATCGAAACCGGCCTCAGAAAATGAGCACCCACGCATAAATAATGACTAGCCGTGTAACCTTGAGCAAGTTACTTAACCCCAATTGCTTTAAAAAAAAAAAAGTCATTTGAACAGTTGTTGAAATTCTTTTAATCAAAGAAATGCAAATGAAAATAACTTCTAAGATACCACCTTGCACTCACCAAATTGTTAACAATAGATGAAAAGAATCAAATGGAATGGCCATATGGAAGCAGATACTCTATGACACTGGAGGGATGTAAATTGGAGCAAGCTTTCTGGAGAGAAAGCTCCAAATTAAGACAAGGTGGCCCTCCTACAGGATGGTTAATAACATCCTGAAAGAAGGGGGAAAAAAGACCTATTTCTACAAAAATAGTCACTACTTGTAATATCCATTTGTAATTAGCAAAGCACCGGAAGCATGTCCTTGTTCAAAGATTGAGGAATGATTGAGTAAATTGTAGAATATTAGGAGCATACTTTGGATGCTAGATTTAGAGCCGGAAGGGACCTTAAGGGTTGTCTAGTATTCTTTTGCCAAAAAAATAACAAATAGGAAAAATACAGAAGCAAGAGGAATGACACATGAAGTGATTCAACATGAGGAAAACAGAATTAGAACAACCTAAACAGAGACTATGACTATATTTTAAAAATATAGTCTTACAAACTCTGTAAGTACAGAAGAGATAAGAGAACACAGAACAAATTGTTATTATCTTCTTAAAGTTTATACAAAGTGTTACATGAATCAATGCAATTTTAAGTAAAGCCATTAAAGCTTTAAACTGAAATGACTTTTGCCACTGTTATATAATTATATATTATATATGTTATGTATTATCACATATTTTATAATATATATGATCTTGTACAAACATATCTGTTAATAAAATAGAAATAGTTCCAGTTATATCTGGGGTTCAATTCCACATTTTATTTGTGTTTGTTGTCCTAGGTTTAAAGCCTGACTCAGATATTTCTTACCTAGGAAATGTTGAACAAATCACTTAACCTCTTGGTGGCTCAGTTTCCTCATCTATAAAAAGGAGGGGATTGGGGCACTAGGTGGCACAGTGAATAGAGAAGTGGCCCTGGAGTCAGGAGGACCTGAGTTCAAATCCTACCTCAGATACTTAACACTTACTAGCTGTGTAGAGTTGGGCAAGTCACATAAGCCTAATTGCCTTGCCCTCCCCCCTCCAAAAAAAAAAAAAAAAAAGGAGGGGATTGGGCTAGATGACCCATGAGGGTCCTTCCAGCTCTAAATCTCTGACCTTAAGAGAATGTTAAGTTTATAATAATTTATAATAACTTTTTAAGCATTGGACTTCGGAGTCCAAATAGCAGGATCCTAATCTGGTTTAGGTACTTACTAATCATGTGACCACTTTCATAAGTCACTTCAATCAGTCAGCATGCATTTATTAAGTACCTACCATGTGCCAGGTACTGCTATCAGGGGATGACAAAACAAAAATTAAATGGTCTCTACCCTTAAGGAGCTTACATTCTATCAAGAACAAAAAACAAAACAAAAAAAAATCCCCCTAATATGTATGCAGATCAAAAGGACATAACAATCATATATATGTATGTTTTTGTGTCTATGTTTACACACACACACACAAATAAATGAGTGGATGAATGAATATCAATAAGTAAATTGGATAAGTGATAAATAAACACAGGAGCATTTCAGCTGGAGGGGTCAGGACAAGACTCACGAGCTGGGCTCTGAAGGAACCTAGAGCTCCAGCTTCCCTTCTGTAGGGCTGTTTCCAACCTGTGAAACAGAGATAATAACACATCTACTACCTACCTCAATATCATGTATCACTTATCAGCTTTGACCTCAGTTATTAAGTTGTGTCTGTCTCTTCATGACTCTATTTGAGGTTTTCTCAGCAAAGATACTAGACTGGTTTGCTATTTCCTTCTCCAGCTCATTTTACAGATGAGGAAACTAAGGCAAACAGGGTTAAGTGACTTGCCCAGGGTCACCTAGCTAGTAAGTATCTGAGGTCAGATTTGAACTCAGAAGATGAGTCTTCCTGATTCCAGGCCCAGTGCTCTATCCACTACTCCACCCAACTGTCCTAGCTTTGACCTCGATGTCTGCCTCTCTACTCTATAGCTCTCCAGCAAAATCTAGGATACTGAATTAAATTCAATTAAATTTGAATGAAATCACAGAAGGGATGGAAATAAGAAAAACAGGCTTCTTCAAACCTGATCCCTAGAACTATAACCCTTAAACTCTAGTTATCACAGTGCAGAGTGCTGGACTTGGAACTTGGGAACATCTGAGTTCAAATCATTTCCGGACTGTGATAAAAATTTGTGAACCCACTGTGTGCCTCAATTTCCTCATCTATAAAATGGGAATAATAACAATACTAACCTCATAGGGTTGTTTAGAGGCTTGAATGAGATACTTGTAAAGTTTGTTGTGACTGTTGTTATTATTGTCCATCTAAGGGCCTCTTGGAACTCAGTGATGATGAACCATCCCTATTTCATTCACATAGCAGAACAAAGGATCATAAAATTATGGGACTGTAAAGCTCTTACAGAACATATAGTTTAACAACCCTTTTTACTAATAAAGTGCTTTGCCCACAGTCACTAAAGTAGTAAGTGGCAGAGCGTAGATTTAAACTAAGGTTTTCTGATTCCAAATCCAGGGCTCCTTCCACTATCCTACAATGCCCTGGACTCATGGAACTTGTGACTTGAAAAGTGGGAATATAAATAGGCCCCATACAGGATTGTAGAAATCGAGGCAGCAAGATGGCACAGTAGATAGCTCTGAGTTCAAATGTGGCCTGGAACATTTGCTAGATGAGTGACCCTGGTCAAGTAATTTAATGTCTGGTTGCCTCAGTTTCTTCATCTGTTAAATGGAGATAATAGCACCTATTTCCCAAGGTTGCTGTGAGGACTAAATGAGATAGTAACTGTAAAGTGCTTAGCACAGTGCCTGGACACACAGTAAGTGCTACATAAATGTTAAAAATAAAGTTTAAAAAAAATTTTTAAGTAGACATTTGTTTTGCATGATTTTATATGTATAATGGGTATTATATTTCTTGTCTTCTCAATGGGTAGGGAAGGGGGTAGAGGGAGAGAAAGACTTCAAAAATGAAAATAAAGGGCAGCTAGGTGGCGCAGTGAGTGGAGCACAGGCCCTGGAGTCAGGAGGACCTCAGACACTTAACACTTAGTAGCCATGTGACCTTGGGCAAGTCACTTCTCCAATTGCCCTGCCTCCAAAAAGCAAAAAAAAAAACCCTAAAAAGCAAAAAACAAGTAAAAACTATATATATATATATTTCATCTTTGGGGTGATCAGAAGTGGCGATCTTTTTCTCACCATCAGGACCCCAAAGCAACAATGAGGGAGTGTTTCTAATGGACTGATGTTCTCCTGGGAACTACAGGATAAGCTAAGGGCATTCAGTTTGGCTTTCTGGACCTTTCTGCACCCTACCCACTACAGCACCTTGTAAGGAATATGAGTTTATACCAAACAACAGAGCCTGCCGATAATGGAGCAGGGAGATGACTCACTCATTATTCCAAGTCAGTGCAGAGTAATTAACCACCCACTGATTCAATGATTCTGCCAATCAATCAACCAGCATCGCCCATGCAGATTTCTAGAACTCAAGAAGTCAACCCTATTCAGAGAAGAGCAAACCCACAGCAGGGGAGCGAGTGAGAAAAAAAAGACAGTGGAAAATTTGCTTCTAAATCTCTCTGTAGTTCCAAGTCAGCTTCTGTTTTCTTCTTAAATGCTTTTGAGTAGAAATGTTAAAAATGGCTTTAATATTCAATATAACAGCTCAAAGATATAATCCTGGAACAGAGATTACAATTTCAAACCATGGCACAGTCAGGGTTCCACTACTAATTCTGTGTGACTGGACTCTCCAAGGAATTCAGGTTCCTCCTTTATAAATGAGTGGCTTGGATGGACATGATTAAACTCTTCCAGGTCTTCTTTAGAGTTGGAAGGAACCTTAAAGAACATCTAATTCAGGGGTTCCCAATCAAATGTTCTGGTAAATATTTAACAGTTCCCAACACCCCTCAAATACATACAGGCTGTACTTTAAATTTAATCAACATTGCCTATGTGACTTTCTTAAGTCTAAACCATCAAAAATACAACAAATCAAGCCCTGATTAGTAGTGTTTATTGATTTCCAAGGTATAAATGCTCACACTGGGGCAGCTAGGTGGCTCAGTGAGTAACAGCACTGGCCCCGGAGGTGGGACAACCTGGGATCCGATCCGGTCTCTGAAAATGAGCACCCACACATAAATAATGACTGGCCGTGTAATTTTGAGCAAGATACTTAACCCCAATTACTTTTTAAAAAATAAATAAATAAATTCTCACACTGAAAATTTAACCATCAGCTCAAGCCAACATGAGCTGGCTCTAGCACAATCCTGGTACCCATACCTCTAGGGGGACCATGATTATCAAGGGATTGAGTATGGGGACTATTTGACAAATAAGCATATTATCCTACTGGAATTAGTCTCTATTTTTTCTTATATAAAAATGCACAATAAATTCTAGACTTTGTTTTCTTTCATATGTGGAGTGGATTAAAAAGTCAAGAGGTACAAGCACTAAAAAACAGATTACGAATCTTTTATTTAGTCCAATTACCTTCTATTTTAACATGCTGTTCTAAGGTGCTTTCCAGTTCTCACATTAATGTTCTAAGATGTTTTCCAGCTCTAACACTATGTACTTGGGGTACTTATTTGCATTTTTATCAACTTGGTGGTACAGTAGATAGCACCCTGGGCCTGAAGCCTGGAAGACCTGAGTTCAAATCCAACCTCTTACATTTACTAGCTGTGTGACTTTGGGCAGGTTACTTAACCTCTCAGCCTCAGTTTCTTCAAATGTACAAGGAGACAATAATAGCGCCTACCTCACAGGGTTACTGTGAGGAGCAAATGCGATAGTATTTATAACACTGGCACATAATAGTTGCTATATAAATTCTCATTCTCTGTTCTCTTCCTCAATAAAACCCTAGGCACCTTGCTCACTCAGGAAGATACAAACAAGTCAGCATTGTATTCAGCACCATTTGGGTGTAGGGAAGGGAGAAGTACCATTGGTACATTAGATAATAGGGCTAATCAATGAGTGGATACTTTAGGGGTCTGTTTTTTTTTTTTTTTAAAGCAATTGGGGTTAAGTAACTTGCTCAAGGTCACGCGGCTAGTCATTATTTATGCGTGGGTGCTCATTTTCTGAGGCCGGATCTGATCTCGGGTCATCCCAACTCCGAGGCCGGTGCTCTTACTCACTGGCCCCTTTAGGGCAATTGGGGTTAAGTAACTTGCCCAAGGTTACATGACTAGGTTTTTGTTTGTGTGGATTAAGCATCAGAGGCCAGCTCCGAACTCAGGTCCTTCTGACTCCAGGGCCGGAGCTCTATTCACTGCGCCACCTAGCTGTCCCTACGGGTCTGTTTTTAATCCAAATCATTCATTACTTTTTTTTTACTTCACTAAATTCTATGAGTATCACTTTACATATTTTTTTTCCTGAAATCTTGCTCTTATCTTTTTGAGGGCCTTCTTGAAATCTAGTGATATAATTATTTTCTTACCATATATTTTCTTTTTAAACAGATTTTATTGAAACCTTTTATTTTTCTATCTGCTGCATTTCTAGTTCTATCCTTTTCCCCTCTTGGAGAGCCATCTCCTAAAACAAATGTATACTTACATATGTGTCTGTGTATGTATTTTTTTTTTAAAGAGGAACCAGAAAAACCAATCCACACACTAGAAAAGTCAAGGTAAGTCAACAGAGTCAATTAAATGTCTACACTATGTGCTAGACTCTGTGCAAAGCACTGGGAATATACAGAAATGCAAAAACCAGTCCCTGCCGTCCAGGAATTCAGTTTAACAGGGGAGACAAACATGCAATATGTACAAACAAAATAGACACAGGATAAACTGGAAGTAATCTCAGAGTCTTAGCATTAAGGGGTATTTGGAAAGTCTTTTTATAGAAGCTGCGACTTTAGCTGAGACTTGAAGGCAGCCAAAGAAGCTAGAAAGTGGAGGTGAGGAAGAAGAAAATTCCAAGGATAGGGGAGAACCCATAAAAATGCCCAGAATCAGGAGATGGACTGTCATGTGTTTGGAGAAAGAGCAAGGAGACCAGTGTCACTGGATGACAGAGTACACGGAGGGGAGCAAGGTGTAAGAAAACTGTTAAGAGGAGAAGGGGCCATGTTATGAAGGGTTTTAAAAGTCAAACAGAGGATTTTATATTTGATCATGGAGATAACAGAAAGACACTAGAGTTTACTGAATCAGGGACAAGGGGTGGGGGGTGATCTGGTCAAACCAGCAGTTTTGGAAGAATACTCTGTCCACTGAGTGAAAGACAGACTGGAATGGGGAGAGACTTTTGGCTAGAAGACCAATCAGTAGGGTATTGCACTAAACTAAAACCAAACTCAAGGAAATGAGAGTTTACACCAGGATGGTGGCAGCATTGGGGGAGAAAACAAGCCATATTTAAGAGATGTTACCATGGTCAATTTGACAGTGCTTGGTGACTGAATGGAAATGAGGGGGTGCTGATGTGAGAAATGAGGAGTCAAGGATAGTAACACCTAGGTTTCTAGGTTTAGAAGGCTATTCGATTCCAAACCAGTCTTCTGCTTTTGACATAAGAGGGAAAACACCATTGCATAGCTCACCTATCTCTTGCTCTCTCCAACCTCTCAGGGCAAGAGAAACACCATTCTATCATGCATCAGTCTCTTGCCTTTGAGGTCAGGGGAAAAAAAACCATTCCATTGCTTCAGGTCTTCTGCCTGGTATTCAGACTTCTTCTGGGAAGAGGACAAAAGCTATTCCATCTAGTACCAGATTCCTCCCTTCCAGGAAAGAGGAGAAAAGCCATTCTATCAAATCATATAAGCATTTATTAAGCACCTACTATGTATGTGCCAGGTACTATATTAAGTGCTAGGGATATAAAAAGAAGCAAAACAAAGTCCCTGCTCTCAAGGAGCTTATAATCTAATTGGGAAGATAACATGCAAACAAATAGATACAAAACAAGCTAAAGACAGGATAAATGGAAATAATAGAGTAAAGGCACTGAAATTAAGAGGGGTTGGGGAAGGCTTCCTGTAGAAGGTGGGATTTGAGCTGGGACTTGAAGGAAGCCAAGGTCAGTGGTTGGAAAGGAGGAAGAGAGCACTCCAGTAATGTGATAAAGCTGGAGAAAATGCCCGGAACCTAGAGATGGAGGGTGAGGCTTATGGACTAGCCAGCTCAGTGTTACTGAAGAAGACTCAAAAGGTAGAAGGGGACTAGGTTAAGAAGAGATTCAAATGCCGAACAGAACCTATTGTATTGCTCCTGGAAGGAACAGGAAGCCACTTGAGTATATTGGGGAGGGGAGGGAGGAGGGGGGACAGATTGGGTTTGACATGATCAGTCCTGAGTTTGAGGAAAATTACTTTAGTGGCTGAATAAAGGATGGACTGGAGTGGGGAGAGCCTTGAGGCAGGCAGACCCACCAGTAAGCTATTACAATAATCCAAGTGTGAGCTGCTGAGAGCCTGTACCGGTGGAGGCAATGTCATAGGAGAAAAGGGGGCAGGTTAGAGAGATGTTCAAAGGTGAAAGAGGCAGGCCTTGGCAACACCCTGGATATGGTTGGTGAGACATAGGGAGGAATCCAGCATGACTCCTAGCCTGAAGGCCTGTGAGGGTGGTGCTGCCTTCCATAGAAAGAGGGAAGGTAGAGGGTGGGGTGGGTTGGGGGAAAGATAAAGAGCTCTGTTTTGGACATATTGAATTTAAGATGTCTACTGGACCTCTGTTCAGTTATCTGAAAGGAAGTTAGAGATGAGAGAGTGGCTAATAGCAGAGAGATTAGGAAGAGTAGATTTGAGGATCATCAGCATAGAGATGGTAATTAAACCCATTGGAGCTAAAGAGATCATCAAGTGAAGTAGAATAGAGGGAGAAGAGGACCCAGGACAGAACCCTGAGGGATTCCTAAGGTTCCAGGACATGATTGGAAGAGGATCCATAAAAGGAGACAAGGAGAGGTCAGGTCAGTGGGAGGAAAACTAGGAGAGACTGGTGTCCTGAAAAACCTAAAGAGAAGAAAATATCAAGAAGGAGAAAGTGATCAAGAGTGTCAAAGGCTGCAGAGAGGTCAAGGAGAATGAGGAGTGAGCAAAGGCCATTGGATTTAGCAACTAAGAGATCATTAGTAACTTTGGGGAGAGCAGTTTTGGTGAAATGATAATGTCAGAAACCAGATTGTAAGGAGATAAGAAGAAAAGGGAGAGAAGAGAAAGTGGAGTTATCTACTATAGATTTGAAGAGTTTATCTATAAAAGGAAGTTGATAGCAGGGATGGAGGGTTTTGTTTTTTTTTTTAACCTAAGTCAGGTTCATTAACTGGGAGAGTCCTAAAGGGTTTTGCTCTGGGTTTCCTCTACTCCCCCCACCATACTATTTCACTTGATCTCTTTAGCTACCATGGATTCAATTATCTCCTCTATGCTGATGGAGAGGCCATGTCCTGTTGTCCTGATCTATATCTTGCCACTAGACCCAGATGGCTCTGCAGGAAAAAGTCAGGCTGGTCACTTTGCACAGTCCTCCCTCGATGAAATCCAATTCACTTTCAGGTCCTGGCGTCACCTTCCTGATGTCATGGTCCTCTTCTGAGAAGGCTAAACACTAACTATGCTGATGATTCTCAAATTATAAACTCTCTACTGCCTTTCGGGATGGTAATTCCAACTGCTTAATGAAAGTTTCGAACTGGATATCCCACAGATATCTTAAATTCAACATGTTCAAAACTGAATTCATCAGGGTGGCTAGGTGGCACAGTGAATAGAGCACCAGCCCTGGAGTCAGAAGGATCTGAGTTCAAATCCAGCCTCAGACACTTAACATAAAAACCAGCCATGTAACCTTGGGCAAGTCATTTAACCCCAATTGCCCTCCAAAAAACAAAAACAAAAAAAAAAAACCTGAATTCATCTTTCCCAACAAAACCTCCCATTTTCATAATTTCCCTATTACTGTTGAGGGCACAACTACCCTCCAGCCTCCACTATGACCTCTTAGATTACAACCCACACATTATCCTCACTCTCTCTTACTTCTAAGAGACAATCTTGTGAAAATCTGTAGACTTTATCTTAGTGACATCTCTTTTCCCCTCTGATGCTATCACCAATTTAGGGCAAACTCCCATCTCTTCATGCCTCTTCACTGCAATATCCTGATGGTGGGCCTCTCTGCCACAAATCTCCCCACTCCAGTCCATCTGCCATTCAGCTGTCAAAGTGACCCTTCTGATCATGCAACCCTGATACTAAAATAAACTCTAGTGGTTCCCTATCACTTCCGGGCTCAAAAAAAAAAAAAAAATCCTCTGGTGTCCAAAGTCCTTCATAAACTGCTCTCCCTCCTGTTTCTATACTTTTTATACCTTATACCATCTCCCCGACTCCCTCCATGTACTCTAAAACCTGATGACACTGGTCTCCTTACTGTTCCTTAAACTAGACACTCCATCCTCAGACTCCAGGCATTTTCATTGGCTGTTCTCCTTCATTGCTGCCTCTTGACTTCCCTGGCTTCCTTCAAGTCTCAGCTAAAATCCCACCTTTTACGGCAATTCTTTGCCTCTGTTGACAATTTCCAGTATATACTATATACAGCTTCTCTGTACATAGCTGTTTGCATGTTGTCTCTCCCATTTGTCTATGAATGCCCTGAGAGCAAGAGCTATCTTTTGAATTTCTTTGTACCTAGTACTTAGCACAGTGCTTGGAGTGTATTTACTGACTGACTGAGCTTGAGTGACTGGAAGGATGTTGGTATCCTCACTAGGACAATTAGTAAAAGGAGAGGATTCAATTTTGGATTCATTGTATTTAAGATGTCTACAGGACACCTAGCTTGAGATACCCAATAGGTAACTGGAAACGTGAGACTGGAGGTCAGGAGAAAGGTTAGAGCTAGATAAATAAATCTGAGAATCATCTGCATAGAGACAAATGCTAACTGAATCTATGGAAGCTGATGAGTTCACTAGATGAAATAGTGTAAAGGGAGAAGATAAGAGGGCCCAGGATAGAGCCTTGAGGAGCATCTCTGATTAGCAGGAATGACCTCGAAGAGAACCCAGTAAAGGAGACTGAGGGGAATGGCAGGAAGAGAGTAAAGTCAAATGACAGTGTCATGAAGACCTAGAAAGAAGAGTATCAAGAAGATGGAGATCAGCAGTGTCAATCAAAGGTTCCAGAGAAGTCAAGAAGGATAAGGATTAAGAGATCATTAGTAACTTAGAGAGAGCAGTTTTGGTTTAATGAGATGGAAGTCAGACTGCAAAGAGTTAAGAAGAGACTGAGAGGAAAGGAAATAAAGGTACCAATTGTAGATGTCCTTCTCAGGAAGTTTAGTCATGAAAGGTAAGAGATATAGGATGATAAATGGCTTAGAACATAGGACACCCACCTCTGAAAAGGAGGGCCAGGATGTGTCTTCTCATCTCTTCCTTGGAGCCAATGTTGTTCTTTATAATTTTGCAACATTCGATTTTGATTGTTTTGTAGTTGTTGCTTTTCTCATTTACAACGTCACAATCATTGTATATATTGTTTTCTTGGCTCCACTTGCTGCATAAATAATTCATATACATTTTTCTGTGCTTCCTTGTCCATCATTTCTTAGACCAATATTTCAATGTAACATTTCATTATAATCATTTACCACAATTTGTTTAGCCATTCCCCAATTGATGAGGAACGAATCCAGTTCTTTGATACCATAAAAAGTGCTGCTATAAATAATTTTGTAATCTAAAAAACCTTTTCTTAGAAAGATACTGGAGTGGTTTGCTATTTCCTTCCCCTGCTCATTTTACAGATGAGGAAACTGAGAATAACAGGGTTAAGTGACTTGTCCAGGGTCACATAGCTAATAAGTATCTGAGGTCATCAGATTTGAACTAGAGAAGAGTAGTGTTCCTGAAGCCAGTCTGGGTACTCAATCCACTGAGCCACCTAGCTGGCCCAAACCACAGAGGTGCCTAAGCAGTTATTAAGTACCTATGGTGTACCAAGTACTACACTAAGAGCTTTACAAATATTACATCTCAGTTGATTCAAGGGGTACTGCTAAGATGGTGACAGGAAGAGGGGAAGTCTTCCAGATATCTGAAGTTCACAGAGTCTTTTCTTCTCTGGTAGAGAGAGGCTAGAGACAGAGACAGAGAGCAACACCTGCTGCTTCCTCACTAATCAATTCCTTCTCAAGAGTTTAAGTGGAACTTTTTATTTTCTCTCCCCCAAGCTCCTTGATTTTATAATAGGACCTATTAGTTGCCTCAGTGAATCAGAAGGCTCTTCCTGGGCAATGTCAGTCCAGTCTTATTTAGCCTAAAATCTATGGCTGAGATTGGTATCAGAGTGTGCCATTTTGTTACTTTAGTGGGATGGGGGTGCTTTGATTACTTTAGTCCATCAATGTCCACCCTAATAAGGTAAGCCATCATACCAGTAACTACGGATAGTTTTGTTTCCTCTGCCTATGTTTAAGTTTCTAATTTCCTTCCCTTCTCTTATTGCTAGTGCTACCATTTCTAGAACTATTATCAAATAATAGCAGGAATAACAGCAGGCAGCAAATATTTTTAAAGTAAAAGCTCCATCAGCCCCTGCTGATCTACTCATCCATACTGCAACTGGCTTTCAGTCCTGACCTTCCTAATCTTATCCCAGAGGACAGGACTGACTTTAACCACTAAAGTTTTAAGGAGGAGTCACATCATAGAATGTCAGAACTGGAAGAAATATTACAGATGGGAAAACCAATCAGTCAGTCAACAAGCATTTATTAAGAGCCCACTGTGTGCCCCACTGGAAGTGGCTTGTACATTCCATCAGCTGCCTCACTTCTGGGTAGGGCAACCTGAGCTTCTCCCTAACATCTAGGGGGCAGGGAGGCGGGCCCACAGATTTGAAAGAACTCACTGCTAAGAGGCCCAGACAGAAAGCAAGTGTCAGCCAGGTAAGCAGCTCCCACTGCCCCAGGGTGCCTCTCCCTCCCAGCATTCCAAAAGGTCATAGGGAAAATAGGAGTTAGGGCTGAAAGGGCCCTTCCAGGCCATCTGGTCCAAATCCTTCCATTTAAAGATCAGGAAACTGAGGCCCAAAGAGATGTAGTTCTTTGCTTAAAGTCACATTGGTGGTAGGGTCGAGGTGAGAATGGATCATGACTTCTCAAGAGTCCAAACTCAGCGCTCGGGCTATCCCCTGCACCACCCTGCCCCAGCCTTGGGCTCCTGTGTCAGACTGTGGCCCTCTGGACCCCTCTTCATTCCACTCCTTCCCTTTCACGCCCTCTGCCTCCCTCCGGACCTCACACCCCGTCTTACCTTCCTCCTCCCAGCGCTGCAGGGTCTGCGGGTCGCTCTTGCGTACGCTGCCCAGGAACTCGGGCTGCACCGGCCGCATCCTGGAGTCCAGGCGCTCCAGGGGACCCTGCTCCTGGGCGCTGGCCGCGGCCGCCCGCTGGCAGTGCTCCTTCAGCTCGTTGGGGTCCAGCAGGGCCAGCTCGGTGAGCAGGGACGCCCTCCCAGCCGGCTCCAGCTCATCCCAGAAGCGCAGCAGATGGGACTGGCCGGCCTGCTCCAGCCTGGCTCGGATCTCCACCTCTGACACCATACCTGCGCCCCAGACACCAGCGGCAGCAACAGCAGAAGCAGAAGCCAGAGCCCGTGGGACGTCCTGGGAGGTCGCGACTGCTCCAGGACGTAGTCTCCCGCTTCAAGCTTGCACAGAGCACTCGTGACCCGTCCAGGAACTGAGCTAAAGTCACGCGCTCCCAGCGCCAGGCGATCTATAGGCTCCCAACTCCAGCAAATATTTTCCCCTTACCTGTGGGTTGGGCCTCCGAGTCCTAGGACTGGGTCAGCTAAAAGGGTCTTCCTCCTCGTCCCCTCCCACCCCTGAAAAGTTTCTGGCGCGCATGCCCAGTACCATTCTCGTAGGGGCGTGCTTAGCGTCTGCTGGGCTTCCTAGTGGAAGCAGCCCTGGACTTTACTATCACCAGTTGAATATCAGGGGGACGAGGTGGCCTAGGGTTAAATCCTAAAGCCCGGCTCTTTCCTGCTCCGTGGGGGAGACTCTGCTGCTCCGGCTAGCACTTTCTCCAGAGCCTCTGCTCTAGGTGGAAGGTTCAGCGTTTTCGCACCCTTTCACTGGCTCAGGAGTTAAAGAGACCTGGTAGAGTTGACTGCAGGAGGTGGGCGTTCAGGGAGAGTGGATACACTCCCATCTCTTCATCTCTCAACCTGTATAAAAAGCCTTGGACTTAGTTATTTGTCCTGAGCCTCCCCACTAACTTCCAGGGAAGGCTAGTTAGGATTCTTCCCCTGAGTAAGAGGGCACTGGTTCTCTGAATGGCGGGTACTCGTTCCTGGGCAAACAGGTTACTAGGGCCAGCATGGAGGAAGAGTAATTAGGGTAGATAAGAAGATACCTGGATACCTGGTTCCGCATTCCAGGGCATAGAAGACATTCTTTACCTTTCCAACTCATCTTGGTTGTAACAAGTTAAGACTTGGGGCACTGTGGGGTGGCTAGGTGGCACAGTGAATAGAGCACCGGCCCTGGAGTCAGGAGAATCTGAGTTCAAATCCAGCCTCAGACTCTTAACTCTTACTAGCTGTGTGACCTTGGGCAAGTCACTTAACCCCAACTGCCCAGCCTTCCCCCTCCAAAAAAAAAAAAAAAGACTTGGGGTACTGAAAAGACATATTGCAAAGGGGACCTAGAACCCCAAGGAGTTAGACTATGTTCTCCCCTTCTCCCCTTCCACCTTTCAACCTCCCTCCACCCAACATGGGATATTGGCCTCCTTGTTCTTCAAAGAAGACACTCCAACTGCCTGTCTCTGAGTATTTTTGCTGGCTGTCTCTCCCTTCCTTCCCCCCCATTCCTGTAATACTTTCCCTCTTCATCAACATCCTGGCTTCCTTCAAATCTCTGCTCAAGTCACACCTTCTAGAAGTCTTTCCTAATCTCTCTTGATTCTAGTACTTCTGTTGATTATTTCCCATTTATCCTGCATATAGCTTGTTTGTGCATAGTTGTTTGCATGTTTCTTTCTCATTAGGTTGTCATCTCTTGGAGGGTAGATCTTTCTTTATATCCCTTAGCACTTATCACAGTACCTGGCACATTTGTTGTTTAGTCCTTCAGTCGTCAGCTTCTTCATGACCTAGAATGGGGTTTTCTTGCCAAAGATACTGGAATGGTTTGTCATTTCCTTCTCCAGACCTAGCACACAGGAGGTGTTTAATAAAGATATATTTACTGATCAATTGGCCTATGGTTCATCTGCCTGGGAGTACCTGGAACTAAAAGAAACACTGCAATATTTCTTTCTCCCCAGCACTTTTCCCTGACATGAGGAAGAAGGATCATGACATGGTGACTAAGAATGGGGAAGAGGGCAGCAAAGATTGAATAGAGTGAAAAACCCAGGGTGGGGGCAACTAGATTATCTGTCTACTTCAGTTCATATCTGTTCAAAAGAAATGCCCCTCTCATTCTATGAACACGAAATAGTTATTAGCACCCCAGGGCTTTTGATAGTCACATTCCATTCTAGCAATGTACCTAGTTATTAAGACCAGACAGAAGCACAGAGTAGAGACTGTAGTACATAATAATATACATAAACCTCATAAATGTTTACTGACTACTGGCATAATCAACAATATGCAGCAGAGCCAAATTTCTGTGTTATTGATGAGGGAAATACTCTAAGAAAAGCCCCCAGGAAATGGAAAAGTTTATTTGAAAGACGATAGATAAAGTGGTAAAAGTGTGAGATGAGAGAGCATGTTTGATGTGCCTTTTATATGTATACCTTTCCCCAACAACACTGAGTTCTCCAAGGGCAAGAACCAAGTCAGTTATTTCTTATTCTGCATGTTGCTTTGCAGTGTCTAAATTGGCATCAGGCCTATGCTCAGCACTCAATAAACAGTGGCTGACTTCTGGAACTGTAGCCAAGGCCCCTTAGCCTGACTCTTTCCCACACACCTGAGGATCCCCAAGGGGCCACCTGATGCTTAGGGAGTGACTTCCCTCCCTGCCACCCCCAAGACTCAGCTGCAAAAAAGAGCCTTGTTCTCCTTAGGCAAAGGCTCTATGGCAACACAAGGCTCCCTTGTCCCAGGCTAGGGCAGTTCTCAGCTGTGGCTTCCTTAGCTGCACAAATGTTTCCACTCATTTCAATGATGTCTGATGTCATCCCTGGGTTCCCTTGGACAAACCCCTGCTTTATCCCCAAACAGATTTGCCACACATTCACTGCTTGTCTGGCTAGATACCCCTCAGAGTTTTCTGATTGAGAAGTGTGCTTCTAGTATGACAAGGACCATAGTCTTATGTATGCTCTTCCCCTGTTTCCAATCTCTGGACCTGGCTGGTTCTTGAAGAATCAAGAGAGAAAGGGCTGTAGAAGTCTAGCAGGTAGAAGCCAAGATGTTGGCTTTCATATTATCTATTCTCTGGACCAGGTCCAGCTGGCCCTATTCAGGCAAGAATAGTGTTTAGAAAGTAGCAAAGAGTAAACATTCATAACAGATATTAGGGGCAAAGGTCAGTGACATGCTCTTTTCTAGTCACATAAAGGAACAAATATCTCAGATGATATAACAACCTGAGATGATATTCAGCTTCAAAAATCTAGGACCAGTTTTTTGGGGAGTAAAACAGAGGCCACTATAAAAACCTGATCAATGTATTAAATGGATTCAGTGAATAAGTTGCATGCTTGTAAATCACCTTTCATTGTAGCTTGTGTGCATAATAAGGTCTCTCTTTACCTTAAATGGTAAACTGAATATATGTGTTATGACAGAGAAACTACAAAGGAGGGAGACTAGAGAAAAGTAAAGGGAAAAGGCCACCATACCAAGATTATAGAATTGAGGTATATACCTAGATCTTGTTCTTGGCAGTAAAAGTTAATGGCACTGGATTCTAAGGAGTCTTCTGTTTGAGGACAGCCTGACCAGTACTGTCAAAGTTGGCCACAAGAAATGAGAGTGTGTGGATAATTCCTTGCTGTACATCCCACTGTTAGGCAAAACACCTCGGAGTTTTCTTTGTCCATACCAGATGGCTTCTTCTCTTATGGATTGTTCGATATTGGCACGTCCCTTAATTTGTCTCTGACTCCTCTACCTGGGGATGTTTATTCATCATTCATTTATTAAACATTTACTCTGTGTAAGATACAGTGTAAAATATGGGATAACCTTGTCCAGTGCTGAATATGATTTCTGTAGGAGGCAAAAGTAGCCCTACAGAGCAAGGTCTGTATCATCTCTCTTCATGTCCCCTATGGAGTAGGCAATAAATGCTAATTGAAAGAATGAATCAAACTAACCAAATGTCAGAGCTGTAAAGGACCTTAGAGATCATTGAGTCTGACCCTCATGTTAGACGGAGGAGGTTAAAATAGTGGCAGCATGATTCAGTGCATTGAGCATTGGACACAGAATTCTGCCACTAATTTGCAGTGTGACAAATTACTTGCCCAGCTATAAATATGGTGGTGGTTGAACTCAAATGATGTAGGCTAATGACTTTGTGCAGCTCCGCCTCACTTAAATCCAATTCACTAGCCATAGGACATTACCCTAGTAATATCTTTGGTCCTCTTTGAAAATGAAGGACAGCACTTCCCTGGCTGGGGCCATTAGAGTGACAAGGGGCAGTATCCTTTATCATGAGAAAGTAATAAACTCATTTTTGCTTTCAGGTAAAAAAAAAGGAAAGAAAGAAAACGAAGGACAACCACAGCAACAACAACAATACTAGTTCTAACATAATATGTTTCTATGACTAGGAATCTAGAGATCTAGATTTGAGTCTCAGTAACTTTGCTAGCTACTAGTTGTATATCAAACAAGTCATAGGATCTTACTGTGCTGGAAGGCTCACCTAACCCAAGACCTTTTTTTCACAGCTGAGAAAAATGAGGCCCAGAAAAGTTATAACCTATCTAAAATCTCTTCACTTCTCCCTGGCTCAGTTTTTTCTCTATTGAAAGTGAAGTGTCCTTCTTGTTCAGTGCCACCAACATGGTGTTCAGGCTCTATGTAGAGATCGGCCGTGTGGCCTACATCTCCTTCGGGTCACACACCAGCAAGCTGGTGGCCATTGTGGATGTGATGAACCAGAAACAGGCTTTGGTTGATGGTCCCTACAGCAATGTGAGCAGGCAGGCCATGCCATTTAAGTATATGCAATTCACAGACTTCGTGCTCAAGTTCCCACACAGTGCCCGTCAGAAGCATGTCTGGGCTGTGTGGGAGAAAGAAAAGATCAATACAAAATGGAAAGCCACGAGATGGGCCAAGAAGATCGAGGTCAGAGAACAGAAAGCCAAGATGACAGATTTTGACCATTACAAAATCATGAAGGCCAAGAAAATGAGAAATAGAATAATCAAGCATGAAGTGAAGAAGCTCCAGAAGGCATCCACCCAGAAGGGGTCTCCCAAGAAGGGAGCCGCCCAGAAGGCACTTGCTGCAAAGGTCTCTGACAAGAAGATCCCTCAAAGAAGGCTGAGGGCCAGAAAGCCTCCGGCCAGAAGGGACCCACTCAGAAGGCACCCGCCCAGAAAGCAGCTGCTCCAAAGGCCAAAAAATAAGAGGCTGCCCGAAATCAAATAAAGATTTTTCCTACACAAAAAAAGTGAAGTGTGTGTGTGTGTGTGTGTGTGTGTGTGTGTGTGTGTGTGTGTTTGTGATAGAAGGGAGAAGGGAGGGTGCATGGAGTGAGGTGGCAGTCAGAAGCAAAAGTGAATTCCTGCCTTTATCTCAGAGTGATTCTGAAGTTCAAATAAGATAATATCTATGGAAGTACTTTGCAAACTAGAAAGTACTGCATATAGCAAAGAACTGGAAATCAAGGGGATGTCCATCAATTAGGGAATGGCTGAACAAGTTGTAGTATGTGAAAATAATGGAATACTACTGTGCTATAAGAAATGAGGAGCAGATGGACTTCATAATAACCTGGAGAGACATATATAAACTGATGAGGAGTGAGAAGAGCAGAACTAGGAGGAATCTGTACACAATCACAGGCACAACATATGTGTGATGACTAACTTCAGTAGACTGGGCTCCTCTCAGCAATGTAAGGTTATAAGACAACTCCAAAAGACTCATGATGGAGAGATATCCACATCCAGAGAAAGAGATGCGGAGTCTGAATACAGATTGAAACAAACTACTTGCTCTGTTTCTTTTTCTTGTTTTGTTTCATTTCCTCTTTCCCACTGAATGGTGAATGAGTTGGTTGTACTGAGTTTTCTTCTGGTTCTGACATTCTGAGTGTCAGAGTATATTTATCTGTAGTAACACTTTACATTTTTGCAGTACTTTTTTTTAAAAAATTGATTTGTTTATTTACTTTTAGTTTACAACATTCAGTTCTACAGTCCCTTGAGTTTCAAATTTTCTATCCCTCCTTCTCCCTCTTCTCCACCGCTCCCATGGTGTCATACACTCAAATATAGGATCTACAAATATCTTCACATTAATCATTAGTCAGGTTGTAAAGAAGAACTGTAATGAAACTCAGTACAACCCACTCATTTTACAGATAAGGAAACTGAGCCCTCTAAGTGATAAGTAACTTGCTATTAGTCTCCCAGCTTTACTACACTGAGTAAAACTCAGGTCTCCTGGATCTCAATGCATGACTATGCTATATATACGTGCATGTATTTTTCTTTGGGTGCCCTGAAAGCTTCACAATTATGGAGACAAAATCACACTCATGTTTGTACTCTCCAGCTCTACCCACCCTCTATACCAGCACAAGGTCTTGTACAGACTGACACCAGAGGGGCAGTCAATCAATAAGCTTTCATTAAGTACTTACTATATGCCAAACCCTGTGCTAAGTATTAGAGGTACAAGGAAAGTCAAAAAACAGTAGGTAAGTGACAGATTAAAGTCTCCTAGCCTAGGATTCTTTCTACCAAACCACCCTGCTATCTCCTCTCAGAATTCTTCCCTTTACTAAGGAAAGAATCCAGCACAGGAAGAAAGTTTATGAAATTAATCTAGGAGGGATGGCTAAAATGTTAAGATGACATAATCAGGACCTCAAAATATCTCAGCAGGCTATGACAAAATTATGAGATTATTAAAATGAACAAATATAAAGTTTGTGTGAAAACACAAACAGTTGGGAGAAGGATGTTCTGAACTACAGGTTTAAACTGAGTGAACACTGTGAAATGACAACCAAAGAAGCTAATATTATTACTAGCCTGCTTTGAAATAAGCATAGGATCCAGAAAGGGGAGAAGTCCAAACCACAGCATACTGATCTGATCAGATTACATTAGGAATATAGTTTTAAGTTCTGGGTATCACATTATGGACATTGACAAGATGGAACATGGTCCAGAAGATGTAGATAGGGGTTGGTGGGTGGGGAGACTGAAGATATTATGTGGTCATTGAGTAGAAGGGCTCACCTGTGAATTGAAAATTAACTTGTTCTACTTGATCCTGAGGGAAAGAAATAGGAGTAATAGAAATTGCAAAGGCAGACATTGGTAGAAAATATTAGGGGAAAAACATTTCTAACTGTTCAGAGCTGAACCAAAGTTAAATAGGTTCCCTCTGGGTGGGTCCCCCTACACTGAAGGTTTTCAAGTAGAGATTAAATACCCTCTTGTTTTCAGAAGTGGAAGAAGGAATTCTTCATCACGGAAAGGTTGGATCACATCCTCCGAGGTCCCTTCTAATACTCAAATTCTGAGATCCTGTGTTTCTGAACTAGGAAACAGAAGAGATGCTTTCCTCCCCTCCCCCTCCAAAAAAAAAAAGAGGTGGGGGGGGGTTAAATACAAAATGGAGACCTAGGACTGAGCTTCGTTTAGGTGGATCTATGGGATCCTCTGGGAAGGGGACCCTAGATCCTTCGTCCAGTCCCCTTTTCCCTCTTTAACTTCACCCACTACCTCCCCTATATCCCGACGGAATCCGGGGTTGTCCGCACCTGCGAGAGGCGGAGCTCGGGACTCAGCATCTGCCTCTCGGCATTTCCACTCCGTTTCTCTTTTGGCTGGAAAATCAAACCGGTTCAGTCTGAATCTTAGCCAATCCAGGAAGGGATGGTTCCCCTTCTGGCCAATGACTGTTGAAAGTGCTAATGAACTGGTGACGCAAGCGAGGAAGTCTCTCTTTCAAAAAGAAGAAACTATTGTAAGCTTCTTTCCCCAGTTGTCTCGCTCCCTCCCCTCCCTCCCTTCCTTCCCCTCTCCCCCCTTCCTTTCGCTCTTCTTTCCCGGGGTTTTGAAACGCTGTGGATTGTTCAGAACTTGGGGACCCTTACTGCTGACCCATGGCTGTGATCGCTTCTGAGCGTGGCCGGGCACTGCCCACAGCCCCAGAGCAGGAGTTCAGCACAGAGGGGCTACCCCGGGCCTTCCTGCAGAGCCTGCGTACCCTCTTCGACATTCTGGATGACCGACGGCGGGGCTATGTTCACCTCCTGGAGATTGAATCCCGGTGGCAAGGCGCCGACACTAGAGAGCTTCCAAGGGGTGTGCTGGAGGGTCTGAGGAAGGTTGCCCCAGCCAGCGGGTACCTGACCTTCGAGAGGTTTGTAGTGGGACTGAGGACTTCGCTGTTGAGTGCTGAGAATGGGACCCCTCATTCCAGAGCCCCACAGGGGTCACGGGACCAAGCGTCCCAAGCCAAGCTACTTCCCACGGGTCCCGGGATTTGCAAGGCTAGTTCGGGCCAGGACCGGGGCAAACTGGCCCATGAGAAGCACCACCAGCGGCTCATCTTCGCACCCGCAGATGAGCCCCGGACCCTGCTGGAGAAGAAACCTTTGTCCTTGGGAGTTCGTTATCCCCACGCGGGGTCGAGCTGTTCCTCCCGGAGCCTGGAGAAGCTCTCTAGCCCTCAGGAAGCTGGGTATTACCCTGGGGATTTGGAGCGACCCAAGAACCAGGCTCCTCAGAGCCCTGGAGGACTGGTCCTGGAGCGAAGTCTGAGTGGAGATGCAGGTGAGGACTGAAGGGGTTTTGAGATGTGGGGAGAAAGGGGGAGAGCTTCGGGGACCCAAAACTGATGGGGGGAGAAGTATTTTAGAGAGTCTACAATTTGTTTCTTCCCTCCTTTCTATTGTTCTATCCCTCATTCCTCCCACCCCAGCAGCATTGCTGACCATGGTCTATTTGGGGCCCCTGACCTCCCTACTCTTCTCTATCTGTCCTCAGCCCCCTTTCCTGCCAGGCTGCATATTCTTCCTCCTCTCAGCCCCTACCATGCATGATGTTGTCTGTGGTGCCAGGAGTCAGACTGAGTTACACCAGCCAGAGGAGGACCTTGTTAGAACTCCAGGAATAGGGGGTAGAGGGCTGGGGAGCTACCCATTGGGATTGGCTGGCTTGTTCCCAGACCGTTCTCTTCCAAGGTCCTCGCTGCCCTCGAGTTAGACTCACTTTGCCTAGGGCCTCCCTAGTTCCCGGGAGGGTTCTTATGGAAAATCACTCACTACCTGGGCAACCCCAGGAGTTGAGGGACTCCAGCAGGGAAATGACCTTCTTGTTCTTAACCCACTTAGAAATAAGCCTACCTTTTACTCCTCCCACTACTCAGAATGAGGTTGCATATCCTAAGAGTGTTCCTGGGGCCATTTTTCCTAAATGCTGATGAAGAATTCTTTTTGAGGGATTATGCTGACACAAGTCCAAGCCTGAGAAGGAATGATTCTCCTTTGCTACATAAACAGCAGGGCCAAACCAGGGACTTCAAGGGCCCCAAAGTGAATTTTTGGTCTAATGTAGACCTGCCCTTGGAGAGAAGACCCAGGTAATAATACTTATAGTGATTATGTTTTGCATTTATTAAGTACTTAAATTCCATTATCTCATTTTATCTCTATAACATCCATGGGAGGTAGGTAAAACAGGAACTATTTCCCCCATTTTTCTAGATAAAGACAACTAAGGCACAGAAAAATCTTGCCCAAGGTTGTATAGGAATCCTGCCAGTGTCAGGATTAGAACCTAGGTCTTGGAGTTCAGGATTTGGGGGAAAAATAAAAAGAACAGACATTTTCTTGAAGGGAAAGTTAGGTTCTTAATAAATGCAAACCTTCTGCTCCCAGCCAAAGAATTGTGGACTTGTACCCTGATAGTGGACCCTGTCTGAGTTTAGAAGCTCATCGCCAGCACTCAGGCTTGGGTTTGGGGGTGGGGAGAGGGAAGAAAGACAGAGTCTTATCGTACAGACTTCCTGGGTCTTTGGCAAAGACTGGAGGGAACTGAATGCCCAGTACTGTCCATTCCCACAGAACCCTCTGTAGGGAGCAAGTATCTGAATTATAGGTTAAGGCACAGGCTGGGCCCCTGAGATCGGCTGATGGTCTAACTGAAAGCCAACCTCTTTGGCCCATTCAGCTTATACACGTGCCCAGGCCTGGTGCAGAGTTTCCATTCAGCAGAGTGCTTCCGATCCCTGCTACACTTCCAACCTGTGCCATGGGAGAAGGAGGGTAGAGGAAGAGAAAAGTTAGTGAGAAGAACAAGGGCTCTGAGCCCCCAGGAATATTAGTTGAGAGTTTAATAGGTCTCTAAGTATAGGTTGGAGATAGGAGATGGGAGAAGGTGGCTAGAGGTTAAGAACATAAGAGAGGGAGAAGGCTGCCTTTTCTCCTCCCCATATCACTCTTGTCTGTCTGTCCATTCATCACCAGCAGTCATGTGGCTCAAAGCCCCTTTGGGAATCGTGGTAACCACACCAGGTGCTGGTGCCATGCATTGATCAGATTCAGTCTTCCATGTATACCCTATGTATTGCCAGGGGCTTTGTGCTCCTCTGCCCAGATGGCCACTGGCCCAGGGCAAGCCTGAGTGGGACCTGGGGAGCAGGTCTCCTCTAGGGAGCAGAAAGTCTACTGTGATGTCCTCCTTGTGAACTGATTTCCTGGGCCAAGCAACTTGTACTGGTGCCAGTAGGATAGCATGTTGAGGCAAGAAGCATAGGGCCTAATTCAGAATTGCTTTGCCTGGTAAAGGATGAGGAGGAATAAATCTGGAACAGGATGTCTTAGGCAGCCCTTCCAGGCTCCAATATTCCAGGCCTGGCACCACTGAAATGTCCACTATGAAAGGACCTTCTCTCCCCACCCCCCTTTCCATATTTACTCTACTCTTCCCCATTTCTCTTTCCCTCATTATTTGGACCCTTGAGGGCCATAGCTGCCCTGCTGTGCCTTTTATGCTGAAAAGTCTGCAGTTGCTATACCTTTACCAACTTTCCCCTCCCTACCTTCACTGAGTCCAGGAGGCCCATGCCACTATTGTTTGCCCTGAGTTTGAGGTTCCTCACAACTGGTGGAGCAAGGGCCTTCCCCCTCACCTCATTAAAGGCTGGCCTGTTCCCCAGAAGTGAAGAGGATTTGAACCCCAGGATCATAGAATCATAAATTTAGAAGTAGAAGAGACTTAGGAGGCCATTGAGTCCAACTCCCTTATTCTACAGATAAAGAAACTGAGAGGCACAAAGAAGTTAAGTGATTTGCTCAGGGTTACACAACTAGTGAGTATCTCAAGGAAGATTTAAACCTCAGGTCTTCCTGACTTCACCTAAATAATGCCTTGGTCATCTGTCACTAGAATCCAACAGAGTACATTATGAATAGACCTCTCTTTGCACAGTCTGTATCTTCCTGAAATGTTGGGTGCTAATGAACTATTTAGGTAAATACTAGGATATCTGATCCATAGGCCACTAATAAAATCTGGAAGGGTTTGAGTATATTCCTCACTTTTCTAGTGGCATCAGGAAGACTGGCCATAACTTCCCCCAAACTACCCCTCAGTGCCTCTCTCAGAAACAGAATCTTGGCCTACTTAGAGAAGTCATAAGAGTGAATATAACAAACAATTTTCCACGAGAGGAAATCTTGTAGACATAGGGAAGTGATGGGGCTAGCCCATTTGGGAGAAAGCCTTAGTGAGACTTTACCCCTTCCCTTAAGACTTCCTTCGAATCCCAGATCCACATTGTTTCCTTCTTTATATTTGTATCCCCAGCACCTGGCACAGAGTAGGTGCTTGATTAACATTTGTTGATTACCTTTATACCTGCTTTCTTCAGTACCCTTTAGGGTAGAAGTTCTTAACCCAGGATCCCTGAATTTGTATTTTTTAAAAATGTATTTTGATAACTATATTTCAAAAGACTTGGTTTCCTTTGTATTCCTATGCAGTTTATGTACTTAAAACATTCTGAGAGGAGTCTCTAGGCTACAGTAGACTGTCAAAGGGGTCCATGATCCACAAAAGGTTAAGAACTCTTATGCTAGAGGCCTCCGCTGCCAGCAAAGAACCTATGATAAGTATTCTTTAAGGACCCCACCCCTAAGCCCATCAGATTCTTGTATCCCTTTCCTGTCTGAAAAGTGGACTGACTACTTGGGACTCCAACCCTAGGAAACTGAGCTATAACCTTCTCTCATCCTACTGGGGAATGCAAAGTTGGAAGGAGGTCAGGGGAAAGCATATCAATCCATCATTCAACAAGTCCTTTCTGAGGTCCTCTGTATAAGGTTATGGGGGAGAAAAGAAAAAAAAGATATAAATGCAGCTTCTGTTCATGTTTGGTTGGGGAGATGAGACTCAGACACATGAAAAGTTAGACAGGATGATGGTGGTGATATGTTATCCCAACCTTAAGTGTTCTAGAAGTTCTAAGCAGGGAAAACCTCTTTTATCTAGAGCAGTCAAGGTAAGCTTCGTGGATTAACTGAGCTTTAAACAATGAGTAGAATCTGTATAGCCAGTGGAGAGGAAAGGATATGCTAAGTTGAGGAAATGGGGTGAGCAAAGGTACAAAGACTAGATGAGAGTGGATGTGTAAAGAGTCGATGAAGAGGCTAAACTGAGGAAGTAGAGGTCGGGTCTAGGAAGCCTAAGGAGACAGTCCTGGGGCAGTAGGTTGGTGCTGGTAGAAGGGTAAACCATCAGCAGCAAAGCCTTCAAGTAGGAAAAGCAGCCAAATCTATATCAAGCAGAAGTAGAAATATCTGTTTCTTTTATTCATCTGACTCTGAGTCAGGGCCTGCTGGTGGGAAAAAGAGGAAGAAGGGAGTGAGGCCTAGAAGGCCTAGAGACTGAGATCAAGGGAAATAAATTTATATGACAAGAAAAACCAGGGCAGGGGAAGCCTACCTAGGAGAGGAGGTAGAAAGAACTTCTAGAATGAAATATGTAAATTTGACCAAGGTTCACTGGGAGGAGATAAAAATTCCCTGTGTAAGGAACCCAAAAGGTTGGGTTACCTTTCCCAGCCCCCGGGGAATGCAACCTTTTCCCCAAATTTCTTCTTTGCTGGAAGGGCGGGGGACAACATTTATGCCTCACCCATGTGCTCTCTGCTGGGACTCGTTTTCATAACCCAGATGGTGTGAAGCAGGCCTGGGGAGGGGGGGGCGGGGAACCAGGTCCAGCCAGAACCAAGTATGGGCATGATTAGCTGCTCTTAGCTAGCCTTCTGGAGGCCAGACTGAGAGCTGGTTTCAGAAAAAGCCAGGCAGCTACCCACATTTCTCTCCCTTACAGGCACTGATGTCTGGACTGTGGGGCGATGCCATAGTGAAAACTGTACAGCAGGTGGGTCTGGGAGGCATCCAAGAGGCCGGGGAGAGCAGCGGCGACATACTATCACCAGTGGAGTGGACTATGACACGGTAAGATTCGCCTATCCTATGGTCTCCCCACTTTATGGTAGAGAAAAAGGGACAGACCAGGCAGTGCCACCGGAAGTGCTGACCCCTGTTGCCCCCTGGGCAAGGAGGTGGGGCATCAGTGTGGGAAGAGTGAATAAATGAAAAAAACATATTTTAAAAATTTATTTCATAGGGCAGCTAGGTGGCACAGTGAATACAGCACCAGCCCTGGAGTCAGGAGGACCTGAGTTCAAGTCCAACCTCAGACACATAACACTTACTAGCCATGTGACCTTGGGCAAGTCACTTAACCCCAATTGCCCTGCCCTCCCCCCTCCAAAAAAAATATTATTTCATTAAATATTTTCCAATTACATATAAAAAAATTTTAGCATTTATTTTAGAAAATTTTAAGTCCCCAGTTCTCTCCCTCTTTTCTGTCCCTCCACCACTCAACCGAGAAGGCAAGCAACATGATATCAATTATAATGTGAAGTCATGCAAAACATGCATATTAGCCATATTGCAAGAAGGCATTTCTTTTTTTTTTTTTTTTTTTTGGCTTTTATTTGGAGGGCAATTTGGGTTAAGTATCTTGCCCAAGGTCACACGGCTAGGTTGTGTGTGTGTGTGTGTGTGTGTGTGTGTGTGTGAATTAAGTGTCTGAGGCCGGATCCGAACTCAGGTCCTTCTGATTCCAGGGCTGACGCTCTACTCACTGCGCCACCTAGCCGCCCCAAGAAGGCATTTCTTAATCACATACCAAGTACTCTGTGATAGGTAAATCCCTGCATTCAAGGACTTCACATTTTTTTTGTTGTTGTTAGTTTATTTATTTTTAGTTTTCAACATTCACTTCTATAAGTTTTAAATTTTCTCTCCCTCCCCAAGATGGTTATGCAATCTGATATAGGCTCTACATATACATTCCTATTAAATATATTTTCACATTAGTCATGTTGTATAGAAGAATGATAACAAATAGGAGAAACCATGAGAAAGAAAAAAACAAAACCAAAAAGAAAATAGTCTGCTTCACTCTGCATTCAGACTCCATAGTTCTTTCTCTGAATGTGAATGACATTTTCCATCATGAGTCCTTTGGAGTTGTCTTAGGTCCGCATTGCTGAGAAGGTTAAATCTATCAATATCAGTCATTACACACTGTGGCTGTTACTGTGTACAATGTTTTCCTGGTTCTGTTCACTTCACTCAGTGTCAGTTCAATAAGTCTTTCCAGGTTTTTCTGAAGTCTGCCTGCTCATCATTTCTTATAGCACAATAGTATTCCATTACATTCATATACTACAACTTGTTCAGCCATTCCCCAATGGATGGGCATCCCCTTGATTTCCAGTTCTTGACCACCACAAAAAGAGCTGCTCTAAATATTTTTGTACACGTGGGTCCTTTTCCCATTTTTATGATCGCTTTGGGATACAGCCCTAGAAGTGGTATGGCTGAGTCAAGGGGTATGCACATTTTTATAGCCCTTTGGGTATAGTTACAAATTGCTCTCCAGAATGGCTGAATCAGCTCACAGCTCCACCAGCAATGAATTGGTGTTCCAGACTTTGCGTTCTTTTAAAGGGATACAATACATTTAGGTGAGTGAGCCTAAAGAAAGGAGCTTAGTCTGAGGAGTTATAGGGCAGTTGATTATTCTCTTTCCAAGAGTAATGGTAATATTGGTTTGATTCTTGTTCTCAGAGCAAGGGCAAGAGGCAGAAGGGGGAAAGAATAATGTCTTTCCCAGGCCTCCATCTCTGGGGTGGCTCCAGGACTATTCCAGGTATGGTGAGTCTAGACTGGAAGCCTCTTTGAGGACACTTTATCTCTTTGCCATCTGGAAGATCCATTCCTCCAAGGACATCAAGGGTGAGAAGAATCCTCCTTCTGCCTTCCAGGAACTTGGACATGATAGGGAAGAGCCTGGGAAACTGGTGCCATCTGGAGAAGCCATGAAGTTTGAGGGATGTAGAGGCCTTCCATCCAATGGACCCTCTGAGTGGATTGGTTTGCCTTTACATGGTAGACATATATGCTTCTCTCTTGGTATGTGTTGCAGTTGAAGCAGATGAAGGAGCTAGAACAGGAAAAGGATGCCCTCCTGCAGGGGCTGGAGATGATGGACCGGGGAAGGGACTGGTACCATCAACAACTCCAATGGGTCCAGGAGCAACAGCGCCATCTGACTAAGAATAAGAAGAGCACAGTGAGTCTTCCTCTATGCCTATCTCACAGATAGTAGTGCCAGTCCCTGCCCTTGGCAGGATCTTCCCTCTGCCCCAGAAGCTGGTCTGACCTCTGACCTTAACTCCTTGCAGGATTTTGGGAATGAGGGGAGCCCCAGCCCACTGGGTCAGCTCTTGCCCAAGCTGCAAGAAGTTATTCGGTGCCTAGGGGAGCTTTTAGCTGCTGCCTGTGCTGGAAGGGTGAGTGTTCCCTCCCTGACCCCCTTCCTAAAGATTGTTAGATGCCTTTCCCAAGGCTCCTCAGTTCTAGGCCCACTGAGTACCCCACCCTGATCCCCACCAGAGGTAAACTGAGATCACAGAATGATAGAATTATGAGATAGCTGAGTTGAAAGGGACCTTTGAGGTCATTGAGTGTGGTCCTCTCATTTTCCAAATGGGGAAACTGAGGATCACAAAAGGGAAATAACTTGCTCAATGTCACTCAGGTAGACTGAAAGACACATCTCCTGGCTTCTAATCTAGTACTGTTTTCACTACACAATATTGCCTCTCAGGGTCATAGTACCTACCCACTTCAAATCAGACTTGGGGTGACATTCCCTTTAGGGAAGACAATGAGATTCTCCAGGACTTCCTTACTGGGTCTGTCCTCAGTCTCTGAACTCTTAACCTCTTTCCTCATGTCCTTCTCTTGCAGGTCCAGGCAGTCCCCAGTCCTGTCTCTGCCACCCCCACAATATCCCCATTTTCTGGGAGACATCAACAGACCATACTCATGCTGAAGGAACAAAACCGTCTCCTAACCAAGGTGGGGATCAGAGGTGAAATGAAGGGCATAAAAGAGTGTGATGGGGATAAGGGAGAAAAAGAGGACATTGGGAAATGGGGAGAGGAGCCAGGAAGTTGTTGATTCCGGTGGCTTCCTCCTTAGGAGGTGACAGAGAAGAGTGAGCGGATCACACAACTAGAGCAAGAGAAGTCGGCCCTCATCAAGCAACTGTTTGAGGTTCGAGCTCGGAGCCATCAGGAAACCAGCCAGCTGGACTCCACCTTCATTTAGCCTCCATGACCAGCATGCAGATGCCATGGATAGCCCTTGCCCCTGTGGTGGGCAGAGAGTCTTTTCACAGCCACTGCCCTAGCATAGGCACACATCCTGAGCATCCTCTGCCTTGGAATGGACAGAGATTCATCAGACTGCCTCTGCCATTGGCAGGTGTCTGGCGGTGTCAAGGATACCTCCCTTCTCTGACCACTGAGCATCCAGCCACGACCAGGGCAGGAGAACTTCCCTGTCTAGGTTCTGGGGAGAAATATCTGTTAGGACAACTTTCATAACCATCTCTGGCAGGAAGGAAGCTTCCCTCAGCCAGTCCCAGAGAGCTTCCCCTAGCCATTCCCTCATCTCCCTCTCTCCACTGGCCCCTTCCTCCCTCGGCGAGCAAAGCCTTGAGTTGAAATCATGTCCTTCCTTCTTGCTACATGTGTGACCTAGGCCAAGTCACTTCACTTTCCTGGGTTTCTGTTTTCTTCTTTGTAAAGTGAGGGGGCTGGAGTGGATATCCCATAAGGCCCTTTCCAGCCCTCATGATACAAGAACCTGAGCTGAGCTGGGCTGTTTTCTCAGTGTCCCCCACCAATCCTGGTTTGTTCTCCTCAAGGTAGGGGCTGGTTCTCAAAAGAACATGAACTGTTAGGAATGGCCTTGAAATGGGGATGTCCCTTTCTCAGAGCTAGAGTCTCTGGGCTTGGCACCCTTACCCCCAATAGCTATTGCTGGATCAATAGCTGAGGGGTTGATGATGAGCTGGAGAGGCCATCCTCATTAGGGAATAGGGTATGGGCAAAACTCACTCTCTTTCCCCCATCATCCTCAAAGTGTTTACAGGGAAAATTCTGGGGCATTTAGGTAAGAATGGATTTTTTATGGTTGTTGGCCCATCCCTAGGAATTTGGATAGCTGCTGTCTGTCTGTAGTAAAATTACACATCAGCCCAGATGTCTTCACTCTCTCCTCAGCTACTTCCACTTCTGAGCACTGAATCCTGAGGGGAAGGGAATGTTGTTAAGGAAAAAGCAGTGGGAGTTGGGGTATGGGAAGTACCTTAGAAATGTTGAAGGAGGTAATTTCCCACTGTGCCCCTAGAGGGCAAAATAGTTAGACCAAAGTCCCCAACAGTCAGTCAGCAGGTACTATACTCCAGGCAGCTAGTGGCACAGTGGATAAAATGCCAGGCTTGGAGTCAGGAAGACCTGAATTCAGATGTGGCCTCTGACATTTAGTAGCTATATGACCCTGGCCAAGTCACTTAATCCTGTTTACCTCAGTTTCCTCATCCCTAAAATGAGTTGGAGAAGGAAATGGCAAACCACTACAGTATCTTTGCCAAGAAAACCCAAAAAAAGGCTCATAAAGAGTCTGGGAGGACCAAAGAGCAATCAAACAACAAATAATCTAGGCACTGTACTAAACCCAGGGGGCACAAAGTGAAGCAACAGAGAGCCCTTACTTTCAGTCTCAAGGAGCATACTTCTAAAGGGGAAGACATACAAACAAGATATGTATGGGATAAATTGAAGATAGGCCACAGAGAGAAAAGGCCTTAAGGAGGGCTGGGTAAGGCTTCCTGTAGAAGGTGGGATTGTAGCTAGGACTTAAAGAAAGCTGCCTGGTAGAAAACAAGGAAGGGTTCAGCCCCCTTCCAAGACTGGGCTGAGACCTCAACTTGAGGGTGTAAGGGCAGCTAGGCTTGGGTCTTATAGGAGGTAGCCCCTTTGTCTGGGCTGTTGTAACCAGACTTCCTTCTAATCCCATTTCCCTTCTAGGCAAGATCCCTTCCCTCATTTTCATCTAGTTCTCTCTCCCAGATGCCCTCTAGGAAGAGAGGCTCTGCCCCTCCTCAACCTTCACCCTCCTTGTTTTCAAGGTCTTGGGAGTCTGTTGCCAGGAAACAAAGGGGCCTCTGAGTAGCTAAATGCAAACAAATGTCATTCAGAAACAGCTCTGGTAGGGGCTTGGCATACTCACCCTCAAAAAACTAGTGCTCTCACTTCATAGGGGCAGTGCCCGCTTTGGACTGAAGGATGATAAGACAATAAGCTCATATTTCACTAGCACTTAGCTCAGAACAGCCCTGGGAGGTAGGTTGTGCAAGTATTTTTATCCTCATTTGGCAGATGAGGAAAAGTGACTTGCCTGTAAACACATGGCTAATAAGTATGTCAGCCTAAGTATTCATTCGAACCCAGAATGGAAGACCTGTGGAGGTTCAGGTCTTGAGTATTTGAGTTTGTATCTAGTGTGTGACCTCTCCCTGTCCTTCCCCAGCATCGGAGGGGGTCATTTTCCCTGAGGGCCTTTGATATTCCCCACCCCCAGGAAACCTAACACAGGTCTCCAACCTAAAGGGCAGTGCTGAAAGGGATCAGTTCCTTGTGGAACCTCCAGGCCTGAAGTCTGAGATAAAGAGGGGTAGCTATTAGAAACAGCAGTATTTATGGGTTAGGAAATACACTGGAAATTTCCTGTTCTCCTGGGGGAACATCTCCCTTCCCCATCTCTTCTCATGTAGGTAGAGAATAGACAAAAGAGGCATGAAAGGTTTGAGCTCTGTCCTGAGCTCAACCCTGAGGACCTTGTTTCCTGTAGATATCACCCTACCTATGCCCTTTGGAATCAGAAGAGATGGGTTTGACTCCCAACTGTGCTATGTATTAACTGTGTAACCTTGGACACACAACCTCTCTGGGATTTTTCCTATTTGTTAAATAGGGGGGGACTTAACCTCTATGATTTTATGATCTTAGGAATTGGTTGGCAGTGCATACAAGGATTTAGGTTAAAACCAGACCAAGGTGTCTATCTGTGTCCTGTGCTAGGTTTCCAACCAGATGCTATCCTACCTTGGGACAAAAAGCAGATGACCTCTGCTTTTTGAAGGTATTTCCTTCTCCAGCTTTTTCACTAACCAAGGAAGGGGTAAAATCCCAGGCCAGCCCTTACCCCGCAGGAGACAGAAGAACAAGATGAAACATCTTATACATGTACAGGGGGAAAGGACTGTGGGAGCAGCAGAGAGGGACAGCCAGAACCCATCTCTAGAATTAATGTGAGCTCTTGTTCACACAGGTTGGACAGGTTTGGTGCCTACTGCTTTTCTGAGATTCCCCAGCCAACACAGGATTTGAAGATAGAGGTTAGGGGCAGGGCTAATGACTCCTTGTTTTCACTTTCTGATTCAGTGAATATGGTAGCTGGTTAATACTCAGAAAGTCATGTGTTGATTGACTTTATATAGCAGTTAACTTTCCTGTCACCCCAGGTAACAGATTCATCTGGCTCCTTCACTTGGGCCACAAGCTGAACATATTTTGGTATTACAGAGAGGAATAAGTGAAAGTATAAATGTCTCAGTGTTGCTCTTCCTTGTCACCAAGGACACAGTTCAGAGTCCATAACTTGACCCAGAGTGGGTCAAGAATATTATTAATGTCAGGGTAGCTAGGTGGCACAGTTAATTGACCACTGGCTCTGGAGTCAGGAGGACCTGAGTTCAAATATCATTAATAAGTTAAACTTAGGGAGGAACAGAGAAATGCTTTGAATGAATCTTTGAATGAGTATTTGGGGCCCGGGGGGAGGCTCAGAGATTAATATATAATGAGCCTGGAAAGGTAGATTGGAGTAAAGATGTGACGGATTTTGAATGAAATTCATATTTGATTCTAGGGGCAATAGGGAGCCATTGGAGCTGATTGAGTAAGGGAGTGACACAATCAGACCTGTACTTTTGGAATATCACTTTGGAAATTCTGTAGAGGGTCCAAGAAAGTCAAGAATCAAGAAAGATGTCCATGGGGCCCTCGACCAGACTTCCTTTAATATCTTCTTTTGTACTAGTCCTAAGCAAGATAATTGGATTGTGAAGTTCACAGGATTCACTAGAAAACGGGAATGGGCCTAGGAACTGATGACCAAACCACCAATCCCTTCTGAGCTAATCCACTTAGAGAAACTTCAAGGCTAGCTTCACCCTCTACATATGGTCAGCAAGCACCTTGGAATCCCCCTTAGCACAAATCTTAATGGCAGGAGTCCCATACTAAGTCCCATTCTGCCAACTCTGGACCTGGTATCCCCAAGGGAATGAGAGAAAGGGTTATTGTGGTCTTTGGATGCAACTACTATCTGGTCTGTTTTAGGGAAATAGAAGGGGCAGAAGGGTGGGAGGGGTGCCAGCCAGGGAACAGAGAATTTAGTTTGCCTTTTAACCAGCCTGGAGGGATTTCTTTCTGTTTTTCATCTAGATAGGGGTCTCATGAAACAACTTCCCTTCTTCTGAATACCTTAAGTTCTCCAAGGGCCTAAACTAGAGTCCAAGGGCTCTTTCCCCCATGTAATTTGTTTCTGACTGAGAGAACCTCCAGTATTTTCCCCAGTCTGTCCCCTGGTATCAGGAGCCACATCTTTAAAATGAATGATTTGTGCAGAATGATAAAGAGATGTTGGGATAATATTGTGCATTAGGTAATCTAGAAAGGCAGGAGTTGCAACCATGATATCAAACAAAACAAAAATGAAAATTCACACCATTAATAGATATAAATAAGGAAACTTATATTACGCTTAAAGGAACCATACACAATAAATCAATGTCAATTCTAAAGTATGTACCAAATGGCACAGCATTTAAATATATAAGAGAAAAGTAAATTGAACTAGACAAAAGAGGTCCCCTGGACTAAGCTTGATTCAGTGTAGTCCTCTGGTAATTTAGGTTCAAAATTGAAAGAAAATGAGACACTCTTACAGCATCTAACAGTTAACAAAAGATTTGCTTAACCAAACCAGAAGGATATCCAAGGATAGGTATTGAAAATACCTTGACTTGGGTGGCTAGGTGGCGCAGTGAGTAGAGCATCGGCCCTGGAGTCAGAAGGACCTGGGTTCGGATCCGGCCTCAGACACTTAATGCACACACACATAAATAACCTAGCTGTGTGACCTTGGGCAAGTTACTTAACCCCAATTGCCCTCCAAAAGGCAAAAAAAAAAAAAAAGAAAATACCTTGACTTGATTCAGTTGAACAAAGCTCCTTTACCTGAGTTGCCCAGCATTTTCCAGAGAGTTCTTCTAGTACTCTTTGTGGATATTTTGTACTCAGAAGAATAAGAAGTGATGTCAACAGCCTGAGCCTTGAGGCAACCAAATCTCAAGGATGGTCTCAATACGTTTTGAGGAAAATTTAGCTTAATTTGCATACTGACTTGGGGTAAGATATTGCCTTCACCACAAGAACAAAATCACAAAAATTACAGGAGACATAGATAAATTGGAAGACAAAAAAAAAACAAAACAAAACTATAGAACTGATAAAAATAAAAGCTGGTTATTTTGAAAACACTTTAGCTAATCTAACAGAAAAATAAGAATTACCAGAACCATTATTTTAAATTCATTATTAAGAATGATTTAAAGTTGTATGCCAATAAAACTGAAAATATAAATGATACAGAGCAGAGGCTCTTAACCTTTTTTTGTTTCATAGACCCCTCTGGAAATCTGATGAAGACTATGGACTACATTTCAGAATAATTTTTTATATGCATAGAAAAGGTTTTTATTATTATTATTTTTTAAAGCAGTTGGGGTTAAGTAACTTGCTCAAGGCTACATGGCCAGTCATTATTTATGTGTGAGTGCTCATTTTCTGAGGCTGGAACCAATCCTGGGTCCTCCCAACTCCAGGGCCAGCACTCTTACTCACTGCACCACCTAGCCACCCCTATAGAAAAGGTTTATGATGGAAACCGGTTATACTGAAATATAGTCATTGATTTGGAAAAAAAAAAAAAAGGTAATGGACCCCAGGTTAAGAACACTTGATAGAGAGGATTATCTCAAAGATATGAAATAACAAAAATTTTAAAACGAGTTTGGAGAAGCATCTTAGTTCAGTGGAAAGAGTGCTGGGTTTGGAGTCAAAGAGCCTAGGTTCAAATTCTGATACTTCTACTTAGTAGCTATTTGACCTCTGGGCCTCTGTTTCCTGTTCCCCAATAAGAGAATTGGAGTAGGTGATTTCTAAGGTTTCTACCAGCTCTAAAACCCCATGATCTGATTATCCCCTCTGTCCTGGTCCTTGCCTCTCCTAGTTGCAGCAAAAGAAAAGAGACCGACTAAATCAACCCTGATGAAGTCTGGGAATGGGGATCGTGGAGTGACAATATAACCATGCAACTTATGCTTTACAGAGCAAAGGAGATGCCCACCTAGACAATTTTACCATCAACTTTAATGTAAAATGAAACATTTATTGCTACAGAAGGAAACCAGATAAAATTGAATTGAAAACGTTTGGTGGGAAAACAGTTAATATGGGGGCTGGGCATTACAGCAGAGCAATCTCTCTGTCCTAGCTAGTAGTATTTGTAATCCCCACAATAGAAGTTCACTTTTCTTTCTCCTGTTTACAATTTTTCCCAGCTCTGAGATCTTTCTTTTATCATCTCCACTCTATCATTTCTTTTTCCTATTGTCCCGTATTGTATTCCCTCCCTCTTCCAGTCCCACTCCCTCCCACCCACCAAAGCTTAGGAATTTCTTTCTCTAGCTTTGGGATCATCCTTAGAATTATCACCTGGGCCATCAAAAGCAGGACTGCAATACAACTCCTAGCCAGTAGAAGGTATACTGCACTCATCCTTGCTAATGCCTTTCTTAGGTTTAAGGCTTCAAAAGAATTAGTTTCTGTCTTGAATTCTATGTATTGGGTTTACTTAAAATCCGGAAGAGGCAGGGTTGGGGCGTGAAGGGTTGAATGTGATGTAATCCATAAAGAAGAGGAGGAGAGAAACTCCTTGGACATCATGAGCAGTGTCCACCCAGCTGCCAAGGGATGGCTCAGGACCTCTGGGGGCTGGCTCTGAGCCCAAGGGGAGGAGAGTGGTCACTCCCCTCAAAGTCATAGACCCAGGGCTTTCAGTGGTTTGAAGTGAGCCAGATCTAATCCTTCTTCCAGGAAGGCGCTGGGCCTCCCAGAGAGAAGCCTTTAGACTGCTAGGGTTGGGGCACCTTTCCCACCCCTCTAAAAAGCCAGACAGGCGTATGGATGGGTCTCTCCCTTTCAAACTCTGGGGAAATGTTCTCTCCTCCATCTTAGGGGCATATATATAGTCCTTTCCATAGATCTAGATCTGGAATGTACCTTAAAAGACATCTAGTCCGGGCGGCTAGGTGGCGCAGTGAATAGAGCACCAGCCCTGGAGTCAGAAGGACCTGAGTTCGGATCCAACCTCCGACACTTAATCCATACAAACAAAAACCTAGCCGTGTAACCTTGGGCAAGTTACTTAACCCCAATTGCCCTAAAGGGGCGACTAGGTGGCGCAGTAAGAGCGCCGGCCTCGGAGTTGGGATGACCTGAGATCAGATCCGGCCTCAGAAAATGAGCACCCACGCATAAATAATGACTAGCCGTGTAACCTTGAGCAAGTTACTTAACCCCAATTGCTTAAAAAAAAAAAAAAGACATCTAGTCCAATTCCCTCATTTGGGAGATAGAGTAAATGAGACTCAGGGACATGAAGTGAATTGTACATGATCACATAAGAAATAAATAGCTGAGCTAGGATCTGAACCCAGAACTTCCATGGCTAACAAACTATTCTCTTTCCACTACAGTGGTACTATAGTAGCAAAAGTAGCTATAGTAAAAAAGTACTATAGTAGCAAAAGTCAGGAGATAAAATTAAAGAAAGGATGACAGGTGGGGTGGGGGAGGGAAAGGATAAGAGGGAACCAAAAGAGAAACTGGGAAAAAGTAAAAAGGAAAGAAGAAGCTGTCCTCCCAAAGGAAGAAGAGACCCTGAGTTGCTTAGAGTCCAAATTATAACGGAACAGAAAAAGCTTTGGGAGATAAAGGGCTACCATCTTTGGTATTAGAAAAAAAAAAAGGAGTAGGACTTAGGTTGTGATATTGAAAGAGACATCTACTGTAGGAGGGAACCAAAAGAGAAACTGAGAAAAATGAAAAGGAAAGAGGAAGCTGTACTCCCAAAGGAGGAAGAGACCTTAAGCTGCCTAGAGTCCAAAGTATAAGGGAGCAGAAGAGGCTTTGGGAGACCAAGGGAGACAAAGATATCCTTGGTGTTAGGGAAAAAAATGGGATGGGGCTTGGGCAGTGATATAGAAAAAATCAACTGTAGTTCAATAAGTCACTTGAAAACAAGCTCTAACAAAGATTATTTTGGTAAATAGGTTGGGGGGGGTTTCCAATTACATGCAAAGACAGTTTTCAACATTACTTTTTCTTTTTTTGTTTAATATTTTGTTTTTCCCCAATTACACGTAAAATAATTTTAACATTTGTTTTTTAAATTTTGAGTTCCAAAATATCCCCCTTTTTCCCTTTTCTCCCTCCCCCCACCACTTTGAGAAGGCAAGCAATTTGATATAGGTAGGCATGCAAAACATTTCCGTATTTGTCATGTTGTGAAAGAAAACACAGACTCCCCCTGTCCAAAAAAAGTAAAGTTTAAAAGTACACTTCCATCTGTATTTAGGCACCATTAGTTCTTTGTCTGAGGATGGATAGCAATTTTTATCATAAGTCCTTCTGAGTTGTCTTTGATCTTTGTGTTGCTGAGAATAGCTAAGTCATTCACAGCTGATCATCTTACAATAATGCTGTTACTTTGTAGACAGTACATTTCACTTTGTATCATCTCATTTAAGTTCAGGTTTTTCTGAGAGCATCTTGCTCATCATTTCTTAAGTAGAGCTCAATAGTATTCCATCACAATCACATGCCACAATTTGTTCAGCCATTCCTTAATTGATGGTAATCTCCTCAGTTGTTTCTCAGTGATATATTTCATATTGTCTTCTATTTTTTCACTCTTTTTTTTTTTTTTTGCTTTTTGGAGGGCAATTGGGGTTAAGTAACTTGCCCAAGGTCACACGGCTAGGTTTTTATTTGTATGTGTTAAGTGTCTGAGGCCGGATCTGAACTCACGTCCTTTTGACTCCAGGGCCAGTGCTCTACTCACTGCGCCACCTAGCTGCCCCTATTTTTTCACTCTTTTGGTTTTGTTTTATTGCTTTTTGATTTCTTGTAAAGTCATTAGCTTCCATTTGCTCAAATCTAATTTTTAAGGATTTATTTTCTACAGTGAGCTTTCGTACCTCTTTTTTACATTTGGCCAATTCTACTTTTTTTTTTAGAGGGAGGAAGGTAGGGCAATTGGGGTTAAGTTACTTGCCCAAGATCACATGGCTAGTTTTTGTGTTAAGTGTCTGAGGCTGGATTTGAACTCAGGTCCTCCTGACTCCAGGGCCAGTGCTGTATTCACTGCACCACCTCACCACCCCCAATTCTACTTTTAAAGGAGTTTTTTCTTCAGTGAATTTTTGTGCCTCTTTTCCCATTTGGCCAATCTTGCTTTTCAAAGCATTTTTCTCCTCATTGGTTTTTTGGACCTCTTTTGCCATTTAGCCTGTTCTATTTTTAAGGTGTTATTTTCTTCACTATTTGTGTGTGTGTGTGTGTGTGTGTGTGTGTGTGTGTGTGTGTGTGTGTCTCTTTTACCAAGCTGTTGACACTTTTTTCATGCTTTTCTTGCATCACCTTCATTTCTCTTCCTAAGTTTTCTTCTACCTCTCTTACTTGGTTTTCAAAATCCTCTTTGAGCTCTTCCATGGCCTAAAACCAATTTATATTTTTCTTGGAGGGTTTGGATGTTGGAGCTTTGACTTTGTTGTCTTCTTCTGCATGGGTGTTTTGATCTTCCTTTTCACCATAGTAATGGTCAGAGTTTTTTTTTCTGTTTTTTGCTAATTTTGCCAGTCTATTTCTTGACTTTTAACTCTTTGTTAAAGTGGGACTCTGCTTCCATGTGGAGGGGGCACTGTCCCAAGTTTCAGGGATTTTTGCAGCTGTTTTCAGAGATACTTCTTGGAACCTAAAAGTTTTGAGTTCTTCCAAGGTGGTGTGATCTAAGGAGAGGTGTTTATTACTCTTCTAGTCTGTGCTCTGGTCTGTGAGTGACCACAAGCACTTTTTTCTGCCCTGGAACTGTGATGAGGGTCCTTGCTCCACTGTGGCTGCAAGCTCTGGTGTGTTAGTGCTCCTCCTCATACTGGGACTGCCACTCAAGACTGCTACCTGGATCTGAGTATCAGCAAAGCAACAGAGTTCTGTCCCCAGTGCTATGAAAGACCCCTATAATCTCCTTCTGACCAGTTGTTCAGGCCCCTTACCATCTGTGGGTTGAGAGCTCTGGAAGCTGCTGCTGCTGCTGTTTCAGTGACTCCCACAGCTTGCTTCTGGTTTACTGGGGCCTGGTTTGTGCTAATGTGACCTCCCCTGGACTGTGTTACACTCTCACCTCATTAGACAGACCTTTCATGCCAACCTACTAAGTTGTCTTTGGCTGGAAAACTATTTCACCCCATCCTTTTGTGGGTTTTGCCACTATAGGAATTGTTTTGTGGCATTATTTAAAAGTGTTTGGAGGGGTTTTAGGAAGAGCTCAGGTGAGTCACTGCCTTTTCTCTACTATTGTGGCTCTACCTGCCCCCAACATTTGGGTTTTTTTGTGTTGTTTTTTGCTCTTTGGAGTGGGGGAAGGCAGGGCAATTGGGGTTAAGTGACTTGCCCAAGGTCACACAGCTAGTAAGTGTTAAGTGTCTGAGGCTGGCTTTGAACTCAGGTCCTCCTGACTCCAGGGCTGGTGCTCTATTTACTGCCCCCATTTGGTTTTTTTATAAGATTTTAAGTTTCAAATTTTTTCTTCCCTCCTTCCAGTCCCCCCTTCCCAAGATAGCAAACAATATGATATAGGTTATACATGTGCAACCATGTAAACATATTTTCACATTAATCATGTTGTGAAAGAAGAAACAAAATAAAAGGGGGAAGCCACAATCTAATAAAGCTTTGTAGGCCAGAAGAAAGAGGCTATTATTTGGGCAAGAGGTCTCTCCATATAACTGTCTCCCATATAACTGTCTCTAAGCCAGGGGTGGGGAAACTGTGATCTTGAGGCCCCATGTGACCCTCTAGGTCCTCAAGTTTGGTCTTTTGATTGAATCCAAACTTCACAGAACAAATCCCCTTAATAAAAGGATTTGTTCTGTAAAACTTGGACTAAGTCAAAGGGCTTCACTTGAGGATCTAGAAGGCCACAAGTGGTCTCAAGGCTGAAGGTTCCCTCCACAAACTTTCCTCAGGCCTTGAGAATTATCTGACCTCCACAGTATGTAGTTTGCCAAACTCATTGAAAGGACACATAGAAGGGAGAAATAGTCTTAATAAATATTTATTGAATTAAGGGGAAGTTAATTGGATGGTTAAATTGAGCTGGTGAGACAGATACTGTACAGAGTTCAAGAAGGATTTTTTTCTACTGGCATCAACTGTGAGTAATAAGGAAAGGCTTGGGTAGTGAATGGGTCTCTAAGGAAGGGGAGAAAATTTGAATCAAAGACAAACTTCTTTTTTATATCTAATATCAGCTAGGAAGGACAGGTAGATGGCATAGTGAATAGAGTTTGGGGACTGAAGTCAGGAAAAATTTTTCTAGTTCAAATCCAGCCTTAGACACTGACTAGCTGTGTGACCCTGGGCAAGTCACTTAACACTGTTTGCTTCAGTTCCTCATGTATAAAATGAGCTACAGAAGGAAATGGCAAACCATTCCAGTATCTCTGCCAAGAAAATTCCAAATGGGGTCACAAAGAGTCAGACACAGCTGAGAAGACCAAACAAGAAGCAGCTACAAAAGCTGTGAATAATTCCAGCTGTACTGGATACAGGCCCTGAAAACCCAGAGCATGGAAGAGGATTGGTCATTTAGGGGAAGAAGAAAGAACAGAAGAGTCCCAGGAGACCTCTGGGAGGGTCGGCCAGGTAGGGCACAGATCAGGTCAGATTGATTGTCTTCTGCTTCTGAGGAGAACCAGATACGAGAAAGTGTAGTCAGAGACTGAGGTCTGATATGAAGAAAAATGTCCTGGGAAGGACTCCTGGGAGCCAAAGGAGTTGGCGATCCATAAGCCATGAAGTATTCTCTCCAGGGTACTTGTCCTTGCATGAGGAGTGTTGCCTTCCTGTTTTCTGTGGTTATAGTGTCTTGCTAACTATAGAGGTCATGGTCAAATCATTTTAGATTTCTGAGTTTTGCATCCTCATTTGTATTACATCTACCAAAGGGATATGCCAAGCTGATCATCTTGTTTTATAAATTATGAAGACAAGTCCTAAAGAGATGGGAGTTATTGTCATTGTTGTTAACCCAGGGGTCTTAGATTCTCCAATGCAGTCCACGGGTGTAGTTGGCACCAGGACCAGTAGTTTGTTTCTAGAGTCAAGACTGCCGCCCATCCAATATTTAGTGCCTTGAGTTTTCCTTGCTGCAGCAAAGGGAAAGGTAAGGGGAGGCAGTGCTCAGCTGTGGATCTAGTGACCCTGGATTGAAAAAGCATTTTCTTGGCAAGAAAATGTCTAACCCATGCTGTTTTCATTAGGGGGCCCCAGGAAGCCCCTTCTTTCTCCTCCTCCTCCTTCTCCCCCAGGCTTTTCTTTCCTACTCTGCCAACAGGATAAGAGCCTCTTTACACTGTGTCTTATTCCAGAATTCTTCCTTCCCTGGAAAAAGAGAACAAACGGGGCTCTGGAAGCATGTGTTGTACATCTGGGCCATCTGGTTCCAACCTATAGGACACAGGAATCTGAGGGGCCCCTCCTTATCCCATAGAGGATCTGTAGCGCAAAGTTTTAGTGCCAGAGTGAAAGGAGGGGCCTACCCTGTTCTCTTCCCCCTCCCCTTTGCTCCCCACCTCCTTCCTGGCCAGGCCTCCCCACCAACCCCTAAAGTACTTACTATCCAAGGCCAAGAGTACACAAACATATCCTTCCCAGCATGACCCTTCTCCCCAAGGGTTCTGGGAAAACAAGACCTCCCAAAATAAACTTCACTTATACAGCACACTCTGCAGTGCCATCCTCCCTCGCCCCTGCCTTTTAAGTCCTCCCTTTCCAGTCCTTCAAGGCCCAAACCAAGGCCCCTCTCCTCTTTGAAGCCCTCCCTGACTACCTCAGACTCTAAAGATCTATCTCTTTCTTCTCTGAGGGCTCATGGCAGTTATAGTTCATGCCATTCTCCCCCCCCCAAAGAAAAGAATGCTTGATTATATTTTATTAATAATCATCCTGTGTGTATGCCCATTTGTGCAGACATATTTTTTTCAGCTCTTTGTGTAGAGCTGCAAAACTGATATTGCTGAAGCAATGGTCTGACCACATCACTTCCTCTCTCAATAAGAACACCAGTGGCTCCCTATTACCTCCCCTCTAAGATCAAATGTAATCCAGGATTAGTATTTAAAACCCACCCACGACTTTGCTCCAACCTACCTTTCCAGTTTTGTTATAAATTACTCCCCTTCATTCAATAAAAGAGGGGACTTTCAAACATTTTTGAATGAAAAAATAGAAAAAATTTTTGACTTTCATATAAACTACTCCCCTTTACTCATTCTACAATCCAACCAAACTTGCTTTCTTTCTGTTGCCTACCAATGACACTCTGTCTCTTAACTCTGTGTCTCTGCCTGGCTGTCCTCTAATGCCTAGGACACTTCCCTCTCACTGACACTCTATAGATTCCCTCACTTACTTTAAAAATCAGATCAAGTACTATCTTTGATATGAAGTGGTTTCTGATCCCATCTTCTGCTATTGTTTTCCCCCCAAAACAATTATTATGTACTCATTTTGCATGCCTTTTCCATAGAATATAAGCTCATTTGGGGGAGGAATTATTTCTTTTCTGTTTTCCTATTGCCAGTGTCAGCCCAGTGCCTGGAATACAACAGGTACTTAATGAATGCTTGTTGATTGATTGGTTCTTCCCCAAGTTGTGAATTTAAACCCTGGCAACCTTGGGATGTGAAGGAGGGGCAGAGAATTGGGCAGGTGGTAAAACTCTTGGGATGACAGCATTGGTTCCTGGGGGAGGGGAGGGGTGCAGTTCTCTGGGGATCAGGCCACCCATGGTTTTACTCTGGCCTCTGACAGGCCATCAGAGCAATGAATTATGATGAAAATGTGCCTTAAAACTCCAGCAGAACATAGTGCCTGCCTTTGTCCCAGGCAGGGATCATATGGGATCCTTCTGTACTTTTATGTCCCAGGCTCATGGTGTCATGCTCTGGGGCCTCAGCCTTGGGCACTGCATTCTGCCTTTGTCTCCCTGGGTGCCTGTCTGATGTGGTGAAACCCTTTGCCTTTTTGTGGCCATAGGCCCTTTCAACTCCAGAATAAGAAAGGGTTTGTGGTGACGGGTGGGGATGGGGAAGGGGAATAGGGTTGTAAGAGACAGCCTCAGGGGAGAACTACATGCACAGTTGAGTTTGGCACAGCTCTGGTCTGTTGGATAATGTCCAGTGGTCTGGTACCTTGTGTCCTCTACCTCCCCCGCTGAGTTCAGGGCTGGAGCTTTTGGAGGGAGGGCTTCCCAAAAAGTTTCTGCTCTGGGGATGGGGGAAGGGGAGAAGGAGGCATTGAGTGAGAATAAAGCTGCCTTTGCTAATTCTTCCAGACCCTCAGAGGCATGGCACCCCACCCCACCCTTTATTATCTCTGAATTAGCTGATTTGGCAAAGAAAGCTTGTTTCTTGTCTCTATCCTGGGACTGGAGCCAAGATCTGGGTTGCTTTTGCCCCTTTATCAAAGACAGCCCTTCTCTCAACTTCTCCCCTCCTCCCCCCATGCCCCACCTTAAGTCTCCCTTACAGAATCCCTGGATGTTTCCACTGCTGGAATGATGTTTGTTCTCTCCTTGAGGGTTCCTCAGAGTTCTCCCATTTCAATATATTTGTATCCCAAGTTCTTTACTCCTAAGTCTAAGAATTTGTAACTCTGACCCTTTGAACACAGAACAGTCAAGGGGAAAGAGGTTTTCTGAAAGAAAGCATGAAAGGGGCTAAGAAATGGGCTCCTGGAGATGGGCTATTCAAATGATACACAGGCATTTCCTTGGAGAAGGCTAAGGAGCAAATGACATCCTTTTTCAGATGGAGGGGCTTCTAAGGACATGGGCTTGGGATAAAGGTTGCAGACTTTTTTTTGTTGTTGTTGTTCTAGACATTTAATCACAGCCGCGTGACTTTACTCCTGCATCTTCTCAATAGTCTCTTCCTTATATTTGCCCTTTTCCTTTCCGACTTGGCGAGATTTGGCTTTCCGCTCAAGGATCTTTTTGCGGTCTTTGTCCAGCTTTAGCCTTGTGATAACCACCTTGCTGGGGTGAATGCCCACATGGACAGTTGTACCATTAGCTTTCTCCCGCTGCACACGCTCAATGTAGATCACATATTTCTTCCTGTAAACCTGGACTACCTTGCCAATTTGCTGTCCTTTGTAGTGTCCTCGAACAACCTGGACCTCGTCTTCCTTCCGAATGGGCATGGAGCGGACGTTGTACTTCTGCCTCAGCTCCTTGGACAGCGGAGAGGACATGATTTTCCTCTGTATGTGGGAAGGGGCATTGAAATGCCTCTTGCGGTTCTTGCTCCCGTCAGAGGTCACGAAGGGGTTGAACTTCATTTTGACTTCGGAGCCACTGCGGAAGAGAAGAGGCTCCAGATTTTTTTTTTTTTAACTATTGTAGAGACTAGCCTGTGAAACTGCTCCACTGTAGTCCTGTGGGATAGGGTGGGGGGAACTGGCACAAAGCAAAGAAGATGACATGTCATATTGATTAAGTATTGGGAGACAGTAGGTTGGCCCTGAATTCCCTGCCTGCTCTCCTTCCAGCCCCAAAGACCCTGGCAGGTAGATGGAGCAGAAAGACTACAAGGTTCCATCTACCTTCCATTGGTTTGCCCACACAAAGACTTACTTATCCACCTTACTGCTTATTGGCCTGAAAGCCCCATCATGAGACTAATTGATAGGTGAAACAATAATGTGTACATTGTCTTCAGAGGACCCATTCAAAACGCAAGTATTACCTGGAAAGGGGAAAGATATCCTCCTCAGAAAGGACTTCTTCATGAGAGTAGATTGGTCACTTGTCTCTTTAGATATTGCAAGGCGAAAGAGAAGATGAGAAATGGTGGGAAAGTGGGGGAACTACCTGCTCAGGACAGTTCTGTAGATAAGCTTTCCCCAGATTCAATCCTGGAGCTAATACATCTATATGTGATGAAACACACTTGTCCCTGCCTTCTTGGAGTTTCCGGTTTATTTGAGGCTACTGGACAAGGACTCTAGGATGCTTGCTGTAGCAGTTCCCCACTTTCAGCTAGTCATTTAAGGACCTTAAAGATTTGGCTCCACTTTCAGTGGATTCAGTCTTATCTCTAAGCCTGTCAGTCATCCATCCCTCTAGTCAGATGGGTCTCCTTTGTGCAATGGACAAGTTATACCCATTAGCACCCCCATGCCCTGCATTCCTTCAATACTTTGACCCTTTTATCTCTCCCTAGGACGATCCACTTTTTACCCACACACATCATCATTCTCTAATTCAATTGCCTGTAGGATAAAATAGAAAATCTTCACCTTGGTGTTTAAAGCCCTCTACAATCTGACTCCCACATATCTTCCCAGACTTGTAAGCAGTCTCCCCTTCATGCCTTTCCTCTTCCTGTCAGTTGGTCTGATTGATATTCCCTCACACATAAAATCCTGTCTTCTCTCCATGCCTTTGCATGGATAATTCCCCATGCTAAGAATGTATCCCTTCCTTCCCTCTACCTTTTAGAATTCATCAAAGACCAGTTCAGGTACCACCTCCTACAGTAAACCTTTCATGATCCCCTCCCAGGTATTAATGCCTCACCTCTTGAAATTATTTTTCATATTTTTTGTATTTACCTGTGTATTATTACATGACCCTAGTAGAAGGTAAGTTCTCTGAGTGTAAGAACTGTATCTGAATGTTCATTAATTGATTGATTGACTCTGCCTTGGGATCCCCTCTGAGGTTTAGAGATTCAACCAAAAGTGCTGAAAAGGACAAGTCAGTCTTTTATCCAGGCACCCCAGGCTCTTTGCCTGAGAGCCCATGTCTATGGGCAGACCCTAGGAAAATTGAACCTGTCTCTGCACATAATCTAGTATCCAGCTGTATGGAGTGCTTGTAACTGAAGAAAACAGGAGAAGTTGTGGGGGAAGATTGACTCAAAGGACTGCCTAAGAATTTCTCACAGTACTTTGTCTGAATCTATCTTTTACATTTATCATCCACTCCCTGGCATTGTGAGAGCAGCTAAGTGATGCAGTAGACAGAGTGATGGGCCTGCAATTAGGAAGACCTGATTCAAATCTGGCCTCAGACACACACTAGCTATTTGACCGTGCTTTAGATAGTTCTTTCTAAGTTGCAGAGAAAGTATTGGTAGAGGGAATTTCCAAGCCCCAGGAGTTCCCTTTACTAATGGAATTATAAATCCAGTCCCCATTCCATCCTTTACATCATAAGCTATTTGCATGCATGCCTGTATCCATGAAATTGCTGTCTCCTTATAGGCAAGGATGTGAGAGTAAGAAGAGATAAAATTATTATCTTGAAGTGGTCTAGTTGGAAAGATGCGAGTCATGAATATAGCACAGAAAAATGCTGAACAAAAGAGTCTCATCATCTTTTTACTCCTCCCTTTTTACCGCCCTGCCTCAGCACCTAATGTAGTACCTTGAACACAGTGGGTACTTAAGACATATTTGTTTTAAAAAAAGTAGATGCCTGGGGCAGTTAGGTGGCAAAATAGACAGGCCCTGAAGTTGGAAAGACCTGAGTTCAAGTCTGGTCTCACACACTTCCTAGCTGTGTAACCCTGGGCAAGTCACTTAGCTCCATTGCTTCCAAATTAAAAAAAAAAAAGTAGATGCCCACCAATTGACTCAACAAAATTGTGATACTGTAGCGGCAAGCACCCCAATATCCCCAGGGTGACTGCCAACACAGGTTCTTAGATCTGCTTTTCAAAAGGAAAGCAACTCAAAATGGGTTAACAAGCTTACTTTAATCAAACAAACACACATTACCTAGTTCAGGGGAAAAAGGTCAGCACCCCAAACTTCAGAGTTACAGAACTTCAGAGTTACAGACAGGCTTCCAAACTGTCCCAACATTACATACATCAATACCAAATCACAGTTACCAGAGAGGGAAGCATCAACATCTGGGTTTTCAAAGCCGGGGGGCTCTCAACAACGGCTTCCCAGAGTCTCATCTGGTCAAATCACACAACACTTCTCAAAGTGAGCCCCAAAGCAAAGCCTCTCCTCAGGGTTTATATAGTCTTCTCCTAGCTCAGAGATTGTAACAACCTCCTTGACCCACTGCCCAATCACAAAGTATCAAGGTGTGGGCTTCCCTGAAAAACAAGCCTCCCACCACAGGCTCCAGGTGCACTTAAGCTAGGGGCAGGGAAGATCTTTAAATCTGCATTTCCATTACATTCGGCCCCAAGATCTTTCTTGCCCATAGCATACACAATTTACATTTGAATTAGCACTAAAACATCTCTTAAGTCATATTTTCAAGGTACATTTAAAGTTACCAAAGTGGCCACTGGGTCTTGAACAAAGTACATTGCATTTTCACATCAATTCACAAAATACAAAGCATTATCACATAAAGTTCTCTTGGGAGGAGGGGGGTGTCCTTCCCACAACACTGCTCCAGCCCCTGCTTCCAAGTCCAGAGAGGGAGCTGGGCAACAAAACCAAAGTGGGGTCCTTGGGGTCCATGGCACTTCACCCCACCCACCAGTCACAAGTCCATCCTCCCCCTGGGTCCCAAACTGTGGGATGCAGCAAGGAAACACATTCAGTGCCCCTGCTTTGTCTCACAGTCCTTATCTTGTCTTGTGGCTGAACTCCAAACTCCTGGGTTCCTTCTCCTCCAGCAGAAGGCAGCAGCTCCAGGCTTCTCCACAGGTCTCCATGCAGGCAGCTCACCATTCCTGCTCTCAGCTCAGTAAAGTCAGCATGCAGGCCATTCTTCTCTCCTGCTCCATGGCTCCATAGAATCACAGCTACCACAACTGGGAAACAAACAATTATCCCAGCCCCCATACTTTCCTTTTACTCAGCAGATCCCATCCTCGTCGCCATTTTGTAGCAGCAAGCACCCCAATATCCCCAGGGTGACTGCCAACACAGGTTCTTAGATCTGCTTTTCAAAAGGAAAACAACTCAAAATGGGTTAACAAGCTTACTTTAATCAAACAAACACACATTACCTAGTTCAGGGGAAAAAGGTCAGCACCCCAAACTTCAGAGTTACAGAACTTCAGAGTTACAGACAGGCTTCCAAACTGTCCCAACATTACATACTTCAATACCAAATCACAGTTACCAGAGAGGGAAGCATCAACATCTGGGTTTTCAAAGCTGGGGGGCTCTCAACAAAGGCTTCCCAGAGTCTCATCTGGTCAAATCACACAACACTTCTCAAAGTGAGCCCCAAAGCAAAGCCTCTCCTCAGGGTTTATATAGTCTTCTCCTAGCTCAGAGATTGTAACAACCTCCTTGACCCACTGCCCAATCACAAAGTATCAAGGTGTGGGCTTCCCTGAAAAACAAGCCTCCCACCACAGGCTCCAGGTGCACTTAAACTAGGGGCAGGGAAGATCTTTAAATCTGCATTTCCATTACAGATACATAACTGTAATGGAATACTACTGGCCTGTGAGAAATTGTGAAGATGATGCAGCCAGAGAAACATGGGAAGACCTATATGAACTGATACTAAGCTGAACCAGGAAAACAACATACAAGAATATATAGAATACATAGAAATGGAAATAATAGCAACAGAATATCAAAACTGAATGTGGTGAAATTGCAATAATCAAATTTAGCCCCAAAGAAGAGATATGAGAATGGAACTCCCTCCCTTCTTTGCCAAGGTGAGGATCTGTGGGAATGGAACACTATATAATGTTAGATTTGGTTAGTATGTTGGTCAATTTTTAACTTTTTCCTCCTTTTTATTATTTTTTGCTATGAGAGATGGTGCCCTGGGAGGTGTAAGGAAAGAATATATTGGGGAAAATTTATGATTTAAATTGAAATGCATTTTAAATGATTATGATGTAAAAAACAAAAGGTATCAACAAAACATGTTTTTAAAAAAGGAAATGTTCAGTGAGTAGAGCGTCAGCCCTGGAGTCAGAAGGACCTGAGTTCGGATCCGGCCTCAGACACTTAATGCACACACAAACAAAACCCTAGCTGTGTGACCTTGGGCAAGTTACTTAACCCCAATTGCTCTCCAAAAAGCAAAAAAAAAAAAAGGAAATGTTATTGAATTGCATCTCCATTAGGAACTTATACCCTAAACACTCCAGACAACTGGCTTTGTATGAAGACTAAGGAACATCCTTTCCCCTTCCATCCTCCCCCCCCAAAAAAACCTGTCAGTTTTCCACCCTTGATACTGACTCCTCTGTTGCTTTTTCATATTTAACTGTTTCCCTTGGGTTCTTTCAAGGATCAATCATTTAACAACATGAATGTGAATCCAGAAGCATAGCAGGTTAGGTATATTATGAAAGAAACAGGAACAAGAGAAGATAGGGTCCCCTGCCTTAGGGGAGCCTAGCAATTTACTGGCAGGTTGATAAAAAAGAACAATTCTGTGCTAAAACTTGTGGCTCAAACTAAGGAAGTTCAGAGGAATGAGAGACCTGTGAGTGGAGCAATAACCTGGGGTAGGGGGCTTCAAGGAAGAGGGATTTATGAAATGGTGTTGGAGATGGGATTAGAGATAAGAGAACTAAGGGATGGGACAGGAAATTGGGGGTTAGTGAATTGCTGTCTAGTTGTGTCTGACTCTTTGTGACCCTATGGATCATACTGTCCATGGGGTTTTCTTGGCAAAGATACTGGAGTGGCTGGTCATTTCCTTCTTCAGTGAATTAAGGCATACAGAGGTTAAGGTGACTTGCCCAGGATCACATAGCTAGTAAGTATCTAAGGCCACAAAGGAGATCTGCATTCAAATTCTACCTCTGATACACATTGGCTGTTATCCCCTTAGAAAGTTACTTACCTACACAACAGTATCTCCAGGCAACTGTTTACAACTATAAATTACTTTACAGTTACCATTCAGTGTTCATAAAACGATCTGAAACAACTTTCCCTCCCCTCCCCCACCCCAAAAGTAGCTAAGGATAAAGAGTGTCAGGGAAGGGAAGCAAGAAGGGGAAGGGTAACAAGGAAGAAAAAGGTTAGGAAGGACAGTAGGGTCAGGTAGCAGAAACTATAGGAATGGGAACTAGTGGAATGAGGTGGGTAGGAGGCAGGATGGAGAAGGGGATGAAGGGTCTGGAAGGGGGATGGGGAGCTCAGGCCCCGCCCGACGCTGTAGGGTGACTCAGCCACGCAGGTTCTTTTTCACCTGAGTGCCCCAGAGGTGGCGGGGAGGGATGAGTTGAGGCAGGGAGAGGGCGGGACCAGTAGCCAAGGATCTAGTCCAATGGTTTGAGTTAGCCCCACCCCCTGAGCCAAGGCCCCGCCCCCTCCCATGCCTAGACAGCTGCCTTGAAACCGGGCTCCCCAACCCAGGCGCAGCTAACACCCCTAGCCAAACCTTCGCTCGCGACCCGCGGGAGGGTTGGCGGGAGGGATCATGGCCGGGAAGGTCCTAGCGGTCCTGCTGCCTCTGCTGCTCTGTCTGGCTGGCCTCACGGGCCTCCTGCTACTCTGCATCCCCACCAGGGACGTCCGGGAACCTCCCTCCTTCAAGGTACCTGTCCCCGGTCCTGGCCTCTTGCTTTCTGGGGCCGCTGTCCTGCAGCTAGATGCTTCTGGGGAGGAGCGGCGCACTTTTCTTCAGGGTTCTGAACAATGAGACTACCACTGGTATGAGCCAGCGGAGCGGAGTTTTGGGCGTCAGGGGCAGAGCGGAGGAATGGGGTCCCCCACAACCCACCAGGTCGGGAACGACACTAGAATCTCTAAGAGTCCTAGCCCAAGATGCAAGTCTGTTCCGTATTGCAGGGCTTTTGCTGGGGGTTGTGGTAGTTCCTCTCTGCTCCCCACCTCCCCAGACCCTCGAAAGACTCATTTAGGCTGGGTACCAGGGTTCTTCCCACACACAGACTGGGCTGGGCAGGACAGCCTAGGGCTCCCTCCTCCTTGTTTCTGTCTTGCTTCCGGGAGGAGCAGAAATGATTGAAACAGCAAACTGGCTGCCAAGTTTTCTTCTGGGAGTTTCTTTGGGATCCCCCCCCCCCATATATGAACAAAGATGATGGAGTCCTGCATATGTCTGTAAATACAGTGAGAGGCCTGGCCCCTCTCATAGCCATGGCCAAGACAGCCCCAGTTCTCTTGACAGTGGGCTTGTGGGCCAGGTCATGAGGCTTATTATGGCTTGGTAGTCCAGTTCCTGGTCTCAAAATTAGTTTGTTGAAGGTGGCTAGACCCCCTAAGCATCTTGGAGTTTTAATGTGGGATGAACAGGTACTTTTTGTTCCATATAAAGCAAACTGGGCAGTGCTGTGACCAGCTCTGAGAACGATCATGGTTTTAGCTAATTCTAACATGGCTTAATTCAGTTTGGCATGCACGGGAACTTTTTTTCCTTATGTCATCGGGCCCAATTTTTTTTTTTTTATTGAACCCAAAAGCCCCCCAAGGAGAAGTGTGAGCTCTTCACCAAACTGGCTGGTGAGTATCGCTGAAAGGTCTGAAGGGTGGGGTTGCGGGAGAGAGCAGATTCATCTTTAGATTTTGCAAACTTAACCTTTAACCTTTTGCTGGATTCTCCCCATCATTGTCTTCCAAGTGACCCAGGTGTTGGGCTGTGTAGTGGGAAGGATTCCAAGATTCCTCATGTGATGTTTGGATGGGTCACACACTGGCTCATGAGCTACTGGATAGTTGGGAGCTGGCTGCACCAGAATCTGGATTTCCTGATTTTTTTTTTTCTGGGAGTGGAGTCAGGGAAGGTTGGGGCCTGGAGATATAGAGGGAAAGTGAAGAAGGGGTCTTCTCAGAGCAGGTGAGGGATCTGTGTATTCATTCAACTTTCTTCCTTTGGCTTCCAGGTGGACCTTCTTTTGCCTCCCTCAGGGTGGTACTCCCACTAGAACACAGAACATATGGGGGAGGGATCCTGGGGATAGATGGCATATTTGACACAAATGGGCCTCCCATCTTCCATCTATACAATGGGAATATTCATCCATGAGTGATGACACCTAAGGTTGTATTCACAGTGGTCAGTATTTGAAAATTGAATTTGATTAATTCTTTATGAATTATCAACAAAACAGTTGGTGTTGGGGGAGGCTAGGTGGCGCAGTGAGTAGAGCGTCGGCCCTGGAGTCAGAAGGACCTGAGTTCGGATTTGGCCACAGACACTTAATGCACACACAAACAAAAACCTAGCCATGTGACCTTGGGCAGGTTACTTAACCACAATTGCCCTCCAAAAAAAAAAAAAACAAAAACAGTTGGTGTTTGTTTTTTTTCCATGTCTGTTGCCATGGTTTCAAGGAGATTACCCCAATCATTTTTATCCCCTTTCTCTTCAGCTAAAAGAGTGGAAGTCAAGGATACTCCCAGCCCCAGTCCTTTGCCCTTAACTTTGGGAGTCTACAGACCAAACTCAGGGTGAATTTAGGGTTAGGGGACACTTCCATTTTCTCTCAATCCCTCTTTGGCTCTTGGTAGTTGGTGGCCTGTGTAGCTGAGGACACACAAACTGTGATGGAATTCTAAGTTCTTTCTTTAGAGTCCCCCTGAAACAGCAGTGAACTACAGCACCACTTCCTGTGATGGCCTCCAATTTCTCACCTTCAAAACATGCTGACATTATAGAAGTTTTGGGGCCAAGGGGAAGGAAGGAAGGGAGTGGTTTGGAGGTGACAGTCCTCAAGCACAATCCTCTTTCCAACACCACCCCAGTTGCTAATCTTTACTATATGTTCTTTTTTTTCTGGAGGGGGGAAGGCAAGGTAATTGGGGTTAAGTGACTTGCCCAAGGTCACACAGCTAGTTTTTTATGTTAAGTGTCTGAGGCCAGATTTGAACTCAGGTCCTCCTGACTCCAGGGCTGATGCTCTATTCACCATGCCACCTAGCTGTCCCTATGTGTTCACTTGAACACCTATAGCATGGAGCACATCTCTGCTTTTTTCTAGTTCATTACTCCCAGGTTCTTGTTGAGGAGAATATCTGGTTCCAGAGCCCTCAGTCTTAAGGATACTCCAGCCCCAGTCCAGCTCAGCAGCCTATGGAAGTCGGGCTCATGCTTGATGCTAACTTAACTGTCCTCATCCTCTGTCCTAGGAGGGTATACTACTGCTAAGCTAGCAAGGCAGCCTGCCAGGGTATGCCAGAACCTGAAACCCTGGGCCACCTGTACCTCAGTTTTCCAAATGTCCCCTTCTGGGGTACAGCTGTGTGTATATGTATAAGTGGGGGGTAGACATTCTCTCTTCAAGGGCCATTTTGGGGTTTAGGAGTTTCCAAGGCTTGAGAGTTTTATGAACTGGGAGAATTCCCTAGGAACTTCCTGGAACTAACTACCTATTCATATCCTTTCTTCTCTTCAGTATGGCATCGTCCTGGATGCTGGCTCTTCCCATACATCTATGTTTGTCTACAAGTGGCCAGCTGACAAGGAGAATGACACAGGCATCGTGAGCCAGCATAGCATGTGTGATGTACATGGTGAGATGGGGTTGGGCAGGGGGGCTCCATACTTTTTATTTGTTTTTTTTGTTTGTTTGTTTTTGCTTTTTGGAGGGCAATTGGGGTTAAGTAACTTTCCCAAGGTCACATGGCTAGGTTTTTGTTTGTGTGTGCGTTAAGTGTCTGAGGTCGGATCCGAACTCAGGTCCTTCTGACTCCAGGGCCGACACTCTACTCACTGCGCCACCTAGCTGCCCCCCATACCTTTTATTTGTTTTAACATGGGGTGGGGGAGACTGAGGCATAGAGGCATAGAGATCTCTAGAGAGAGACAACTACGGATAGACATTAATTTGAAACCCAGAAGTCAAACACCTAGCCCCCTCCCTCCTTAAGATTTCTGTTTAGTCAGTGGTTTTCAACTTTTTTTGAGGAATGGTGACATACTGAATGTTTAAGTTAGAAAAGTTGGGAGACTCACACATGCAGTTTGCCTTCATAAATACAGCTGGTCTTCTTGAATTATTTGTGAGTTCAGGATCTGACATGTTTAGAGGTTTACACATAAGTGTAATAGGCAAATTCTGTTTATTTCACAAACACTGTACTCACAAACACTGTACTCACAATACTTTATATACTGGGTAAATATCAGTTATGTTAAACAAAACTGTTTTAAATTTTCTTTTATCTTAAATGCCATGGCATCCATAATTTTGCAGTACACCTATCAAAATCCATGGAACACATGGTGAGAACCACTAGTGTAAGGTCATGGAATATCAGAATTGGAAAGGACCTTAGCAATCTGGTCCAATCCCCTCTCATTATACAGACAGATAAACCTAGGGCCCAGGAAGATCAATGATGCCTAGAGTTTCACAGCAGTTTAGTTGTAATGTCAAGATAGTGACTTTGACAAGATATGTCCCTTCTCCCTCTATATCTCGGTTCCCTCATCCTTAAGATTGGGTGTTGGACTAGATGATCCAGAAAATTGACTTCCAGGTCTGAATCCTATGATTCTAAAATTCAGACCTCCTGATTCCTTGTTCAGGGCTTTTCCTATTGTATTCTAGATTCTCCTTCTAGGTAGCACAGGGGCTCCCAGGTTTTGCTCTAAGACCTGAAATGGGTAGGACTGCTGGGAAAATAGAATTGAGAATATGGGAGGAATGTCCTGAAATTGATGCTTTAACTTCCTAGGAAAGGAGGGTAATGAAAGAATGAATGAATAAATGAATGAATGAATGAAAAAGCATTTATTGAACCCTATGTGCCAGGTGCTTTATATTCTTTCCCCTTCTCTTCCATTCTCATGTGAGCACAAATGGATAACAGAGGTTATAAAAGTTGGGTCCTGTCATCAGACTTAAATACAGGGTTTCCTTCAGACATCACATTCTTTTGTCCCTTGGTATCAGAGGATTTCTTCTGTCTGCTACTGACTAAATGTATGACTCTGTACCCTTCATCCTTGGAGTGGGGGAGTGCTCAGTTTCTTTATCTGTAAAACGGGAGATTTTGACTTTATGACCTCAAAGTTCCCTTTATAGTATAAGAACTTCTGATCTAAACCAGGTGGATAGAGCTGATTAAGCTGCAGCATTATGTGCACAGGTGTAAGGTGTAGGGTACAGTAAGACAAGACTGGGTTGGAGGGGTGGAAGAGTGATTAGATCTGAGCTATTCCTAGCCCAGTCCACCCCCTACCAGGAAACCCTCTTTGTCTGGACACCTGAGCTAATAACCACATGGAAGGTGGTATTCAGTTTCTTTATGCTTCAGGGCAGGAGTGGCTCCTCTCCTTTTCTCTCTCTCTCTCTCTTTTTAAATACGTTCTATGTTTTTACATCATCAGTGTTTCCCAACATATCCCTTTCTTCTCCCTCTGCCCCACTCAGAGAACCATCCCATATAACAAAGGTTTTTTAAAAGAAAAAAATACCTCTTTTCTTTCTTAGCTTGGCTGGACATTCTATTCCCAGGGCTAGGAGCAGATAGATGAAAGAAAGGAGCTTGCATTAGACACATGGGCCCACATTTTCTCTAGATGAGGCATCTCTATGAATTTAACATGGAATAATTTTCTTTGCTATGCCAATCTCATCTAAGAAGTCCCTCTTCCCCCCAGACTGTGCTCCTCTATGCTAGTCCTTAACTATACTGTGCCCATTGGGCATAGAGAAGGTTTTGCCCCTTTTAGGGTAAGAGTTTACAAGTGTCTGATAATCTTGCCACAAGAGAATCTAAGAGGGAACTTTGCTAGGTTGGTACATGGCCACCATGCTCTGAACTAAGGGTTTGAGCCATTGGAGGAAATTTCAGTTTTTAGGAAGACTCCAAAAGCCCCTCCGAAATATATATTGTATTCCCTTTCTTCCTTCACCATAGGACCACTGATCTTTATGTCTGTTTTCCTCTCTAGAGCAGAACTGGAGGCAGAAGAGAAGGTACAGTGATTAGGAGGCATTTTTATAAAATAATTGAATCTTAAGTTTAAAAAGAATATTGAATTTTCCCAATATATTCCTCCCTTGTCCCTTCCTTATAACAAAAACTTAAAAAAGAAGAGCAAAAGCAATTTAGCAAAACTAATAACAAACACATGGAATAAGGTTGTATACAGTGTTGGTAGGGCAGAGCCAAGAAGGCAAAGTAAGGCAAGAACTTGCCTGAGCTCTCCCAAATTCACCTCCAAACCATAAAATAATACTTCAAAATGAATTTTGGAGCAGTAGAACCAACAAAAGGATAGGGTAAAACAATTTTCCAGTCCAAAACAACTTAGAAAGTTGGCAGGAAAGGTCTGTTTCACTCTGATAAAAGGGGAATAAAGTCTAGTGCACATGGCATCCAGGGAAGCCAGCAGTGAAGTCCCATGCTCCCACCACAGTAGGCCAGTGGTGAGGCTTCACTCCTCCAGCACATGAAGTTTGGGACAATGCCCACCTCCACCACAGAAGCAATGCCCAACATTAACATAAAAATTAAGTCATGAAATAGGCTGGGAAAATGAGCAAAAACAAAAACAAAAAAAGAACCCAATCAGAAAATTACTATGTTGACTGGGAAGATAAAAACAAACTCAAAAGAGGACAATGATGTCAAAATAGCTCCATATGAAGCCTTAAAGAAAAATGTGAATTAGTCTCAGGTCCAAAACAACAACAACAACAAAAAAAAAAAAACTCCTGGAAGAGCTCAAAAAGGAATTTAAAAATCAAATAAGAAAAGTCAAAGAAAAATTGGGAAAAGAAATGAAAATGATGCAAGAGAATTATGAACAAAGAGTCAACAACTTAATCAAGGAAGCACAAAAATTGGACAAAGTTGTGTAAAAATTCACTGAAGAAAACAACTCCTTAAGAAGTAGAATTGACTAAGTGGAAAAGGAGGTACAAAAGCTCGTTGTTGAAAATAATTCTTTAAAAGTTAGAATTTGGGGGCGGCTAGGTGGCGCAGTGAATAGAGCACCGGCCCTGGAGTCAGAAGGACCTGAGTTCAGAGCCGGCCTCCGACACTTAATCCACACAAACAAAAAAAACCTAGCCATGTAACCTTGGGCAAGTTACTTAACCCCAATTGCCCTAAAGGGGCAGCTAGGTGGTGCAGTGAGTAAGAGCGCTGGCCTCGGAGTTGGGATGACCCGAGATCAGATCCGGCCTCAGAAAATGAGCACCCACGCATAAATAATGACTAGCCGTGTAACCTTGAGCAAGTTACTTAACCCCAATTGCTTAAAAAAAAAAAAAGTTAGAATTTGGGGGAGTTAAAGACTCCATGAGGCAAAAACAAAGCAAAGTCAAAAGAATGAAAAAAATAGAAGACGATGTGAAATATCTCATTGGAAAAACAAATGACTTGGGAAATAGACCCAAGAGAGATAATTTGAAAATTATTGGACTACCTGAAAACTATGATCAAAATAAGAGCCTAAACATCATTTTTCAAGAATTATCAAAGAAAACTGCTCTGACATCCTAGAACCAGCGGCTGAAATAGAAATTGAAAGAATCTACTGATTACCTCCTAAAAGAGATCCCAAAATGAAAACTCCCAGGAATATTATAGCCAAATTCCAGACTTCTAGGCTAAAGAAAAAATACTACAAGTAGCCAGAAGGAAACAATTCAAAGATTGTGGAGCCACAGTCAGGGTTACACAAGATTTAACAGCTTCTACATTAAAGGATTGGAGGTCTTGTAATGTTATATTCTAGAAGGCAAAAGAGCTAAGATTACAACTGAGAATCACCTATCCAGCAAAACTGAGTATAATCCTTTGAGGGAAAAAAAATGGAACTCAGTGAAATAGAGGACTTTCAAGCATTTCTGATGAAAAGGCTAGAGCTGAGCAAAAAATGTGATTCTTAAATACAACACTCAAGAGAAGCATAAAAAGGTAAACAGGAAAGAGAAAACATAAAAGATTCAATAAGGTTAAACTATTTATATACCCATTTGGGAAGTTGATACTTGTAACTCTTAAGAACTTTATCACTATTAGGGCAGTTAGAAAGAGTATACATAAACAGAGGGTATAAGTATAAGTTAAAAAACCAAAACAAAACAAAGTTAGGGGTGAGAACTGGGGTAAATTGTTTCATGTGAAGAAGCACCAAAAACCTATTATAGAGGAGGGAAAGATTGGGAGGGATGGGGGTGGACAATGCTTGAACTTTATTGGAATTGTCTCAAAGAAGGAATAACATACACACTCAGATAAGTGTGGAAATCTGTCTTAAAAAAAAACAACAGAAATCTATCCTACCCTATAGGGAAGTAAGAAGGGAGGGAGATAAAGAGGGGGCACTGATAGAAGAGAGGGCAGGCTGGGGGAGGTGGTGGTCAGAAGCAAAACATTGGCGAGGAGAGACAGGACATGGTGAAAGGATGAAATGGGGAGGGGAGGAAAGAAAGAGGGAACAAGAGAGAGGGAGAGGAAGAGAGAGAAGAGGAGAGGAGAGGAGAGGAGGACAAATAAAGGGAAAATAGAATGGAGGAAAATGTACAGTTAGTAATCCTAACCATGTATGTGAATGAGATGAATTTACCCATAAAACACAAATGGATTGCAGATATTAAAAACCAGAATTCTTGTAAATATGTTATTTACAAGAAACACGGCAGTTGGGGGTGGAGAGTAAAGGTAAGGAAAGGTAAGCAACTGGAGCAGAATCTGTAATGCTTCAGCTGAAGTAAAAAAAAAAAAGCAGGGGTAGTAATCATGATCTCAGACAAAGGAAAAGTAAAAATAGATCTTAATTAAGTGAAAGAAGGATAAATAGGTAAAAGAGACAAGGAAGGAAATTATATCTTGTTAAAAGGTACCATAGACAATAAAATAATGTCAACACTAAATCTATACGTATCAAATGGTATAGCATCCAAATTTTAAAATAAGTTAAATGAGTTCCAGAAGGAACTAGACAGTAAAACTATACTAGCAAGAGACCTCACCTTTCCTCTCTCAGAACTAGATAGATCTAACAAAAAAAATAAACAACAAAGAAGTTAAGGAGGTGAATAGAATTTTAGAAAAGTTAGATATGATAGCCCTCTGGAGAAAACTGAATGGGGATAGAAAGGAACGTACCTTTTTCTCAGTTGTACATGGCACCTACACAAAAATTTACCATATATTAGGGTATAAAAACCTCAATCAAATGCAGAAAGGCAGAAATATTAAATACATCCTTTTCAGATCATCATGCAATAAAAATTATATTCAGTCAAGGGTCATGAAAGGATAGGTTAAAAATTCATTTTAGAAACTAAGTAATCTAATCCTAAAGAATGAGTGGGTCAAAGAACAAATCATAGAAACAATAAATAATTTCATTAAAGAGAATGATAACAATGTGACAACATAACGTTTATGGAATTCAACCAAAGCAGTACTTTACTTAGAGGAAAATTTATATCTCTAACTGCTTAACATCAATAAAAGAGAAAAATTGCAGATCAATCAACTAGACATGCAATGAAAAAAAACTAGAAAAAGAACAAATGAAAAATCCTTAATTAAGCACCAAATTGAAAACCCTGAAAATCAAAGGAGTGAGTAATACAATGGCAAGTTAGAAAACCAATAAATAAAACTTAGAGCTGGTTTTATGGGGGAAAAACAATAAAATAGATAAACCATTGGTTGATTTGATTTTTGCTTTTTGGAGGGCAATTGGCCTTAAGTAACTTGCCCAAGGTCACACAGCTAGGTTTTTGTTTGTGTGTGCGTTAAGTGTCTGAGGTTGGATCTGAACTCAGGTCCTTCTGACTCCAGGGCCGACACTCTACTCACTGCACCACCTAGCCGCCCAATTTGATTTTTTAAAAAAGAAAAAAAGACAACCAAATTACCAATATAAAAAATAAAAAGGATGAATTCATCACAAATGAAGAGGAAATTAAAGCAATTATTTTGCTCAGTCATATGCCAGTAAAGCTGACAATCTAAGCAAAATGGATGATATTTACCAAAGTACAAAATGACTAAATTGACAGAAGAGGAAATAGAATACTTAATCCTCCCTTAGAAAAAGAAATTGAACAAGCCAACAATTACTCCTTAAGAAAAAATTCCCAGGGCCAGATGGATTTACAAGTGAATTCTACCAAACATTTAAAGAACAATTAATTCTAATACTATATAAACTATTTTGTAAAACAGGCAAAGAAGGAGTCCTACCAAACTCCTTTTACATCACAAATATGGTTTTGATACCTAAACCAGGAAGAGCAAAAACAGAAAAGGAAAGCTATAGGCTAATTTCCCTAATGAGTATTGATGCAAAAATTTTAAATAAAATACTAGCAAGGAGATCACAGCAACATATCACAAGGATCACATATTATGGTTCAGTATTAGGGAAATGATCAGCCTAACTGACCATGTAAATAATAAAACCAGCAGAAATCATATGATTATCTTTTTTTTTTTTTTAAAGCAATTGGGGTTAAGTAACTTGCTCAAGGTTACACGGCTAGTCATTATTTATGCGTGGGTGCTCATTTTCTGAGGCCGGATCTGATCTCGGGTCATCCCAACTCCGAGGCCAGCGCTCTTACTCACTGCACCACCTAGCCGCCCCTTTAGGGCAATTGGGGTTAAGTAACTTGCCCAAGGTTACATGGCTAGGTTTTTTTTTTTTTTTGTTTGTGTGGATTAAGTGTCGGAGGCCGGCTCTGAACTCAGGTCCTTCTGACTCCAGGGCCGGCGCTCTATTCACTGCATCATATGATTATCTTAATGAATGCAGAAAAAACTTTCTACAAAATACAATACCCCTTCCTATTAAAAATACTAGAGAACACAGGAATCAATGGAACTTTCCTTAAAGTGATAAGTAGTATCTATCTAAAACCATGAGCAAACATTATCTGTAATGTGAATAAGCTAGAGACCTTCCCAATAAGATCAGGCATGAAGTAGGGATGCCCATTATCATTACTATTATTCAGTATTGTACTAGAAATGCTAGCTATAGCAATAAGAGAAGAAAAAGAAATTGAAGGAATTAGAATAGGCAATGTTTTGTGGTTACATTTTTTTTTAATAGAGAAAGAGAGTAGGTTGTTAAACATTTACCAGAATATCTCTTGACCTTATTTTTATCATTGGTCTCTTTGAGGTATAAGCCTAGTAGTGGGATCTCCTGATTAAAGGGTATAATTTTAGCTGGAACCTAAAGGAAGTTGGAGGTCAGTAATTGGACTGGAGGAGGGAGAGCATTCTAGGCAAGGGGGACATCCAGAGAAAATGTCTAGAAAAGAGAGATGGAGGGTCAGGTTCATGGAATAGCCAAGAGGCCAGAGTCATTAGAAGGAAGAGTCTGGGTCAAGGAATAAGGTAGAAAGGAGCAAGATTATGGGGGTTGGTTTTTTTTGTTTGTTTGTTTTTGGAGGGGTTGTGGCTTCTATAGGAGGCCTTCCGGAACTCTTTTTACTTCCAATGCCTTTCCTCTTTTGATTATTTCCTGTTTATCCTGTATATATCTGGCTTTGTGTATATTTGTTTGCATGTTGTCTCAATAGATTATAAGCTCCCTAAGGCAGGGAATGTCTTTTGCCACTTTTTTTGTATTCCTAGTATTTAGTATAGTGCCTGGCATATAGTAGGTGCTTAATACATGTTTATTGAATAAATGAATTTCATATATATATATATCCATTTTGCTAAACTGCTACATGTATATGTATATGTATGTGTATATGTATATGTATATGTATATGCATATGTATATGTATATGTGTATGTGTATGGTAGTTTGGCATAGTGGCTAAAGAGCCAGCCCCTTAGAGTTAGGAAGGCCTGGATTCAGACCTTGCCTCTGGCACATCCTGGCTCTCAGTACTCTGAGCATTTCTTTAACACTACAAATTGCAGAGAAGGTACCAACCTGCATTAGTTGAGGGAGTTTCTTGTCCTGAAAGTTCTCTATACCAATTAAATTATGGATGCAATTCCCATCCCTATATTTATTTAAGTTCTTTGATATAGCCCTTTGTCAGTGATATTTGATGTAAAAATTATTTTTCTAATAGAGAGCCTTCCTTCTTGTCATAGTTGTGCTTATTTTGTTGGGACAGAAACTTTTAAATTTCATGTGGCCAAAATTATTTATTTTATCTTCGTGATCACCTCTATCCTTTGTTTGGTTAAGAATTTTACCCTTAGCTTTAGCTATGAAAATACTGATCTGGTTTTCTTCTTATTTTTTATGGTGGGATTTTTAATATTCATATTATATATATATATATATATATATATATATATATATATATATATATATATATATATATATATATATATATATAAAACCATAAATTGTTATAAGTGAAAAGTACCTTAGGAACCATCTACCCCAAGCCCCTTCTTTCACAGATGATAAAACTTAGACCCAGAGATGGAAAGTGACTTGCTAAAGGTCACATAATGAGTTTATGATGTAGCCAAGACTAGAACCCAGATATCTTGACCTGTCAACTATACCATTCTACCCTATGCAAATAGTATGGAAATTGGAATCCTTGGTTTTGTGTGTTTATTGGGAAAAGATGAGAGAGATGGATTTCAGTCCATCCTTTTAAGGGCATTGATCAGCATTGGCCCTGTTCCTCTCTTCTTTTTCCCCTTCTGTCTTGCTTCTAGGTGGTGGTATCTCCAGTTATGCAGAAGATCCCTCTGGGGCAGGTCAAAGCCTGGTAAGCTGTCTCAACCAAGCCATGAAAGATGTGCCCAAGGAGAGACACTCGGTCACTCCCCTCTACCTGGGTGCCACTGCAGGCATGAGACTTCTAAAGTAAGTTTGGGTCCCTTGCTCTTCTGCTGCTCTGCATACAAGTTTGCTATTGCGGTGTCTTGGCACTAGAATTGACAGTTTTGCACCTGTATTTCCCTTCCTCAGTCAGTCATTCATATAGGCAGGTCTGGCTTTTTGTTAATCCATTCTATCTAAGAGATAGCAAAAATCCATTCCAGAATTTCCCTTTAGTCATCAGAAGACTTCTTCATCTACCTGCGGGATACCTTTATCTGTTGTAGAACACTCTCTTGGACTTCTGGTGAAAGAAAATCCTGGTTCTGATTTTTCCAGGACTGAATTCTGGTGACTATGTACATTTATAAAATTTAAAAAAAAAGGATTTAGGGATGGAAGAGATCATAGAGGTCATGTAGACTAACCCTCTCATTTTATAAGAGAGGAAAAAATGAGATCCAAAGAAATTATATAACTTGTCCAGAATCTCAGAGGTGACAAGTGACAGACCATTAGGGTTGAACTCAGGCCCTCTGGCTCCAAATCTAGCATTCTTTTCTCTATTCAAACGACATTAAAAGTCCTCTGCTCCATGGAGTTCTTGATGTAGGATCCATGTACTCCTAAGGGAGTCTGTGGATATTTCCTAGGGGTCCATGAATTTGGATGAGAAACAAGTTACATCTTTATTTTCATTGACCTCTAACTGAAATTTGACATTTCCTTCAATTACTTAAAGACATTGGTCTGAGAATGGGTCCATGGGCTTTTACAGATTCACAATACAGAAAAGGTTAAAAACCCCTACTCTTGTCCATCCCTCTCAATTTGTAGAGAAGGAACCTGAAGCCTAGAATGTTAGGTATCTTGACCAATATCACACAGGTAGAAAGTAAGAGAATTGGGTTTCAAACATCAGTCCTTTGAATCCAAATTCAATTTTTAAAAGAATTTTTATGTTTTTTCTCCAAGTACATGTCAAAATAATTCTAAACATTCTTTTTAAAAAAATTGTGTTCCAAATTCTCTTCCTGCCTTCCCTTTTCCCCTCTCCTTGAGAGGCAAACAATTTGATATAGATCATACATCTGTAGTCATGAAAAATGTGTTTCTATCTTAGCCATATTGCAAAAGAAAACAGACCAAAAAACTAAAAACACCCAAGAAAAATAAAGTTTAAAAAGTGTGCTTAGATCTGCATTCAGATTCTGTCAATTCTTCCTCTGGGAGTAGATAGCATTTTTCATCATATGTCCTTCAGAATTGTCATTCACCATTGATCATCCTTACAATATTGCTATTACTATGTACAATGTTCTTTTGGTACTGCTCACTTCACTTTGCGTCAGTTTATATAAGTTTTCCCAGGTTTTCTGAAAGCAGCCTGCTCATCATTTCTTATAGCACAATAGTATTCCATCACAATCATATACCACAATTTGTTCAGCCATTCCCAAATTGATGGGCATCCCCTCAATTTCCAATTCTTCACCACTACGAAAAGAATTGCTATAAATATTTTTGTACATATAGGTCCTTTCATTTTCTTTTTTTTTATCTCTTTGGGATACAGATCTAGTAGTGATATTGCTGGGCCAAAGTATGCACAGTTTTACACCACTTTGGGCATAGTTCCAAGTTGCTCATCAGAATGGTTGGATCAGTTCACAACTCCACCAACAGTGTATTGGTGTCCCACTTTCTCCACATGCTCTACAACATTTGTCATTTCCCTTTTCTGTCATATTAGCCAACCTGATAGGGATAAAGGTGGTACCTCAGAGTTGTTATATAAATGCAATATTTTTTATGCCATACCATACTGCCTCCCCCACTTTTTTTAGCCACCTTCATGAGCAGGGTTGATGAGGCCATCAGGAAGGACAGGAAAGGACATTAAGGGATTTCTATATTTCCTATAGCCTGACCAGTCCAGCTGCTTCAGACAGTGTCCTTTCATCAGTGACTGAGACGTTAGCCCAATACCCCTTTGACTTCCGAGGGGCCCGGATTCTATCTGGCCAGGATGAGGGAGTCTTTGGCTGGGTCACTGCCAACTATCTCTTGGAGAATTTCATCAAGGTGGGTTTTGGTTGCTGCTCACCTTTTCTGAAGCTACTATTTCCTCATATCTTGCCACCAAGTGGATAATGTCTCATTTGTCCCAGGATATACAGGGACAAACTGGCCATCCCCCTGTGTCTTTATTGCTGACACTGGTAGGACCTTAACCCATCCCTCTAAGCCTATGTACCATTTACTGGTCCCTGACCATAAAACCCTAACCCAGTTGGATATTCAAAAATACCTATGACTACTATCACTGGGGCTCCCTGTAGGTAGATAAGCAACTGGGTCCTTTGGTGCCATCTGGCCCCACCACTGAATTCCTTGCTCATTTGGATAAGAAATTCTTCCCTCTAAAACACTAGTGCTTCTTTCATAATTTCATTCTGGAAACCCCTTGGGGGAGGGAGGTTGTAGACCTGAGAGAGAACAAAGTCTTTGACACATAGTAGGCGTTTAATAAATATTAATTAAATTGTTTCTCTTTTCTCCCTCTCCTCCTCTTTTCTCCCTCTCCTCTTCTTTTCTCTTCCTCTCTTTCCCTCTCTCTCATAGTATGGCTGGGTAGGGGAATGGATTCGACCAAGGCAGGGGACAGTGGGGGCCATGGACCTAGGTGGGGCATCCACACAGATCACCTTTGAGACCGACAGCCAGACTGAGAACCCCGACAATGAAGTCAAGTTGCAGCTCTATGGCCAGAGCTACAGAGTCTACACCCATAGCTTCCTGTGCTATGGTAGAGACCAAATCCTTAAGAGGTTGCTGGCTGGTGTGCTTCAGGTATGGCAGAGGAAGGTCTCCTTGAAATCTCCATTACTCACCTAAAGTACTCTCCCCATCATTCCACCTTACCTCCAGACTACCCAGGGTCTCTCTTGCCAACAAAGGGTCTCTTTTCAGGAATTTTTCCTTAATGACTTCTAATCTTTGGTACATATCTCTTGTCTGGGTGGGCCTGCTAAAAATTCACCTTTCTACCTCCCTTACCCCTCAAGATAACAACTTCTGCAATCTCCTCTAGTTCTCCGAGCAGGTAGAAGCAGGGACAAGTAAGTTCAGGTAAATCAATTACTCCATAAGCCCTTACTAAGTCCCCAGTATGCCTGTCCTATGAAGGAGGTAAGAGAAGGTGCAGTCTTTATTCTTTTGGAATTTGTAGGATGGTTGGGGAGATAGCCATCTGTCTATCCATCGCCATTGCTACAATTTATAAAGTTTTAAGGTTTACAAAGTGCTTTACAAATATCATCTCATTTCATCCTCAAAACAACCCTGGGAAGTAGGTTCTATTATTGTCCCCATTTGCGAGATGAGGAAACTTAGGCAGAGAACATTTAAGTGACTTGCTCAGAGTCCCATAGCTATGATCTGAGGGTAGGCTGGATTCATAGTTGGGTCTTTCTGACTCTAGGTCCATCTTTCTGTCTAATTCTTCTCCTAACTGCCGTACTTAAGAATTAGACATCAAAATAGGGCAATCGGTGATCCAGAACTCTATAGAGGGCATGGTGAGCTTTATAAAAATTCAGAGAAAGGGCAAGATTGATGTGAGGAAGAGCAACAAGAGAAGTCTTCAGAGAGAAGATAAAATTTGAGCTCATACTTAAAGGACAGGTGGATAGAATGTAGATGGGCAATGGCGACAGGAAGATTTCAAGTGGGGAAAATGGATTAAACTAAGTAACACAGAAACACATCTAACATATGGAGGGGTCAATGATGATACAGGTATAGCTGAATGGAGAACAGATGTGGGGAAATGGTAGGATTAGAGCAGTTGTTTCAGAAATGCAGAGATTTTGAATACCAAGTAGAAAAATTTAATCTTGATTCTAGTCAGTGAGAACTCAATGGAAGTTCTTCAGTAAGGAGAGGATATGATAAAAGTTAGGTTTGAGGGTGATTAATCTGGTAGATGTTTTTGTTGGGGCCTGATGGTCTAAGATCAGGAACACTAGTGACCTGTTAGTGGGGAGAGTGGGGCCAGGATATGTACTGGCAGGAGTTTCTGAATCTGATTCTCTGTAAATCCCCTATTCCAGAGACTGAGCTCACACCCCTGCTGGCCCACAGGCTATTCGAGGAAAGTCCTCCTGAAGGATGTATATGAGTCACCTTGTACTTCAGCCCAGAGACCTCAGGACTATGATGTCAATACCGAGCTGACCCTTTCTGGGAGTGGTGATCCTATCCTCTGCCAGCAGCTTGTTTCTGATCTTTTCAACTTCTCATCCTGCCCTTTCTCCCAGTGCTCCTTTAATGGCATTTTCCAGCCTCCTGTGGCTGGGAACTTTATTGTGAGTCCTGGGGGTATCATTTCCTTTTGGAACATGGGATGGGGTCATTAGCGGTCCAGTATTTATTTTGCAGCCAAATTGCATCCTACCCATATGCTTAGGGCTGTGGCTTACCCTTCTGGACTTTATCCCAGATATTGACTCCCCCACTTTGGGGGAGAACAAGTAGCCCTTAGTTCAGCCCAGACACCAAGCACCCTGCAGCTGAGGGAATTAAGGTAATTGGCTCAAGATGAACTGGTATAGTATATAGGGGAATCTTGGAGGGTAGGGACATAGTGGACTTGGACAGTGATGGGGGAATGTAGCAGCTAAGGGCCATTGAAAGTGGCCCTCAAGATCTCGGGACCAGAGGTGGGGTGAAGAACTGAGGGTAGGCAAGCAGAAGGATGAGAATTAAGTGTACCCTTGCCAGGGATCTGCATCCTTATCCTTACTCCTGTATCCTATACCTGGACATAGGCCTTCTCTGCATTCTACTACACTGTGGACTTCCTTCAGAAGGTGATGAAGCTGCCTGTGACCTCTCCAAGGGAGCTGGGAATTGCAGCCAAGGCTTTGTGCAATGAGTCATGGGTAAAGGTAAGTCCCCTTTGATATCTGCACAGACGGTACATGATTATATGTACAAGATCTTGTGGCCGTGGATAGGGTGTTGGCAGCATATCTCTGTCAATTTCCATCCCTATCCATCATTCCAGTTTCAATCCCATCTTGTCTAGAATTGAAGGCCACCAATGGGAGCCATATTTCTGGCCCATCTGCCTGCTCCTAGCCCTTTATTCCATTCACATGAGAGCCAACAAGAATTTCTTAGTTCCCAAAAGACTCATGTTGAAAAAGCTATTTGCATCCAGAGAAAGAATACAGAGCCTGAATGCAGTTTGAAACAAACTATAGCTCTCTCTTGTCTTTTTTGTTTTCTTTCTTCTTTCTCATGTAGAACCTTTATCAGATGCATGCTGACTTGGTGGGGAGGGAGAAAAGGGATGGGGGGGAAATTTGGAACTCGAAAGCTTGTGGAACTGAATGTTGTAAACTAAAAATAAATAAATTAATGTATAAAAAAGAAAAAAGAAGCTCTTAATTCAGTCCAAAAACTAGATATCCCTCAGTTGAAGAAATGGGACCACCCTCCTAGATGTAGTTTAGAACAGGAAGTGAAGGAGCATCTTCTTACTCTAGATGGAGCTCTGGGGTCCACAGGAAGCTTTATTTCTCCTCTGTTACTCAATCTGCAATTTGTTAAGCACCTCCTTTATGCCAGAGGCTAGGCCAATAGTTAAAAAGGGAAAAATATAATAGTCTCCTTTCTCTGGAAGCTAACATCCATTGAAGAGATAATATATACATAAATCATAAATCAGTAAGTACAAAATAAATAAAATGTAAATGAAGGTGAAGTAGAAGAATACTCCTAGCTGGGGGGTAGGGGGGTGGGAATCTGTAGCTTTTTGAAGAAAGTGTCCTTTGAGTAGAGTTAAAAGAAACCAGGAATTCCAAGAGAAGGAAGTGGAGTGAGAAAAGCTGTTCAGGCTTGGGGGATTGCCATAGAAAAAGTCTGGGAAATTAATGGAGTGGTATGTGTGAAGGACAGAAAGAAGGTCTGTTTGTCAGGGCCATGGAATATAGTAAGGGGAGTAATATACAGGGAGTCCCAAAAGTCTTAGTGCAGTTTTAAACTTTAATAAATTAGAAATACAAATGCTATAAACTTACAAAAAAAATTTTTTTTTCAATTTATCTTGACCCTATTTGGGGTTTACCTGGCAAATGTACTGGAGTGGTTTGCCATTTACTTCTCCAGCTCATTTTACTAATGAGGAGACTGAAGCAAACATTGTTAAGTGACTTGCCCAGACTGGGCTAGTCAGTGTGTGACACTGGATTTGTACTCAGGAAGATGAGTCTTCCTGACTCCAGGGGCACTCTATCCACTGTGCCACCAAGTTGCCCCCTTGCCCTCCTCCCCCCCACTAAATATTAGAAAGGTTAATTATTTCTATTTTTAAAATATTGATGTATTTTTTATTAAAATTTAACATAACTACTATCTTTTGCTATATACATCATCATACTAGTCGATTTTTGAAGTTGGTAGATATTTTCATCAGCTGCTGCACAGTGATGGAAAGGATTGCATTTGTAATCCTAACCTTAAGGTCATCCAAAGAACAAGGCCTTGATGTCTATATGACAAGTCTGATGTGACTTCCCCAGGGAAAAGTCTAATGGAGATAGATCTGGTAACCAAGGTGACCAAGAAAGAGTACCACTATTCTGGTTTTGAGAAAGGGTCATATAGAAACTAGGGCATACAATATGTGTCATAACTTGGGTGCTCTATTTCGTTAAAATAATTAAAATTTTATTATTCAAAATTCATAAAACTAAATACATGTAAAATATATCTAAATAGTTAAGTTTTTAAATATTATTTTTGTAAGTTGCAGCATTAGTACTCCTGAAGTTAAGTTATATCATATATATGTACATATATAAATATAAACTTTTATATATGTGTATATATACATACATATATAGCCTCTTTGACTGCACTAAGAATTTTGGAACATGCTGTATAATAAGGTTGGAAGAGACTAGGCCATGGAGAGCTTTAAAATCTAAATAGAGAAGCTTATATTTGACGCTGGAGACAATCATATGAAACTACTGGAGTTTATTAACTCAGGGAGTAAAATGGTCAGACTTCACTTTAGGAAAACACTTTGGTAGGCTAGAGTGGGAAGGAGAGAGACTAGATAGAGGAAGATGTTTTAGGAAGCTAATGCAGTAACCCAGGAGTGATGAGGACCTTAACTAGTGTGGTAGCCTTATGGGTAGAGAAAAAGGAAATATTTTGTTGTTTTTTTTTAATAGTATTTTATTTTTTCCAATTACACGTAAAGACAAATTTTAACATTCATTTTCAAAAAATTTTGAGTTCTGAATTATCTTTCTTCTTCCCTCAACTCCCCTCTTCCTAAGACAGTAAGCAATTTGATATTGGTTATATATATTCAGTCATGTAAGACATTTCCATATTAGTTATGTTGTAAAAGAAGAAACAGAACAAAAGGAAAAAAAACATGGAAAAAAAAGTGAAAATAGTATGCTTTGATCTGCATTTAAGACTCTATCAATTCTTTCTCTGGATGTGAATAGCATTTTCCCACAAGTCCTTTAGAATTGCCTGGGATCATTGTATTGCTCAGAACAGCTAAGTCATTCATAGTTGGGTAATGAACCATTTTGTTGTTACTGTGTGCAATGTTCTCCTGGTTCTGCTCACTTCACTTTGCATCCATTCATGGAAGTCTGAAAAAAAGAATAGTTTTGAAAGATATTATGGAAGTAGAAATGAAAAGTTTCAGCAACAGTTTGGATTTGTGAGTTGAGGGAAAGTGAGTAGTCAAGGATATCACCAAACTTATGAAACTGGGTGACTAAAAGAATGGTTGTACCCTAGAAAGAAACAGTGAGATTCTGTGGGAAGAAAAGAGGGTGAGTTCAGTTTTAGACATTTTGAGTTTGACTATGAGATGTCTAGTCTAAAATATCGAATAGGCAGTTGAAGGGTCTCATTCTCTTTTATTTATTTATTTTTTTTTTTTTTAGAGGGAAAGGTAGGGCTTTTGGGGTTAAGTGACTTGCCCAAGGTCACATGGCTAGTTTTTTGTGTGTGTATGTTAAGTGTCTGAGGCCAGATTTGAACTCAGGTCCTCCTGACTCCAGGGCCAATGCTCTATTCACTGTGCCACCTGGCTGCCCCAAAGGGTCTCTTTCTCAAGAGAGAGTATGGCTGGATTTATATATTTGGGAGTCATCTTCAGAGAAAAGATTAAATGCATGTGAACTGATGAGGTCACCAAGGACAGAGTGTAAAGAGAGAATAAAAGAGGACCTGTTGAGATCTAGGGGTCCTAGGACCCCAAAATTGAAGGGCAAATGAAGCAGGTCCTGCCTCAAATGAATTCAACCCAAGCTATCTTTCAGCCAAAGACAAAGTTTATTAGAACACCAGTCAGAGTAGGTGAGATTTTAAGAACCTACTATATTCATGACACTTGTATTGGCAGGCCTGACAGATTGAAACTGAGCATTTTAATGGGGGGCAGATGGACCTTATATACAGAAAGACTGTGGAAAGAATTTAGGAGTGGCCAAATAGTTCTGGGTGACTGGGAGTTAACAGAGAAGGACCCTGAAGGGTCAGGTGCCCCAGGCGAACACCAGGGACCTGGGTCATGTGAACGGGATCTGGAGGGAATCAAGGAGTTGATGGTCCAGGGTGGGGCCAGGTGCTGACAATGAGGGCCACAATGAAAGGATTATTCACTGGGAGGGGTGCCCCATGGGAATGGGGCTTTTCCAGGTGCTTTTCCTTTTTGGGGTCTAGATCCCAAAGATATGGTCTTTTCCTTTTGGGGGTTCAAATCCCAACCCCACTAGGCCCAGAATAGAGCCTTAGGGTACCCTATAGTCAGGAGGGTGAACCAACAAGAAGACTGAGGAGGGGAACCCAAAAGAAGAGAGGGTATCGAGGAAGGAGGGTGGTTAACAGTGCTAAATACTTCAGAGAGAGCAAGAAGGATGAAGAGTGAAAAAGGATCATTAGATTTGTCAATCAGTTAGATCTTTGGTAACTTTGGAGAGAGTCATTTCAGTTAAATAAGGATATAGAGTTGTGTCTGACTCTTCATGATCCCATTTGGGGTTTTATTGACAGAGATACTGGAATGGTTTGCCATTTTCCTTCTCCAGCTTATTTTACAGATGATGAAACTGAATCAAACAGGGTTAAGTGACTTGCCCAGGGTCACAAAGCTCATTAAGTGTCTGAGGCCAGATTTGAATTTAGGAGGTCTTCATGATTCCAGGCCCAGAACTCTATATCCACTGTGCCTACCTACTTGACCACATCTATAGTTTCAGCTGAGTGAGGTAGCTAGATTGCAAAGGGTTGAGAAGTACGTGAAAGGAGAGGAGATTAAGGCAAAGGGAGGAGAGATATAGCTTGATGATATAGTAAGGTCTAATATGGCAGCTGAGTCTTGCAGTGGATAGAGTGAGAGGCCCTGGAGTCAGTTGGACCTGAGTTCAAATTTGGCCTCTGACACATCTTAGCTGTGTGACCCAGGGCAAGTCACTTAACCCTGTTTGCTTCATTTCCTTATCTATAAAATCAACTGGAGAAGCAAATGCTGAACACTTCAGTGTCTTTGTCTAAATGGGGTCAGGAGGGTCAGACAGACTCAACAAAAACAAGGGTCTAGTAAGAGTTTGTTTTCAGAAAGTGGAAAAGTGCTTGGATGTTTTTCTAAGTAACTAGAAAGAAATCAATAGTAGATAGGGTGAGATCAAGATGGCTGTGAAGTTGATTTGCTGGAGAGGAGGGGATTGAATGTATATGGAGAGGGACTGGGCTTTTGAGAAGGAGTCTGAAGGAAGCAAAGGAAAACAGAGTGAGAATTCATGCTGAGAGATTTTGAGATGTGGAGAAGAAATTGACGGTAAATGTTTTGGATGGTGTTTATTTTCTCAGTAAAGTAAAACTTGAGGTACTTCCCTGAGAGAGGGGAATAAATGATGTGGGGCTCTTGGGGAAAGAAAGGAAAGTTTGGAGCAGTCTGTGTGGGACTGGGAGGCTTAAAAGGATTCCCTTGTTGAGGTGAGGGCCCAACTGAGATTAGATAATATAAATTTGTAGTAAATTCTGTTGGCATAGTCCTACGATTTCCTCTTGCTCTGTTCAGCAGCACACAAATAGGAGTGAAAGAAGAACATGGGAATAATCCGGGGTTGGGGCTTAGACAAATCTTTAATTTCATTATAATTTTCTCAAGTACTTTGTCTTGCACTATTCCACTGGATCCTCCAAAGGGAAGCAAAGACAAATGGGTCTGCTTCATAGAGAAGGTAACAGAAATTCAGAGAGGTAAAGTGACCTGCAGAGATTCAGATTTCAGTTTATGGATGGGACTAAATGACCTCCAACGTCATTTTTCAATTCTTGAGATTCTTTGATTTTTTTTAACCTGTCCAAAACTACACAGTGGGTTAATATCAGAGCCAGGATTAGAAAGAACCCAGGTCTTCTGATTCGCAGAGGTAGGGCTTTTTGACCCTACACTACATTTTATGGTTAATTAAATTGTAACTGATTATTATTGTACCAAGTCTGAGTTAGCATTGAGTTAAAGATCCTTCTAGCTTTTTGGGTCTCTTGAAGGTACTTCTGGGGGTGGCTAGGTGGTACAGTGCATAGAGCACCCGCCCTGAAGTAAGGAGGACTTTGAGTTCAAATGCAGCCTCGGACACTTAACGCTTACTAGCCAGTGATCTTGGGCAAGTCACTTAACCCCAACTGCCCTGCCCTCCCCCCTCAAAAAAAAAGTACTTCAAATCACCTTTTATTTAAATTGCTTAGTGAGTGCTTTTTGTTTTCTAGGAGGTTAAAATGTTAATTTGCCAGCTAAGTACTCCTACCCCCACCCCTGCTTGAAGGCATGGAAGCCTAACTCACTAATGGTCTCTCTGTAGCCATCTAACTGAACTCTCCAGAGATGGGCTCTGTGGCCTCCTTTAGTCATGGGCAGGCTTCTGATTGGCTTCCTTATGGGTTATGTAGGGTTATTTGGGTTAGTAGGAAAAAAAAAGACTGAATTTGAGAATCAGGATACCTGGGCTTTGCACTCTACCTGCGATCTAATCAACAAATATTAGGAAGCAATTGCTGTCCTTTCTCTGGGACTCTGTGTTTCCTCATCTATAATATACTGGGGGGGAGAGGGAAGGGGAGGAAGAGGAGTTAGATGAGAAAATCTCCAAGGTTTCCTTAAGCTTTGAAGTTCTGATTCTAAAATAGGACATATGCTGGGAAAAGGAATAGGGGTGAGGAGCCCAGGCTCTGGACAATGGCACTGCTGAGAGTTCTGTGTTCCATCCCCAGTTGCTGGAGCGAGCCCCTAGTCAGCAGGCCCGCCTGGCAGATTACTGTGCCTCTGCCACCTTTGTAAACCAGCTCCTGGTTCAAGGCTACAAATTTGATGAGCGCACCTTCTCCAATATTGCTTTCCAGAAGAAGGTATTCATTGGATTGTGGGGGTGAGGGTGGGGAGGAGCAGGAAAGGTAGAAAGGGAGAGGAGGAAAGGGGAGAATGGAAGGAAAAGAAGAGAGGGTAGAAGGGAGAGATTGGAAAGAATGAGGGAGGACAGGTTGGAAGGGAGAGGACAAGAGAAGGGAGAGGGAAGAAGATGATGGGAGGGAGGAGGAGGAGAGAGGGTGAGGTAGGGGAGAAGGGGCCCCTTGGAGTTTAGACTCTAGCTATAAGTTGAGTATTGCCAGGCAGACCCTAGCTTGGTGTTTTCTGCCTCATTAGCTCTTGAGCCCCCATGCCACCATGACCCTTACAGTCTTCATCTGCTTAGACCAAGGGGAATTAGAAGAAGGGGGTTTATGGCTTCAGCTGCCTCTGAAAGTATTTGCCCAGAGACTTGGGCAGAAAAAGAAACTAGAGTTGGGGAGGCGTATTTGTTCATTTTTTTTTATAGAGATGAGAGTGTCAGAGAGCTCGGTGACCCAAGGGTCTAATTGTGGCTTCTTCATTCTTCCTCTCTAGGCCGGAGACACATCTATTGGCTGGGCACTAGGTTACATGCTGAACTTGACCAATATGATTCCACCTGACCAGCGGAATTTCCGAAAAGACACGGACTATGGTTCTTGGGTAGTCTTAATTCTGCTTTTCATCATGGTCATCCTTGTTGCCTTGGCCATGCTTTTTTGCTTTGCTCGATCTTCCAAGTCACAGAGTGCCATCTAAGTTAGGTGCCTGGCTGGGATGGGCCAGGCCCTGTCCTCTCTATGGCCCCCAGCACTGCTGCCCCCTCCTACTATTCTAGAAGCAGCAGGACTATCTCTCCTCCCAGTGTAGGCTTTATCAGGTGGGACAATTCACAGGTCTTCCTGGCTTTTGGGAGAGGGGAATGTTGTACAAATGGATAGTAGGGAAGGAAGAGACTAGAACAGAGGAATAACAGGTAACTTGGGGTTTCCCTTCATCACCTTGGGGAAATCTGATCTCATTACTGGTCACTTCATTGAGCAGGTTGTACTACATGAAAAGTAGGGCCTGGCAGAGGTTATAACAACGATTCTTACCAAATCTAACCTAAGGTGTCTAGAGCTGGAGATCCCAACAATCCAGAATGTCCCCCAAACTTTAGTCACACATCTGTCTTTGATCTGGTATTAGTAAAGCCTGACAATGTTACGGGCTTGGGGCAACTTGACTTCCAGTAAGGCTTTGGGTAGGACATAACCAGGACCCAGATTTGGTCATTAGAAGCCCCACGTCTGATATGTGTGTCATGGAGTGGCAGGGTCCTAGGCTTTAGCCCCAGGTCTCCAAAGGACACTCTGGCTGGGACTGGAGACTCCTTTTGCCCCTCCTCCATCTCTAAGAGTCAGACCCTTTCCTTACTGTGGTTCCTGAAATTCAGAGGTGAGGATATTGATTGAGCTACTCAGGTAGCCCTACCCTAGGGGGAGTCTGATCTTTCCATGCAGGGCAGTAGTTCTGTATCATGGAGAGGCAGATAAGGCTTAACTAATGGAGAGCCTTGGGGATGAGAAGTAGAGATCAGACTCAGTGGAAAGGGAAAAAAAAATCCTGGCTAACACTGTCCTAATTTCAAACTCTAGAGCTGCCCAGCATGCATATGGTTCTCACTGTGGTGCTTGTGTAACTTGGTAGGGGGAGAGTGGGTGGAGGAGAGAGCAAGAGAAAGACATGCTGCCTGTATCTCTCCATGCCTGCCCTGGGAGAGCCATTGGCATTCATCACTTGTATTAAAAAAGAAAAAAAAGTTTGTAATAAAATATATCCTGGATAACTAGCCAGTGCTGAGGCTCATTTCTCCCTGGGGTAATTCCCTGGCTGATCTCTGGCCCACATGCACATTGCAGAGCTATAGTCCCAGAAACATAAGTGCTAAGGAGAATGCCAAATAGAAGAAAGAACGGTCACCTTGGGAGGGGAGGGGGCATATGTGAAAAGTGTCCCTTATGGAAGCCTTCCTGGAGAAATCCACCTCAAGAAGGTAGATTATTTTGAGCTAGATTTTGAAGGAGTGAAGATTGTATAAATGTAGAAAGGCAGAGGGGTTCAAATCCATCATTCCCCTGCCTTAGTTAAGAGTCAACATCACCTTTCTCAGACAGAAGAAATGCATTAAGATTTTCCAGAATGGAGGGGTATTTGTGGAAGTGGGCTATGGGGGTGTGTGTGTGTGTGTGTGTGTGTGTGTGTGTGTGTGTGTGTGTGTGTGTATGTGGTCTTCCCTCATCACCTCATCACCTGTACCAGTATTTTATTACCTCCATTAGGAATTTCCATGCCAGTCTATGCTTTTTCTCTCACTCTGCACATGCTGCTGCTCCAGACCATCTCTACTTTTCCCTGGATAGAGAGGGAGTGACATGGAGTCCCAGTCTCTGGTTAATCTGCAGGAAGATGCAGTGCAAATGGGCCTGAGTCTCTGTACTCTAATCTCCACCCAGGCAGATGTTTGGCTGGTGCTCAGAGGTGGAGGGAGAGGGGGGAGCCAGGGGAAGCTGCTGTCACTGGTGACTCAGGGTTGATATGCAGAAGGAAGGGGGAGAGGAGCCAGCACACCCATAGAGATTGGATCTGATGTATAGGATGCTGAGCTTCTGACCAGCTCCTGGGGGAGGGCAACTTTATCTTTAAATAGGGACACTCTTTGACAGGATTACCTTCGGGAAGATACTTCCAACTATTAATGTTTAGAAGGGGTTGAATTTAAAAGAAAAATAGGGATTTATGCCAGTCCCCTGTGTTACTACATGAATTATCTATCTCCTGTATTCTCCCCCTTTGAGTTCATGAAGAGATGGACACACCCAAGTGTCTGCAGCACAGTGGGCAGATAGCTTTCCATCCACCTCCTCCAGCCAGAATTACATCCAGCCAAAAATCTCTCTGTGTGTTCCCTGCAATGCAGTTTAGGCCATGTTTAAGATCCGGAGTACTTTTGGCCTGGCTTGCCCTTGGGGGTGGTTTCGGTGCCTCTGGCCAAGGCTGTGGGACTGAGCCCCCAGTTTCCTAGGCCTTGTGAAACAGGTATTGTAAATTTGTCTAGACTACTGCCCTGGGGTTGGGTGTAAGAAACTGTGAATAACATTTTTTTTTAAAGGCCTCTGCTCTAAACTCTTACCTTGTTTCTACAATTTTAGAAAATAGAAATGACCCCTGCTATTCCTGGGCATAGATGAACAGGGTGTTATTTGCAGTTAAAAGTATTTGCAAGGCTAGGGTATATGCAACTGGACCCAGAGACAAGTTAAGGATGACCCCTTACCCCCAAGGCTTCTTTAACTAGGATATATTTCCTGAGAGTCTACAGCTATACTGGCTCCTTGAAGTAAGCCCTAGCTAATTGAGCAGATGAGGTCCTAGGCCCTGCTCCCCCTCCCCTCAATTGGAATGATTCATCTTAAACACTCCTGTCTCATCCCTTGCCCCCCCCCCCATTTCTGGGAAATGAGCTCAGATGCTATTTCTGTCTGGCCTAGCTGACCTTCAGAGATGGGAGGGGATAGGTGCAGTGAGGAGGGGGCCCCCACCAATAGCCATGACTGTCAGATCAGGAAAGCTGGCCAAGACCAGCCCCGCAGTGTTTCTGAGCCAAGGAGCCCTGCAGTATGAAGGACTAGGGCTACACCCTTCTCATGGTTGAAGGGATAAGCATAGACCCCTCCCCAGAAATACCTCCCGTTTAGCCATACCAGCATTTCCTACTGGGAGAGTTATAAGCATGGTTCTGGGATGTAATAATGTGAAAACTATTATAAGAAGGAGACACAGTGTGTTATGTCAAAGACACTGAGAGCATAAGAGGAGACCCTTGGGGCTTTTGGGGGGGTATTAGAGCAAGGACACTGAAAATATTACTAGAAGGGGATTTGAGTGTGTGGTAACAAGGACATCAGGAATTGAAATAGGGAGTTCCTTGTGAGGGAGACCTCAGGGATTTGTAGCAAGGTTAGTTGTGTTCTAAGAGAGGAAGCTTTGAGGGCATTTTAATTGGGACCTTGAGTTTATTGTAAGGGTAATTCCAAATGTATTTTATATATTGGTCTTTTTATCCTAGAGGCTGACTATAATGCAGAACACCTCTGACTGTGGTTGTGACCCTGGGCACTTGACCTCTCAGTATCCCAGGCATCTTTCTAAGACTATAAATTGTAAAGGTGTAGATCTGCTTGGGTGAAGGAAATGGCCTCATTAGGAGGTCATTCATATACCAATAAAATCATTGGTCCAAACCCAGTCCCATTTATTCCTTGTAAATGTTCTGTGTTCAGGTCAGGGGAACACATGATTTTGCAGTAGCAGAGTGGAATGATAGATTTAAAATAAGACCTGTGTTCAAATCCTCCCTCTGCCACTTACTACATATGTGGTTTTAAGGCAAATCCCTTAACTTCTCTGGGCCTTAGTTTCTTTGTAAAGCAGGAAGAGGAGGAAGTTAGATTAGAGGACTTTCAAGGTCCTTTTTGTTCTTTTTTAAATTTTTATTTTAAATTTATGGAATAAAAAAGCATTTCCATAATACAGTACAATAAAAAAGATGAGTGCACATGAAACTGCAAATCTATTATACACAACTTGCTATTCCTTTCAAATATACAATAAAATTATCATGTAAACTTTTTCCTTTTTTTCTTCCCTACCCTCTCCCTAAGGATGGCTATCTTTAGATACAAATAGGTATGTCTATAAATGTGTGTGTATAAACACATGTGTCTACATATACATATATGTAAAATTATTTTATAGGCACTTCATTTATCAATTCTTTCTCTGGAAGCAGATACCATTTTTCTTCAAACGTCCTTTATAGTTAATTTAGGACCTTTTCAATTCTGTCATTAAGGCTTAACTTATTCATCACCTCTTGTTGCAAGCCATTCCTGATATCCTAGTTGTTAATCCTCTTTCTCTTCTAATGATAATAATAATAACTAACATTTATACAGCTCTTTAAGGTTTAAAAAACACTTTACGCATATTATCTAACTTGATCCTCACAACAAACCTGTGCGATAGGTACTATGATTTCCATTTTATAGATTAGGGAACTGATTTGTTGAGTGATTTGTCCCTGGTCACACAGTTACAGTGTCGAAGGTTGATTCAGGGTATCTCGCCAGAGTCCTGCTCTCTAAGACTTGTGTGTGTCATAGTGCAAGACTTCGGGGACACCCTGTATATGTATTTTCCACATGTTGTATCCCCCCAGTAAAATGTAAACTCCTTGTTTTGTCTTTGGAACGCCCTAGCCCCTAGGATACACCGCCTTGTACATAGTAGTCACTAGCCATCTAATAAACATTGGATAGAATTGGGTTGGATGACAAACCCAATGGGACATCCTCGCCCCCTAGTGGTTGCAAGAAGAGCCCATTCCTTTGATTGTCTCTGATAGCCTTCCTATGGGGTTGTCTTTGTCCAAGGTTACACACATATGCATGTGTACAATGGAGTTGGGGTGCCCCTCACTTAGGGGCCTCAGTGAGGAGGTGTGGTTGGGGCAAATACTGAGTAGAAATCACATCTCCAGGACTCTGACTGTTCTCCTGATCATGTCTTCTCTAAGACCCAGGGTTTGGGGAAGGATGGAGATCCCAGGACTAGGGCAGCTGGTCTAAGGGCAGCAATGGGTATAGAGGGCAGTCTTCCCTTTTCACTGAGGGGGGCTTAGCCCCAATTTCCCCAAGTAACTACTCCACTGGAAGTGCAGGGGGGAAATGGGAGGGGGAGAGAGGCGTGGGTGGAGCTGCAAACACGGAGGGGGGCGGGTCTAGGGGCGGACCCTAGGCCAAGGGCACCGCCCCCTCCAGCTGCTCCTGTGGTCGCTAGCCCAGCTCACGCAGTTCGGGGCCCAGAACCCGCCGACTCCAGCAGCTGTTCTGTCTGCTGCGTTTTTTGTACCTCCGTTTCCGTTCCCACGCGGTGCGGATGGTCGCAGCACTCCTCAGCCGGCCTGGTGCGATGCTGCCCCGCAGGTGGTGAAGAATGGCGTACCCGACCCTTTGGTTTCTGCTCTTCGGAATTATCCTCAGTGGGGCCCTACGCAGTGCCACTGCCATCCAGCCAGGTGAGAAGCCCTGCTCCTCAGTCCCCCTAACTCCCGGACTCTTTCTTTGCTCCTCCCAACTTTGGGCTCCAGTGTCTTTTATAATCCCCCCCCACCAATCCTTAGTCCCCATATTGGGTAATACCAGCCCCATGGTGGTAACACAGCATAAGACCTTGTAATGTACAAGATTTTACTAGCCTTGCCCCATGCCGCCAAATCCCCCATCCCACTAACACCACTAGCCCCCCTCCATTTTGTAGTACTACTAAACTCCAGACCATGCTGTCCCTTTCTACTCCTTGGTAATATCAAGGTCCCTCCGTTGCCTAATACCATGAGACCCTCTCTCATACTACTACTGTTTGCCCGCCATCTGGTCTGGGGGTGGTGGGGAGAGACCCTGAATCTCTCCTCACTAATTAATACCCCCCTCCCCCAGCTATCGTAATATCATGAGACCTTCCTTCCCGCTAAAACAGGTCCTTCCATATGCTAAAGCTTTGAGACCCTCCTTACCACTAAAAACGCCATAACTCCCCCCCCTCCACACACACACAAACACTTCCATCTGCTAAAACTATGAGATTCTTATTCCTTGATTATACCGCTTCCCTCCGTCTGCTAACCCTCCTTCCTGCTAATAGTTCTGTAAGAGCCTCTCCCCACTAAAATGGGTCTTTCCATCTGCTAATGCCATAAGGCCCCCTCCCATTCTGTGTTAAAACGGGTCTTTCCATCTTTAACGCCAAAAGCCCCCCCTCCCCTTTTTTCCTCTAACACAGAGACCCTCTTCCGTTAACTAGCGCCATGAGATTTACCCCTTTATGGAATAATGCGGTGGAATCCTCTCAGCTAAAACTAGTCCTTCCATTTACTAACGCCACGAGACTCCCTTCCTTTACCCGTGATGCCAGAGACCCTTCTCCCCTTTAAGTCCGTCAGTATCTAGGATCCTTTCATCGTTTCGCCACCCTCTCCCCCTTTCCCAGTAACACCAACGAGACCTGCCAATTAATTCCCTGAATCCCTCCATCTACTAACACCTATTGAGACCCCCTTTCCTAGACCACGAGAACCCCCAGTTTCCTCTAACGCCATGCGCCAATAGAGTGTTCCTCCTCCTTCTAAGGCAGTGAACGCCATGAGACCCTCCTTCCCACGCCATTAGACCCCTCCCCTTCCCTCTAACGCCATGAGACCCCACATGTCCTTTCTATTAAATCCATGAGAACCCCCTCCCCTTTTAATCCCTCCTTCCCGCTTAAATGGGTCCTTTTATTTGCTAACACTATGAGATGCTTTTTCCCAGTTAAATATCTGTCCTTCCATCTGCTAACCACCCCCTCCCCAGACCCTTTTTCCACTAATACGAAGGTAGCACGTACTCGTACTCAGTCGTGGTTGTCAGTCGTCGTCGTCGTCGCCGTCGTCGCAGCAGTGGTCGCCGCTTCATGAGACCTTCCGAACCTTTAATACTGCTAGTCCCTAAATTTGCTACCCTTCCTACCCACTAATGCGGACACTTCTCCATCTACTTAATGCCATGAGACTCTCCTTCCCGCGAATATTGATTCCCCGCTCACCCCCCCCCCCCTTATCAGCGCCATGAGAACCCTTTTAGTTAATCGCACATTCCTTGTTCCTGTTATGCTGTAAGACCTGCCTCTCCTCTTAGTTGTGTTTGTCTTTTCATATGCTAAGGCGATGAGACTCTCCAACTTTCTATTGTAGCCATTCATCCTGGCCTAAAATTACAATTTCCTCATTTAGTAATGCCACGATACTCTCTGCCTCTAATTACAGGCACTCTCCTATCTTGAGATGGAGCTGAGACTATCTCAAATTCCTGAAGCAGTATGCCCCTCCTTAATACCGGGAAATGTTCCGTACTAATGTGGACACCCTTTTAGAGAGTTGAGACCCTCAGTCCAGTAAAAGCCGAGGAGGGATATGGGGTCTGGGGGACTGGAAAATTCATCCACCTTGTAATACTATGAGACCCTCCCAGACCTTCCCTCCACCCTGCAGTACCGCGCCCCTCTGCCCCTGCAGTACCACACCCCTTAGTCCTATAATACCTCTCTCCTCCATCCCTCTATCCTGCAGTACTCCACCCCCTCCTTGTAATACCGCCCCGTACATCCCTGCAGTACCCCGCCCCTCCTACCCTTATAATACTGCACCCCCCCAGTCTGCAATACTCCGCCTCTTGGTCCCTGCAGTACCACGCCCCTCCATCCCTGCAGTACTGACCTCCTCCCCTTTTGTACATTCCCCGCCTTCATGATTCTTCATAGGTTCTTCCTATACCCACCTCCTGTTTTCCACCAATACCTTCTCCCTCCATAGACTACCACCTAATCTATAATCCACCCCCTCCAGAAAGATAATGCAAATAGGAGCTTCCGACTTCTCCTAGCACAAACCACCTATATCAATATTTACACATCAACATCCTATGTTCCCTGGATAACTTTTTCCAAAACCCTACTCCTCAGAGCTTACATTCTCTTGGCCTTCATTTTCTGGAAATATTCTTCTTGTTCCCTTCTCTGGGTACATTCTGTGAATACCAACCACTGTCTATGCCAACTTCCTCCATTCTCCAGGTACTTTCTCTGACTCTACTCTTCTACTTATGCTTAGCTGTTTCATTTTCCTTATATTTATGTAAAACAATTTATTCCATATTCCGTGTTAGAAGTTTCACCATACGGTGATCATTGACATATCATTCAGAGGTGGTATTCCTGTGGTGGTGAGACTCAGGGCAGTGGACTGTAAAAATAACTCTCTTAAGAAGAAGCAAAAGGTCAACAAATTCTAGGTTTGGGGGAAATTGTGGGTGATGGGTCACCTAGTCTCCATTGCCTATTGCTACTCTTAGGGAGCTGTCTTCACAAACTCTAGCTTTAGATACTTGAAAGACTCTTCTCCTAACTATCCTGAGGGGTGGTATCCTATGAAGGAGGAGCCCAGGGTATAGTTGTATCACAACTATATCTCATTGTAATTCACCTATCCTGTAATACGTGATACATGTAGTACATAGCATATGAAACATATTATAATTGTATACAAATCTTAAATTCATCAGATACCATTAAACATTTACAAAATACCTATTATTTTTCAAGCATTGTGCTAGTTAACTGAGATACAAAGACAAAAATGAAGTGTTGGTTTCTTTTCCCTCTCAAGGAGCTAAAGGAGACAGGTACAAATGTTTTGTTGTTTGATACTTTTAGTCATGTTTTACTCTTCATGACTCCATTTGGGGTTTTCTTGGCAAAGATACTGGAAAAGTTTGGCATTTCCTCCTCCAACTCATTTTTAGATGAGGAAATCAAGGCAAACCAAGGTTAAGACAGCTTAGTAAGTTTCTGAGGTCATATTCAAACTCAGATCTTCCTGACTTAAAATATAAATATATACTTTCACCCCCCAAAAATTAAGATAATTTTGACCCATGGGGCAGCAACCAAGGGAAGAGGCAGATGAGGAAGGGCATTCCAAGAATGACAATCTGTACAAAGGCGCAGATATGGTAAATGGAGTGCTATTTCTCAGAGCTAGCAAGAAAGCTAGTTTTAGCGGGCCATGAAAAGGGACTAATATAATATATGATAAAACTAGAAAGCTTTGAGGGGTATTTTGCATTTAATTTAAAAATCACTTTTGCTACAACAACCCTGAGAGCTACCACACGTAATTTTAGCCCTATTTAACAAATTCAGAAACCTAGGCTGGACAATGAAGTGCCCGTGTTCGTGTCAAGTTTGGTGTTCTTCCATTACACCATAAACCCTCTGTACTTTGAGGATGGAGTATTCCCAGTGGTAAGCACAGACTAGTTACTCAATCAGTAAGTGTGAGTGAATGAATGTATGTATGTAAAGACTTTGTGGGACACAGAACGCTTACATCTGCGTATCTTCATTATTAGGACTTCCTGGGAGTAAATTTAGCCCCATAGCCCCATATTTTGGTCTCTCTAGGCCATCTCTAGCCACCTTTGCACAGATTGTCCCCATTCTTGGATCCTTCTTCCTCATCTCTGCGGAGACCTACTGAGTTTCACCACCAAGAATCATGTAACCTGAGATAGATACATATTCACTAGCTGTGAGGACAAAAGATTTTGTTCCTATTCATTATAGGCTCATGGAATTTAGAACTAGAAAATTCTTTAGAGATCTTGTGGTTTAACTCTTTTATGGAAAGAGGAAAAAGGCTCAAAGAATGAATTGTCCAAGGTAACACAGTATCGGAATCAGAATTCTAACCTAACACCTTTTACTCCAAATCTAGTTATAATAATAATAATAATTCTATTATAATATAAAATACTTGAAGAACCTCAACCCCAATACACAAATAAGTAGTGGAGTAGATCTAGAACATTGTGTACAATTGTAGTCTGGAAAATCCTAGTCTGAATTCTGCTTAAATACAGTGTGACCCTGGGTTCAACCTATTTCCTTTCCAATGGAAGTGTGATAAGGACAGATACCTTCCAAGGATGAGATGAAATAATAGATGTAAAGAGCTTTATTAAATCTTACAGTACTATATACATATCAGGTATTATTATGAGGATGAGGTTGATGATGATGGGCAGGGGAGTAGCTCTTTACTTTCCTGGTGGCTTTTCTTTTTTTAATTTACTATTAGTTTAATGGCCAAAATGAGGGGATGGGTGGGGTTAGAAAATTCTACACTCCTTAAGCCTTTTCAAGAAGAGCCTAGAACTCATAGCTTGCATTTCTTCCCCAAAGACAACTTAACTGGTGTAGGTTTGTCACCATTGACCTAGCTCAGAGGGCTAGTAGGCAGAAAATTCTGGGTCTAAACCAGGATCGGGGAAAGGAAGAAGCACTTGTGGAAGCCAGATTCTGTTGGTATGACAATCTCAGGAATAAAAAGCTCAGAGTGGAAAGGACAGAGAAGTCCAATCCTCTGACTTTAGAGATGACATTATAGACCCAGAGAAGTGATTTGGATTTGCCCAAGGCCATATGGGTAATATAGTATTTAAAGTAGATTAAAAACTAAATCTTCCAGATCTGATGTCCTTTCTAATTACAAGTTGCTTCTTATGAGAAAACTGCTCCTTCAGAGCTGATACCAAATTTGGGGTTGATATCAGAGATGTGGGATGTATATGAGTGACTATGAAATTATGGTACTTGTCTGGCTAGAGGAAGTAAGATGTACCATGGAAGAGCCTTCGATTGTTGAACTGAAAGGGAAAGAGTATTGGGATCTTGAGAAGGACACTTCAGAGGAAAAGAGGTCTAGAAAGCAGCAGGTTTCTTGTATGACTGCTTATAATACTGAAAAACATGTGGCACTATCAGCTAGTTGTTAGCATTTGCATTTTTTCTACTTTGGAGGGCTGGGCTTAGGGTGATGAACAGCCATGGCACCCCATTTTGGCTAAATCCTGGGGAATTGAGTAGGTTGCCTGTCATTCTTGCTAGGAAATGAGAGTATGTTCCATCAGGGCCTGGGATAATCACTATACTCATTAAGACCCATTCTCTACTCCTCCCCAGGGTGTAGAAGGTTGGGGACAATGACCAGATCCAATTTTGGGGAGGCTTTCACCTCTTCCATATCCTTGTCTCTAGGACTATGCTGACCCTAGAATATTTAAATGGAGAATTCCTCCTGCCGTATTGATGTTAACCTCTTTGCAGTAAGAGAGATCTCTCAGTGTCTAACCTAATATTTCCTCTTGGGAGGGGGAAGTGTTAGAGAGGGAATAAATATGGACTCAGGAAATGAACATGTCTTCCCCCTTATCACTCAGATTGCTTTTCTCCCAGAGCTCTCCAATTCCACCATTGCCACTGTGATTCTATGAGATATTCCTAGCACCCCATACTCTAGAGTAGTATAGAGTGACATTTAGCTCTGCCTTCCTTACCCTCCTCCTGCTTGCCTCATGTCTCCTCTGAGTTCCTCCCATTCTGTCAACAATGCTTGGCAGTCAGTAGCTGCTCCCAAAGCCTCAGCAGGAGAGATCCCCTGAGGGCCTCCTGAATTTGCAGTTGCCAAGTTGTAGGTCTTGTAATAGTAGTACCAGCAACAAATAGCTGTCATTTCTATAACACTCTTCACATTTGCAAAGGACTTGCCTTAAAACAATCCTGTGAGGTAGAATTATCTTCCTCACACAAGTAGCATTGGCCTCATATTGTGAATGAGAAAACCAAAGTTGTGGAAAGTCAAAAAACTTGTCCATAATTGCACAACTTTTAAGAGTTTGAGATGAGGAGACTTGAATCCATTTCTTCTGACTCTAAGTACACTGTGGGTTAGATTTAAGAGTGATGGGATTTTTCTAAATCTCTGTCTTTCTGTGTTAGCATCAGTTAGAAAGGACCTTGAAGATCATCTAGACCAACCTCTTGATTTTATAGATTGGGAAACCATGGTCCAGAGGAGGGAAATGATTTGCTCAAAGTCATGGGGAGATCTAGTGATGGACATTTAGTGGTCTGCCTGAATCTAAGGATCTTATTTTTTTAGTAATAAGTTAGCAAGAGTCTACTCTGTCCTAGGTACAGTGATAAGTACAGTAGATAGAAAGAAAGGCAAAGACCAGTCCTTACCCTCAAGGAGCTTCCAATCTTTTTTTTTTTTTTTTGAGGGCAATTGGGATTAAGTAACTTGCCCAAGGTCACACAGCTAGGTTTTTGTTTGTGTGTGCATTAAGTGTCTGAGGTTGGATCCGAACTCAGGTCCTTCTGACTCCAGGGCCAACGCTCTATTCACTGCGCCACCTAGCCGCCCCTGAAGGAGCTTCCAATCTAATGGTGAAACAACTTGCAAAAAACTATACAAACAAGATGAATAGAAGCTAAATTGGAATACTGTCTAAATTGCAACTGATTTTTTGCAATTCACTTCCCATCTTTGGGTCTTTAAATTGGCTGTCTGGCAAGCCTAAAATGCAGTCCCTCCTCACCTCTCAATTTATGTGAATCTAATTTCCATCAAGACTGATAAACCTCCACCTTCCACTGTTAAGCCTTTCCTAATCTCCTTCAATTCCCTTCCTCCCCAAACTATAGCTACCTTGTATTCATTTTGTACACAGTTCTTCCTCTTGTCTTTTGAATGTATGTAAGCTCCTAGGGGCTTCGAGTGGTTCACTTTTTCTCTGTTTCTCCTAGGCCTGGAACAATGTAGGGCTTAACAAACTTACTGGTTGATTGGTAGTCAATAAGTGCTTGTTGATGAATCAATTCCATCTCCCTATCTCTGGGCAATTGAGTTGATCTGGCCAAGAGCTGAAGATTTTGAAAGACTTGATGGGCTCTGTGGCCTTCGAGGGATGGAAGGTAATTACTGTTTATTTTTGGGCTGGACTCTGGCTAGGAAGGAACTAACAAATTCTGGGTGGAATAAGCTGGACCAGAAATTGTGCCCATTGAGAGGTGTGGATATGAAGGAAATGGATATTTTGAAAAGGGCGCCAGATTTATAGTCTGAATGGATCCAAGTCCTGGTTCTAACACTAGCTGTGAGACCACACAGGCCCCTTCCTTATTCAACTTCCCTCAAACCTCAGTTTCCTCATTTCCCAAATGAGGATGATAATCCTGAAACTACCTACTTCATAGGGTTGTGAAGAAACTACTTTGTGAAACATATGCTGACATAAACATTAGCTGCTCTTATTCCCTGGTCTTAAGGTAAAAGAGGGTCATTAGCTAGGGAAGGCTGCTTTGAGCTTAGATCTAGCTATATGGAACCCTCGTAACAACATTTATCATAGAATTTATGTATAGAAAGGTCCACAGATCATTTAATCCTATTTCTATAATGTGCCCAAGGTCACACATATATCAGATTTTAGAGTCAGAATTCAAGTCTCAACTTAAGTCCAGTGTTTTTCCTATTAGATGCTGCCTTTCCTTGTCTCATGCAGGTTATCCTAGGGTTAAGTGGTGTGTGTGTGTGTGTGTGTGTGTGTGTGTGTGTGTGTGTGTGTGTGTGTGTGTGTGTGTGTGACAGATAGTGATTCACATGTTACATTTTGTACCTTCCATAAAGACTGTCACTGAGGTCTTACCCATAACCTCTCCATGAGGGATAATGTTGGGACACGTTAACTTGCTATGTTTTTGTCCTTTGATTACTAAATTATCCAGAACATAGATTTTCTAGGTCCTTATTTTTTCTTCTCCTCCTGATCTTGTAGTTACAATTAATTCTCCATTATCCCTGAGAATGGAAGGGGAGAATGATGAATATGAGGGAGCAGCTGGTAATCCAGAGTTCTTCCATACATGCTGGCTTTCTGTCTTCTTTCCTTAACTCTGGGACAAATAACCCAGATGTCAGGTGATCAGATGGTGACTCGAACTGAACCTACTGGTCTCTGGCTTAATTTTTAACCAGCCTGAACTATGCTGGCCCGGGGAAGAGGAAGGGAACTTGTACCTGTGGGAAAGAGACACCTGGAGACACTGGAACTTGCTGATCCAGGAGTACCCAGCCCTGGGCAGTTTGCTGACATGAGATGGTTGTCTATACTCTAGGGGAGAGGCTATTTCATCCTGGATTAAATAAAATGAGATAATATATGTAAAGCACATGTCAAAGTATCATAAAGTACTTAAAGAACCATACTAATGAATCTTCTTTTCTCAGGTTCTCTTGTGGGTATCTACTCCGGGTTGACTGATAGGAGTATAGGGAGTCGTCTCTCAGAATAAGGTACTATAGGAGCTTCCCTCTGGAGTCAAATCAACAAACATTTCTTAAGTGCTTACTGTATGCCTGCTAATAAAGGCAAAAACAGTCTTTGCCTTCAAGGAACTCAGTCTAATGAGGGAGACAAGAGGCAAACAACTATGTACAAATAAGCTATAAATAGGAACATTTGCAGATAAATCTCAGAGGAAAGATATGAGGGACTGGGAACAATTTCTTGCAGAAGTTGGGATTTTAGTTAAGACTTGAAGAAAAGCCAAGAAGAGACAGACATGAAAGAAGAGCATTCCAGCCATGGAGGAGAGCCAGTGAAAATGCATGGTGATGGGATGTCTTATTCGAGGAACATCAAGGAAGCTAGTATTGCTAGATCATAGGGTACATGGGGGAATTGTTGTTGTCTAGTTGTTTTCACTTGTGTCTGTCTCTTCATGACATCTTTTTGGCAAAGATACTTTTTTGTTTGTTTGGGGTTTTTTTTGGCAAAAATATTGGTTTGCCATTTCCTTTTCCAGGTCATTTTACAGATGAAGGAACTGAGGCAAACTGGGTTAAATGACTTGCCCAAGGTCACACAAGCTAGTAAGTGTCTGAGGCCAGGTTTGGATTTAGGAAGATGAGTCTTCCTTACTCAAGGCCTAACACTATTCGAGTTTGCCACCCACCTGCCCTACATGAAAGAAAGCAAGGTATAAATGCCAAACAGAAAGATTTACATTTGATCCTGGAAGTAACAGGGAGCCCTTGGAGTTTATTGAATTGTGGTGGGATGGGTGATGTGGTCAGATCTACACTTTATAGGAGGATCAGTATGATAGGTAACTGGAGGATAGACCAGAATGGGGGAAAGATTTGCTGTAAGGGAGACCAACCAGAGACCTATTGTGATAGGGACACATAATTAGATTCCATCTAATTTTACTAAAGACAAATAGTGACCCAACTACAGGATCTGAACTGGCCAGGTGCTAAGGAAAGATGGCAGTATGTGGTACCCCCTCTGACCCATCAGTGAGTTGGATATCACTGGGTCTGAATATGGGAGTGAAGCTCTAGGAGGCTTACAGCCTTTGGGCTACAGATTCTGTATCATGTTTTGGGCCAGACAGATGAGATTCAAGGAATATGAAGCATAGCAAAGTGCAACTATGGGAGGCCTCAATACCTTCAGTCCCACCACAGCCTTGCTGAGTAGGATTATGGGAAGAAATTTAAACAACAGAGAACCTCAGTCAGAAACAAGAAATGAGGCTTTGGGTGGCCATTTTTGTAAAGATGGCAGCTCTGAATTCTCTTTCTCAAATTCTCTCTTTGCTTGGCTTTTACAGTGAGAAAATTATGCTTGACAGATGAAACATTTTCTAAAATTTTACTCAGCCTTAGAGGTCATGAGTAAGGACCTATATAGGTCTTGGTCTTGAGGCAAAGGCTCATCACTTTTCTGGAATATCATAGGGGACATTTTCGTTCAGGTATCTATGATTTGGACTAGGTGGACTTCTGAGGTCCCTTCCAATTCTGAGAGTCTATAATTCTGCCCTTGTCCTATTCCTACTTTGTGGTTGTGATGTGTCTGGGCACTCTCCTGTGCCATCTGCCTTGGACCCTTCTGGGAAGAGACTCAGCGGCAGATTTCACTGTCCTCAGTGACTGTGATTGGGAATAGAAATAGAGACGGGCCATTTAACTCCTAGCAGCTGTTTGGGGAAGAGATGAAATTTTCTCTTGGCTTCTTCTGGTACACCTTATCCCCCTTCACATTCACCATCTCCCACGCCTTTATTCACTTCAGAACTGGAATAGATCAGCCATCTTTCACCTAGGCCATATGTGCTTTGTGTCTCTTTAATCCTGGTTGATAATCACTGTGGTTAATGCTTTTCTTTAGTGATTTTGATCTTCCCTGTTGAACTCAACAGCATCTGCTGGTCCAGCCTGGGTCTCTCTAAGGGGGAGGACCCTATGCCTGGGGGAGATTGGGGGGCCTGGACTCCAGACTACATTAGCACAGGAGTCAAGGATTTGACTGTTTGTTTTGTGTTACTCCTGTTGAATGTCTTCCCTGTTTATGTATTGGCAGTCCCAGGGGAAAGAAGAGGAGGAAGAGGAAGAGGTATTTGGTACAGTGAAAAGAGCTTTGGCTTGAATATCAGAAGTTCTGGCCCTAACCAGATGAATGACTTAGGGAAAATCACTTCTGTTCTCTCAGCTTTATTCTATAAAATTACAGGGTTATTATTAATTTAGATATTTTCTCATATACTTTTCTAGTTCTGATAGTTTGTTCCTTCTGCAAATTCCTGGACTCTTTTCCTACCCCATTTCTGTCAAACATAAGCCAGATATGTTATGGTTATAAACATGGTGGTGGGCAGAGAGGGGTGAGTAGGTCGGGGGAGGGAGGCTTTCTGCAAAGCCACTGAGACATAGTTGGTGCCTTGGGGAGGACCTTGTTCAGAAAGGCTTCTTCCTGCTCCCAGCTGTGTGTCACTTTTGAAACTAATGGAGCAGAGAACAATAAAGAACACCAAGTGCTCTTTAGACAATAGGGGACCAGAGGAAAAGGAGATATAATGTGTGGAGTAGTGGGGGAAGGCCTCTTGGAAGAGGTTAAGGTTAAGTTGAACCTCTAAGTATAGATAGTATTTGGATAGGTGTCAAAGAAGGGGGACTTCATGGGCTTTCTAAGTGGGAAGAACATTTTCAGTAAAGAGGAGAATAAGCATGGGGTGGGGAGAGACTAATCTGATGAATAAGACAGCCTATGGGGGGGTCTCAAGACCCCTTTTTTGGGTAACACTGGACAATGGTTCTGAAGAGAGGAGGGACCAGATTTTAGAAGGCATTGAATATCAATCTGAGGAGTTTGGACTTTATTTCAGCAGATGGTGAGGAGTCATCGAAGGTGTTTGAGTAAGGAGGAGGTGGTAGGTGACTCATTTTCTTCTAATAGCAGCATTATGGGATTCTTTCCATTTGATAGATGAGGAAACTGAAACCCGAATAGAAAAGTGAGTGGAAATTTTGGGTGAGTTAATATAGATGCAGGGTTAAAATCTAGGTCTCTTGATTCCCAGCAAGGACAGGCTAAGCTCTGGAAGGCAGCTTTTATATGAGTAGAGAAAAATTGCCCCCAAAGAGATGGGAGCTCTTTATCTCCTGGGCCCTAGCCCTAGTTTCTTAGTAATGTCTGAATTATCTGAAATTTTGGTTCAGGGCTACTTACCAACCTAGGAGACACAGGGAACATGATGCCCTGCATTTTCCATCTGGGTAAAATTGAGACTAGAGGAGACAAGGGCCTCTTGGATCAAGCAGTATGTGGAGAATACTCGGGATGCTCCACCTCGGGAATTCTATAAGTCCAGTAAAGGAAGTATATAGCCCAAACTGATGTGTATCTTCTCTGGCCAAGCCTCAAAGCCAGAACACAAGCTGTGTAGTGTGTTAAAGGTGGAGAAGCCAGTTCTGATAAATAAATGTGGTAGTACCAGGAACAGGCTAGTTTTTGTTTGTCTTTCTCATTCTTCTTCCTTTCTTTGTTTATTAATAACTCTACTCAGGACAGGCTTTAGGAAGAAGTTCCGGGGTCCTTGCCTTTAATAGTTGGGCTCCACAGCTTCCTTATCCTTGCCTAGCAATTGTCCAGACTCCCTCACTTCTCCATAGGTCTGTTCCCTGGGTTGCTAAGGAGTAAATTTTGACCTGCCACCAGATGGCACTGCAGTATTTAATTTTGGGGTATCTACCCTAAGTGAACTGTTGATTAAGAGTGACCTGGTTCTCCCACTTAGTCCCTCTGTGACTCTTTCCCCCACCCCCAGCCACCACTACCATCATATACAGACACCAACTCCCTTTATGGGAAGGAAGGGGTGGATCTTCTAAACAATGACCGGATATAATTTTGAGCCAACTTTTTGCTCTAGCAGAGGGGCTTGAATAGGAGATAGATTTGAAAGTGGCTGACTGGGCCCAGAGTGAACATCAGGCCTCCTGGGTTCCTACCTGATAGGCCAAAAAGACTCTGGGTTGACTAAAGACAGGCAGAACATCTTTTGCTCTCTGCTTCCTCTGAGGACCTGTCCCCTGGCCCTTTTAGGAAAGAGGGCCATGGTACAAATTTCCAAAGCCTACTTCTTCAGGGTATTTTAGTCACCAAATAGTTTTTGATGGGGGGTACAGGTGGGGGTGGGTGGCATTTAAAAAAAAGACTTCCCTTGTCTTTCAGCTTCTTGTCCCATTTCCTTTTTTTCCTCTGGAATTTATAGGGCTAGGTACTGTCTGTGCCTAGGCAGTACTTCTGTACTTCAGTACTTCTGGCAGAGTCCATGAATTGGAGGGAAGGAAGAGTATTGATCCCCAGAATGTCCCCTTTCTATTCTGACTAACTTTGTTATCCTGTCTCCCCCTAAAAGAGTTCTCTGTCTCAAGTTTGACCACTTGAACCTATTGGATATGAAGCCTGGGCCCCACAGCTCATGACTTTGGCAGACATGATTATGGGAGGTGTTCCAATTATCTCTCCAATTCTTACTTCTTACTTCTTTGTTTTCTCCCCAGATGCTGCCTGCCCCCGAAGCTTGGACTGTACCCTGAGAAGAAGGGCCTTATGTCCACCAGGCTCTGGTGCCTGTGGGCCCTGCCTCCAGCCCTTTGTGGAGGATGACCTTGGCCGCTGTATTCCCAAAAAACAGCTACCAAGAGGTAGCTGGGGCAGGGGTTGTGGGGCTGTGTGTGACTGGATTCTGGAGTTATAAACCTAATTTGGTGTGGCCTAGATGGCAGGAGTGGATGAGGGGTTGAATGGTTGAGGAGTTGAGATGAATTGTCCACCTTTCCTCACTATGAGCCCTGGGACTACTCCCAGCTCCATATGCAGATGCACAGATAAATACATAGAGATAGCTCACACATACAGACCTGTTTGGGGAACATGTTCCAGGTTGATTCTCCCCTGACAGTTTCCACCTCCCTGGAGCTGGCACTGAGGATACTGGGTGAGGACGGTGTCACTGCTTTTCAGTGCCGAGCTCTGCTGCTTAGGTCCCCTTTCCCGTCCTGTTCCTCTGTTGTGTCGCTGGTCCCAGTTCTTGCTTGAGTGAAGTGGCTCCTGGGTGTCGGGGTCTGGAGCGGTGGTGTTGGTGTGTCTTGTGTTTTTGATGTTTCAGCAACGCCACCACTAGGAAGTTAGAGAAGGAGGAGAAAGAAAGAACAGGGGCCGACGGCCGAGGTGGTAGGGGCATAGGTGTCTGGGTATGGGGTGCATCTCCTGCCTGGTGCAAGCGGTGGCTATGACTCAGCTCCTTAGACTGCCTGTCCTCAGTCTTCCACCACTCCCTCCTTCCCCAACTCTCTTCCAAGTCAGGGAATAAAGGGATTTTGATCCTGTTTTAAAGGTTGTTTAAAAACCTAGATTCTCATTCTCCAAAGCTTCTTACCACTGGTGCCTGCTTACCCTCCCCCCTTCCCTTGCCATTATCTCTGAAATATCTAGAAGCTGTTTGCTTGGGGTAAGATGACATGCAGTTGTTTTTCCAGCTTCCCCTTCATTAGGAAGGAGAAGGAGGAAAGGGCAGCTCTCTAACCAGTGGGTGTGCCAAGTATCCCAGGGCAAAAGAAACGTTTCCTTGTATATGTATGTGTGTGCATGTCTATTTCCATGTCTGTGCACAGATGGTCTTGGGAATCTAGGGACCAAGTAAGAGGTAGGCTTGGGGAAGAGATGGTGGTTAGTGGTTGGGATGTGGGGTGTGGGGGTCTGTTTGTCTCCAGTGCATCCTGGAGGCTGGGAGCTTGGTACATAGCCTCTGCTTTGGGAGTCTGTATTCTTTCGCAGCTTGGGGCAGTGACAGGTGGTACTGGGTGTGGGAGAAATCTTGGGGGGGGGTTGATCCAGAATGGAAACTTCTGACTGTCTCCATAGCAATGCCCTCTGAGCTCATCTCTGTCAGCACTGGAGGGTATGGTGGGGTAAAGGAAAGATACAATAGATAGCTGGGAGCCTGATCTCCTGAATTCTATTTCCCAAGTTTCTTTGTTTTGTTTTTATGTTTGCTTTTTTCTCTTCTGTGCCCAGTTTCCCTATCTGGGAATAAGGAAGAGTGACTCCAGAGGATTCTCCTGGGGAGCTGGTAGTCTTTTTGTTTGTTTATTTGTTTTGTGGTAGGGCTTACCAGGCTGTGTTCTGTGTGTTGGGGATTCCATGAGAAAATATTGCATTTTCTCTATGAAATTATACATGAGATGAGATTTTTGTAGGTATACAAGAATACCTGTGGCAGTTTTTCAGAATGAAAAATAAGCTCAGTTTCTTCTATTTTTGCTTTAAAAATTTCTGGAACCATCCTACCTTCTTTTTATACTGGGGACATTTTAGATCTCCCGGAGTGCTCAGTGATTCTAGGTTCTGTCACTATATTTAAAACTCAAGTGTATTTGGTGGCTAAATCAGATTGCAAAACACTACTTTATAGATAATAAAGAGAGGAGAGGGCCTGAGGCAGTTGGGGAGAAGGTCAATAATTTATGATCTAAAGCTTAATCTCTAATCTGCCTCAGTCAGAGTTACTCTCTACCCCCCACTTCCAATTAGTGAATTTTTCCTAGGAGCAGTTCTCTCAGATAGTACTGCTCTGGTGGTCACCATGGCAACTCCAAAGCTGACATCTAGAGCATAGGGAAAAAAGACCTGCCCTGTTACTCCCCTTGCCTAGAGGTCTGGGGAATTATAAGGGTTCAGAGAAAAATCAGAAAATATGGGTTGAGAGATCATTTTCTCTACCCTAAGCTAAGCTCAGACCCCAAAAGAAACATCTCCTTATCCCTTGTATTACAGGTTAGCCTTACCTGTCAACTTAGTGCAGGGGACACAAGGAAGCTGCCCCAGATCTCTGGCCCACCCTGGGATGTGGGCATTGAACAGATGGAATGGGGGAATTGATCACCACTCCTGATGGCTGTTGTCTTCAGTGCTAAAGAAAGGAGTCTGGGTTCCTGAGCGTGTGCACAAATACACACACTTTCTCTCTCTTTCTTTCTCTCTCTCTCTCTCTTTGGAGCCAGGTTTACGCCTAAACCTGGTTCCAAAAGACGTCCCTAGTGCCCAGAGAGGTGGTTTGGCCTGTTGGGATAGATAGTTCTCTGCCTGCACTCATGTCTCCACATAAAATGGGGTTATATTAAAATGATCCCTTAAAACTCTTTTTTTTTTCTTTTTGGAGGGCATTTGGGGTTAAGTGACTTGCCCAAGGTCACACAGCTAGTTTTTGGGTTAAGTGTCTGAGGCCAGGGCCGGTGCTCTATTCACTGCACCACCTAGCCGCCCCCCCTTAAAACCCTTCTTAACGGGTTTTTGACTCCCAGTTTTCAGGGACTTGAGGAGGATGTGATTGGCGGCAAAGACTGTGGCGCCTTCTACTACAATCTACCTCACAGAACTCTTGAGAAAAGCATATTGTAAACTTTACGACACTATGTACAAGAGCAGTAGTTGTGTTACCACACTGGTTTGAATTCCTACATAGCCAATAGTCATTGGGTAAGTCACTTTACCTTTGAAACCTCAGTTTCCTCATCTGTAAAAAGAGGGCAATGAATGTATTTCTCAAACCTTAAAAGTGCTCCCTAAATGCAAATGTGCTTGAGGCTCAGCCTCTCAGTGTTCTTAGGGAAAGGAACAGTCATATGTTAGGTGCCAACTATCTACCAGGCATTGTGCTAAGTGCTTTACAAATATTATCTCATTCTATCCTCACAACAACCTTGGGAGGCAGGCGATATTATTATCACCCTTTTGTAGCTGAAGAAACTGAGGTTAAGTGGCTTATCCAGAGCCACACAGCTAGACAAGTATGAGGCTGGATTTGGACTCAGGTCCTCCTGACTCCAGGCTCAGTGGTGCCTCCCTCTCCTCAGTACTCAGGGGTCAGCTCTGTCCATCCAATTGCAGGCTCCCCACTACACCACTGTCCCTGTATCACCCACTGACAAGCCTGGCTTCTTTCCTTTCACTTTAGCAATAAACCTGGTGACTAGAAACCCAGGATTTCATCCCATGGGTCCACATGTGTGCCCTGCTCCAAGCAGGGCCTGTATCTAGTTAGTTTTATTAGAGAAATCGCTGTGTGATAATGGGGGGTGGCACCAAACTCCTTAGCAGTGAGCAAGGCTGGGAAGCCAAGGGGAGGGAGGAAAATACCTTCAGGGTGGGGGCTGTCACTTCCTGGCTCCAAGCCTTGGCTTAGGGGACAGCTTGGTCTCCTTTGCTTTTACTGGGGAGGGCTGATGTCCAGAGTCCTATCCTGAAAGACTTGTAACAGAGAGTTCAGCTATGGTCCTATTATGGAAATTGTGGTACAAGAGCCCTTGAGTGAACAGCAGGAGGTGGTGTTGGCTCAATCGAATTGTCTTGTGATTTGGAATTTCCTGTGTTTTAGTCCCCTGAACCTCGTTGTGCTCTCTGGGGACTTAGCTAGCCTCAGTTTCCTGCCCTCAAAATAGGGATAAATGAGTAAGGAAAAAGGAGATAGAAGGATAAGTGTGGCCTCTCTGTCTGCCCCCACCCATCCATACTCTTTTCCCATCCTTTCTGGAAACCCCCAATATTCATGCATAGATATCTATAAATAAATTAGTAGGGTAGTAGGCTGGAGGGAGGGCTTATTCTTACTGCCTCCTGATTTTTTCCCCCACCACTTCCTCCCCTCCTCGCCCCCCCCCCACAACCTCCATGGCCCAAGCTTGGGAACCCTAACATTCCCCTCTAAAATCTTCCTTTCCAACTTTACCCAGAGCTAGCCAGATGTCTTTCCCTCCCTCTCTGCCACCATGGCTCCCCCAGCTATAAAGGGTGTTCTTGGAGGTGGGGAGTGACAGCTGGGCTTTTGTGGTGACCTTTAAGCCTGTTGCAGTTAAGGTGTCACTGGTTTACTACTTGGCTCCCTCCCTTCTCTTTTCTAATCATCAAATCATCCCTGGCCTACCTGGCAAGCTATCTGCCTGCCCTCTGAGGTCCCCCCAAAGGGCATCATTGTGGACTTGGTATCTCCCCATACACACACAAATGACCCAGAGTCTGAGTACTGACTGGCTTTGGCTTAAGGCACATTTTTGTTGGCAATTGCTATTGATTGAATGAGACCAAGGCTTTAAAGCTCTACATAAATGTTAACTATTGTTATTAATATGTAAATATACTGTAAACTCCCCAAATCCAAGTTTGGTGATGTTCTGTCTGAGGGAGGGGGGATGCTGAGAATTTCTCCCTCCCCCTCCCCCCACCCAATGTCCAGGGGGATCTGGCAGGGTCTGACTGCCCCTTAACCCTCTCAGGTAAGATGCAGCCCTGGCCCAACCTGGAAGAAGAAATCGACTTACTGGCTAACATGTTGGCCCATCAAGACACTGGCCCCCATCGCCAGGACACTGTCTCCCAGCGCTTACGCTGGCCTGGTGAGCTCCCCCAGACACATGCCTCCAATGACACCTGACAGCCCAGTCCCATTGATTACCATGAGGCCCTTTCCCACTTCTCCATTACTGGCCCAAGGCCCCTTTGCCTCTGGTGACCCCCTGGCCAGACCTCTCCTCTTCCTCTTTAGCAACCACCCTGGTGTCCCCAGGACCGGAGCCCGATACCCCATCCTCTCAGGGCACACAGTTTCCCACGATCAGAGCCTCCCAGTCATCTTCGAGGCCTGTGGAGATGTCACCTGTGGATCCCCCACACCCATCCAATGACGTCCTTGTTCTCTGTAGGTAGTGGTGGGGTTCCTAAGGGTGGTGGGAGGCAACAAGATGGGGGAGAAGGGAGGATTCAGTGTGGCATACTGGGAAGAGTGAAGTCTGGAGACACTTGAGTTCAAATCCCTACTCCAACACTCACTAGCTATTTGACTTTGGACAAGGCCTTTAAGCTCTCTGAGTCTTGGTTTCCTCATGTGTAATGCTTACATCGGACTCTTATAAGGAAAGCACTTTGTAAGCTTCAAAGCAACATAAATGTAAGTGGTTGTTGCTATTATTATGGGCCCTTGTCCTTGTCTGCAGTGATGATCGTGGTCTGTGCAGTGGCTGGGCTCTCGGCGCTGGTTGTAGCTGTTGTCTGCTGGTGCAGGTGAGACCCTGGTGAGACCCCCCACCTCCTATGGGCATGTACCATGGAGCTCTGTCAGTGAAAATGAGGCTATCTTGAGAGCCTGTGATGGCCTTTGTGTCTGTACACAGGTGTACATGCAATGGCTGCTGGAGCTTTGGTGGGTGGCGATGGGTAGTGTGGTCTCAATCTTGCAGATTTGGGGGAGGGCTAGTGGATAACTTAGATGTGTTACAGTCTTGCCAAGTCTTTCAACCAGGTTTCAAACTGATTGAGACATGGGGGGGGGGGGCTACTGGGCCTGGGATCAGTGAGGCTATCTTCCTTTCAGGTTACAAAAGGAAATCCGCTTGGCTCAGAAAACAGACTACTCATCCAAGTCCCAGAAAGTATCCAGCTCCCCGGCCTTCGGCAGAAGCATGGTATGGGGGAGGAAGAGGCCTGGGAATGGGAAGAAGCTATGGGCAGTGGAGTTGCAGGTTGGAGGTGGAATTTAAGGCATCAGGTTTTGGCCTTCATAAGTCACGTTGACCTTGAACTCAGTCACCTCTAGGTCAAGAACTCAGACTTTTGTGTCATGGACTCCTTTGACAGTCTGATGAAAAATATGGACCCCTTCTTAGAATAAGGTGTATTTTGTTGTTTTTTAAATTTATAATTGAAGAAAATGCTGAGTTTCAATTAGAAGTTAATTAAAATAAGGATGTCCTTCCCCCTCCCAAGTTTGCACACAGACTTGCTGAAATCTTTCTAGGTCCCAGGTTAAGAGCCTTGCTCTATGAAGAACCTGGCATGCTTTATGGGTTTAGAGTTTCTGGAGGACCTTAGAGGTCAATTAGCACAATCCTTACCCATTTGACAGCTAAGGTAACTGAGGCCCAGAGTGTTTGAAGTCAGACACCCAGTTAAGGGGCCATCTGGATTCAAACCCAGGTCCCTGGGGGGTGGGGATGGAATAGTCTGGGCTCCTTCGTTGCTCTTATGGCCCTCTGCCCACAGCCTGGGGACAAGAAGCTTGCCCAGAGTGCCCAGATGTATCACTACCAGCACCAGAAGCAGCAGATGCTGTCACTAGAGAAGTGAGTATCGGATTTACCCTGTTCCATGACGTAGGTCTAGACATGGGGGGAGAGGGGATGAGGGTGAGGATGAGTAGACAAGACACTGGCACCTCACCAGGCTCCCAAATAAGCTGCTTCTGTGGGAGAAAATCTCAGCCCCCAGACTTCCTCAAGGAGAGGAGCAGAGCCTGATCCCCAATCTGGGTGAAAACCCCAAGAAATCTGGCTTTTCCCTGCCAGATCAATGATCTGATGAATCCCTTAACCCTAATCAATAAATCAATTCGGCTTTATCATGTATTATAAGCCAAGAGAGAAAAGACAGAAGAAATAACCCAGACAACTACAATCTTGTCCATATTCCCTCCTCTCTCACCCAGTCCTCAGACTATTCATTTTAGAATCACTGAAGCTAGATTTTCAGTTGAGGAAAAGTGTGTGTCTTCCCTCCCCCATGGAGGAACAAGGAAGGGACAAAGTAATTGAAAATGAGATTCTAAGGCTGGTGACCTTGACAGCCAGAGAGGTTAAGAGCCAGAATTGGCTTGGGGAGAAGATAAGCTCAGGTTTCAATGGGTTGAGTGGAAAAACTAATGAAATGATGAAGTGCTCCCCCCAGTTTGAGTGTCTTACTCCAATGTAAGTAATTGGCTCCCCCAATCCCTTTTTAGGCATAAAGAGCAACCTAAAATTATGGACTCTGGGTCCTCTGAAGAAGAGAATGAAGATGGAGACTTCACTGTCTATGAGTGCCCTGGTCTGGCTCCTATGAATGCCTTGGTAGGGAATCCTCTCTTGGGAGTTGGGGGTGAATGGAAGTCTGGGGCACAAAGCAACTAGCTCCTGGGGGAGGCGGGGATTTGAGATGGGACAAAGCCCCCTTTCCTGTAGTGCAGTCCTTGGGAGAGCTACTGGTCTATTCTTCCCTTCCCCCAATCCCTAGCCCTAAGGGAGGGAGAAGGGTCTTTTCTTATGGAAGTGGTCTATAAGGTCCATTAAAAGGCCATTTATCACTTGTCTACCCCGCCCCCATACCCTCATTGCTGCACCAGGCTTGAGCTCCTCTTCACAACCATTTCCTCCCCCAGCAGGGTGCAAAGAAGTTTTATCTCAATCCCTGAAGCCTCTGCTTCCTGTGGGACCCCCTTCCCATATCATATTTTGGGGGTACTCCTAGGGATTAAGGGGGGATCCTTGTTTTTTTCTCACATCAGTCCTGAGTCCCCTGTAAATCTCTCGCCTCATGGTCAATGAAATGTCACCTTTCTAAGAATAGATTCTAACTCAGCTCCTTCTCTGTTTGGAAAAGGTGGTTTGAGAAATCTGGGTCCTGACTCCCCAATTTTTCCCTCCCCCTAGACTGGAGAGATGGAAGTGAAGAACCCAATGTTCGACGACTCTGCTCTAGTGGGCCCTAGCCCCCGTGCTGCCTCTAGCCCTCCTGCCACTGCTAGCTCTCGATCTGGATCTGGTCCCCGTGTCAGTTCAGGCTCCCACACTAGTGGGTCCCGAACTGGTCCTCGCCCCAGCCCCCGGCCCCCCCGGCTGGTGGCCCCCAAATCTTACCAATGACCAGCCTACTGCCTTCTCCTGGCCAGTGACTCCAGCCTGGGAAGGGGAGCTCTCAAGGAGCTGGGGATGGCCAGGGGTAGGGGGTGCTAATATTAGAATGTTTCCCCCTATAAAGGAAAAAAATAAGGCAAAAAACCCTCTGAAATCCCAAGTTTTGCTGTTTGCAGTGAGTACTGGCTCCCCTCCTGTTTGGTCTCCCTGTCCCCTTCCAGTGTTGGGAAAGAGATGAGTAGGGGGGCAAGAAAACTGTGTGCTCCCCTCCCCATCCTCCCAGAAGGAAGGGGGTCTGTTTGTCCTTTACCCAGTCCCTTTCCCTCCCTCAACCTCATGGGGCTGGGATTCCTCTAAAAGGGATGGGGAAAGCCGCTTTGTAGTATCCCCTTCACCCAGCCCAGGGCTCCCTATAGCCAGGGCCCTGGCCACACTGGGAACACAGGACTGGTGACAGATCTCAATCTCCAGGTGCCTCTCCTCAGAGCCCCTGGGACAGGGGATGAGGCCATTTACTACTCCCCCCTCCCAGTGGCAGAGCCCCAAATATTTTCTTGGCCCTGCAAACCTGGTGTGTGGGCCCTAGTCATCCTGCCCTCCCAGTTTTCTTCCCCCAGTCCCCACCAAAGTGATTCTAGCTCAGGATCCCAAACTGGATGAGGTGGGCATTGGTGCCTGGGCCTGGGACAGGCATCTGGGAGGTTCTCAATCCTCCAGGCCTGTCTTCTCTGTGCCTGCGTCTTTCCCTCTCCCTGTGCCTGTGTCCTCTCCTTGTCTGTGCCTCTGTCCTGTCCTGTCCATTCTTGTACCTGGTTCTCACTGTGAGACCTTTTTTCCCCCTTCCTCTGCTTGTGGCCGGGATTGTATCCGCATTCATTTTGAAACAAATTCAATTTTATTAAAAACTATTTCAAACCAGCTGGGAGGGTTTCTTTGGTTGTCTGTTGGGGACTCTAGGGGTTCTGTGAGATTGTCTTGTGTCTGAGGGGGATGGATTTGGAGTCTGGTCTATGGAATGGAAAGAAGTGTGAGCTGTGAGACACAAGTCTAGAAGGTTTGAGTCTGAATCTCTGGGCTCTTGTCTCTAATTTGAGTATCTCTTGTCAGGTCTGTGGTCCCAGTTTGTTGACTTTGCTCTGTAGTGTTATGTCTTGTGGTCTGTTCTGGGGTCTTTGGGGATATGGTTTTGTAGGGTGTTGGAGTCTGCGATTGGTGGGGGGAGTATGCTTCTTTATGAACTTTTGTGACTTGTGTAGGGTTTGGGAAGTCCTGGAGTTTGAATTGGGGAGGGGGGTGTTACTGCTTTGTGATCTTAAGAGGTTTTAGGATCTTAGTAGACTTGGGACATTCCTAGGCTAGGCTTCTGGGAGCCTGAGCCGTCCCCTCTTGGGTGGACCGACCCTGGGGTGGGGGGGGGAGCGGGTTAGTTATCATGCTAATGGCCTCACTAGGGGAAGAGGGGAAGTCCTGCAGCCTGGCTGCCTTGAAGTGCAGCCTGGGATTAACCCCCCCGCCCCCCCCCAGGGTTGGGCTAGTAGCCCTGAGATGGTCGGGGGCAGTTGGGGGAAAGTGAACTGTTTCCCTGAAATCTGCTCCCCCCAAACCCTTGTGTCCCACCCCCACTACCTTGGGGAAGGGAAGAAGAGTTAAAATCTTTTTTTTCTTCTTTTTCAGCCAGAAGTAGGTGACTTTAGGACCAGTAATCTGGAGTATCGGCCACTGGCCTAAGCTCCTAGGCTGTGCCCAACAGGCAGCTAACATGATGGAGCCAGCTGGCTCCGAGACTGGGGAATCGGGTATAGTTGGAGGAAACAGGACTTAACTTGGCCTCCTCGATATGAAAGACAGTTGATAGGCTGTCGGAGGTGAGGATGAAAGAGGGCTCCCTGGGGTTTGTGAGAGAGCTGGTGGGGGTAGAGGGGAGTCTAGAGCCAGCCTTCAAAGGCCTAAACTTATAGTGGCAGGGATTGAAAGGAGAGGCTTCCAGTTTTCTGAGGGGACTTGAGGTGGGGCTGCTACCTAAAAACTTTTCTTGTAGCCCTTCCCCTGCCTCCCCCAGGCAGTCACTTTTAAGACTGTCATTGTGGTCCTTCCTGGGTTCTAATGGTTTCTGCTCTATGACCTGAAACCCTGTAGTGGTGGGAGGGCACAGGTCCCTTGGAGCCTGAAGTACTCTGAGGGGAGGGTACCAGACCCCATGCACCCAGGGATTGGGCTGCAAAGCTTTGTATCAGGCATGGCCATTGATTCTGTATTCCTCAACAGCCTCACAATCCAATTTGATTGATAAGACTCCCATCACAATAAGGGACAGTGTGAGGTCCGTGCTGTGTGGTGGCTTACATTTATATAGTGTTTTGATATTTACAAAACATTTTCACATTTTGTCATTAAAACCCTGTGAGGTAGATAGTGCAAGTGTTGTCTCTCCATTGAAGAAACAGAGGTTCTGACAGGTAAATGACTTTCTTCCTAAGGTCACATGGCTAGTAACTCCAACCTAGGTCTCCTGCTTCCCGATGCAGCTGAATTTTCACTACACCAAACTGCCTTCCTCTCAGGGTGGAGGTGGGAAAGTGTAAGATCAAGGTGGGGGATCAGTGTGAACCTGGGTGGTCAAGGAATGCCATCGAATAGATAGGACTGGATCTCCCAAGACAAGAATGGTTTTGATAGAATGAGATTGGGAGGTGGAAGACTTAAGAGGAGAGAAAACAAGCAGCAAATACTCAGCAAAAGGCAAGGTTTTGTAAGCTCCTGGAGGGCAGTATCTCCAGTTTCTAGCCCAATTCATTGCATGTAGCACTTATTAAAATGGAATTGGATTTCAAATGGCACCTTATCGTAGCTGTGTATAGGTTATAGCCTGCTTTAGTAAGAACTTTGGTACGCCGTCTTATTTAAACTTACTAGCTTCTTAAAGGTTCAAGTTCTGCACCCAATTAGGCTTTTAATAATTTTCATTGAATTAAGTCACTTTAGGGATAGTGAATAGATTAGTTTGGCTGGGTACCTGATTGGTATAGGGAAGCAGTGAGAAATCAGGGGCCAATTCCTGGAAGATTTTGAATGCTGAACTGAGGATTTTGATGGTTGTTCTGGAGCCATTGTAGGTTTTTAAGAAGGGGAAATGATGTAATCAAAGCTATGCTTGAGGATTAATCTGGCACCCCAGTGTAGGGAAGATTGGAAGAGAAGGACTGTTTAGGAAGCTTGCCTCAGGATGTCTATTAAGATTATTGAAGTTAAGAGACAAGTGATTAGATGGAGGGGAGCAAAGGAAGGAGGCTCAAAGATAACTGGCTTTGAATATAGATAAAGTCAGGTGGCTTGGATTTGGGGGTGGTGGGTTTGGGACACATTGATTTGAGATGGGGTAGTCATACTGAGGAACTATGGGGAAAAAGCAAGGTCTGCAAAGATGGACAGGATCTTTATTATGCAAGAGGATCCTGGGTTTTATGGTCCCTAGGAAAGTATCCAGGGATCTCTGAGTTTGTGTCTGTCTTCCTCCACCTCAGGTTAATGATTCTGAGATTTAAAGGAACTTTATCAGCTGTGTGTCTGGCCTCTGGCTGGAGAGAAATTCTGGAAGGTGGGAAGCCCCACCTAGTCCTCCCTGAGGGAGAGGGAGGTATCTGCTGTGATCTGCCCCTCACTTCAGCCACTTCACCTTCCCTCTAATTCTCTATCCCTTACTAATAACCTCCCCATGACCTAGTGATGTCCCTTGCCTTCTTTAGTGCCTCAGTCTCCCATCTTGGCAGGAGAGAAAGGAAAAGGGGAAGAGGGACCTCCTTTATCAAGGAACAGTAGTCATCAGGTGGGGAAGTTTTAGTACTAATGGGGATGGGGAAGGATTATAAGAAAGGTCATGCTGATTGTGTAGGTCTCTGTAGGTGGGTGTTTGTGTGGGCTGTGTCTGCTTGTACACTTCTATGAGCTTGTGCATGTGGGTTTCCATGAATCTATGGGTCAGTGCCCCAGTACGTGAATTTGTGTCTTGGTCTGTCGGATGCATGTATTTTAGTATCTGGTTCTGTCTTGTCTATGGATGTTTGTGTGTCTGTGTCTTTTGTGTGTTCAATCCACAAGTGGTTACTGGGCCTTTAGCACACATGTCATTCTACCACAGATCCCCAAAGAGGCCCTGGGGTTTTTGGTTTTGTTTTGTTTTGTTTTTTGGAAAAGTGGTCTTGAGTTCTCCCCACCTCCCAGGTCAGCCCCCAGCTACTCAGGGCCATTAGACAAATTGTTATTTACATTAACAAGTGTGTCAGGGAAAGGCCAGGAAAGGCCCCAGCAATTGTCCCTGACTGACACTCAGCCCTTTTTGGTGGGGCTCCTGGAGCCTGCATTTTTAGGAGTCCTGAGTCCCTAGGGGTGGCCCACTAAAGGCTCTAAACACCAGTAAATAATGCCTCCTACTTGCCTCCCACCAGTGCAGAGGCTGGGTGGGGGGGAAGGGGCGGGGTGAGAGGTGGAGTTAAAAGCTTGTAAATCCCCCACTTGATGAACCTCTACCCTGGCCCAGCCAAAGGATACCCAAGTTCATTCTCAGCCCCCCCCCCCTCATTGTTTTGAAGGGCCAATAGCTGAGATGCAATTAACATAATGATTGAAAGCTCTAGGGCCCTGGGTGGGAGGGGAGGGGTCAGGCTTGTCCCCCTAGCCTCGACTCCTTCAAAATCCGAGGGGGTCTTGCCCACCTCTACACTCTGAGGTCCAAGTGCCTACAGGTCCAGACCAGTCCAGTCCATCGATCAAGCACCAGTAGCTTTGGCTCTACATCTGAGTCCAGGACCAAGAAGAAGAGGCAAAGAAGCCATCCCATCAGAGAGTCGAGGTCTGGGTCCTGCCTGCTGCTGCAGCCGTCCAAGTCAAGCTGGGCATGTTTAACCACGAGGAGCTACCTCCAGGCAACTTCAGCCTGGGCCAGGGCACGATGCCCGATGGGTCCTCCCACTATGGTAAAGATGGTTACATTGGGGGAAGCACCCCAAGACCATCCCAGCCATCATCCCAAATTTTCTTTACCTTCCCTTCAGCAGTGAAGAGTGAGTACAGCTTGGAGGGACCCTCGACCCCGGACTCCAGCCAGAACAAGGGGTGGTATGCCTTCTCTGTGCCCCCACCCCCAACTGAAGCCGGGCAGGCTAGTGCCTCCCACAACCTTCACCTCATGCCACCCAAAGAGGAAGACTCATCTTGCTCTTCCCCTTCCTCATCATCCTCTGGGGCTCCTGATCGGGACCTCAGGGAGACGGCTGTCCCCGAAGCTAAGTACTGCGCCCTTCCAGGCCCAGCCTACTATGCGCCTGCCTGGACAGGGCCCTTCTGGCCGGGCCTGGGTAGCAGTGGCTCAGTTCCCACTGGGGCACTGCCAGGTGCCTCTCTCCCTCCCCACCCTCTCCAGGCCCTGGGGACTTTTCCGGGTCCCAGGCCCCTTTACCCAGCCCCTCTCCAGCAGCCCCAGCCAGGGCTGGGCAGCAGCAGCGTCGGCAGCAGCAGCAGCAGTAGCAGCCAAGTCAGCAGCAGTAACGTCAGCAGCAGTAATGTCAGCAGCAGCGTCAGTAGCACCAGCGGTTCAAGCGGGGCAGCCAGTGAGGAGGGCATCCCATCTAGTGATAGTGGAGAAGAGGTAAGAGGATGTAGTAATAGTAATTTTTCCAATATGGATTTCCCAGGTTTCATCCCTCAGCTGCCTTCAGCTGAGCTGGGGGGAAATCCAGATCCAGTCACCTAGGCTTATTTGCCTAAGGCCTGTCCCAGAAAGGGACAGGAAGGAGAAGGGAGGGATTCTGGGCCATGCAGGCTTGGGGAGATAGAGATACCATCTCCCTTCAGGGTTGAGTCTCTCACTGGGGAAGGGAAAGCATCTGGGAGCATCAGATCAGATTTTGGTAGAAATAACAAAGTCCACCATTCCCGAGACTTAAAGATCCTATCTACCTGGCCCCTCCCCCCAGCCATGGTATGGTAGTAAGCCAGACTAGGTTTTCCTTCCCAGGTTACCCAGGCCAGAAAATCCCCCAATTGCCCTGTTATAATTGTTACTTGGTATTTTCCCCAACTTTGTGGGGATTCCAGTCTATCTACCCTCACCAGTGAGTTGATCCATTAGAAGGGTGGGGGCTTTTGGGTTTGTTTGTTTGTTTTTGGAGGGCAGGGCAATTGGGGTTAAGTGAGTTGCCCAAGGTCAGGAGGCTAGTAAGTGTTAAGCTTCTGAGGCCTGAGGCCTCCTGACTCCAAAATTGGTGCTCAATTCACTGGGCCACCTAGCCACCCCTTGGTTTGTTTTATAATTTACTTTTGTTAGCTCTAAAAGTAAACTGGCCCCACTCTGGGTTATATAGACTCCAATATTGGGCCCCTTGGCCTTCTTACCAGACATTTGTCTCGTGGGATGTTTCCATCCTTCAGCCCTTTGGTCAATTTTCTTGTACTTGGACCAGGGTATGTTGGTCCTGAGGTGCCTAAGCTAATCTGTTTGCACTCCAAGTACACATCCATGTAGCTTAGATTTTGTGGGTCTTGTGAAAACTGACTGAGGGAATGGTGCTCAAGTGTTCCAGCTAGTCTCTTTGCCCTGATTACTAGCCTTCTGTTTCTTCATAAAAATGATGGAAGTTGGAATAAATGTGATAACCCTTTTAGTTTTTAGATTCTATAAATAATCACTTGTATGTAACCCTGTGATGTACATTTTGAACCAAGGGTTCCCATCTCATCATCCCAAAGTATGGGAGATGACTGACTTTGTCTTGAAATTTGAGGCTTCTTCCTTTCCTTGAAATAGGTGGGGGGAGGAAAACACATCAGGCTTTGGAAGTTTCCCTGGCCATTTGACCAGGATCCTTTCATGCCAGCCACCAAGTAAGTTCCTCAGACTTCATCCATCCCTCACCCTCTGCAGGATACCCCAACCTCTGAGGAATTGGAGCTGTTTGCCAAAGAGCTGAAACACAAGCGAATTTCCCTGGGTTTCACTCAGGCTGATGTGGGCATGGCCTTGGGCACACTGTATGGTGAGAAGTGGACAAATGTAATAGGATTAGGTGGGAGGAGGGGGAGAATGGTTTACAGAGGTAGCTATTGTAATCGAGCAAGTAAGAATAAGATGGTGGGGACTCCCAGAGTTCTCCCACTTAACATCCCCAAGACCAAAGAGGAGGCAAGGGTGTGGGTTTAGGGTTCCTCTTCTGGTCACTCCTCTCTCCTGCCCCATTACTTTCCCTCAAGCCAGCCTGGTAGGAACTGAAAGGGGAATCAGTGACCCTGATCTTTGGGAGGTAGGGATGGGAACCCTATAGGGCAGTGACCCCCCCCCCCCATTTCCTGAGCCCAGAGTTGAGTACCCACCTTTACCCTCAGGGAAGATGTTCAGTCAGACTACTATCTGCCGGTTTGAAGCTCTACAATTGAGCTTTAAGAATATGTGCAAATTGAAACCACTACTTCAGAGGTGGCTGCAGGCTGTTGAGAATACTGACAACCCTCAGGAGGTAAGGTGTCCCCCCCATTCCCAGGATTCAGCCCCTTTACTTACTGGTGGCTTGGATGGAGCAGTGGCATGTGTGGGGGGAGACATCTAGGCTGAATGGGGGGGAAGGAACGGGGCTTTCGAAGCCCAGGCTGCTCTTTCCCCCCCACCCCCAGCCTCTAGCTGTGCCCTATCCCCCCCAGATGTGCAGTATGGAACAAGTGCTAGCCCAGGCTCGAAAGCGTAAACGTCGGACGAGTATTGAGACCAGTGTGAAGGGGACCCTAGAGGGCTTCTTCAGGCGTTGTGGGAAGCCTACGCCACAGCAAATCTGTGACTTGGCAGAAGAGCTGCACCTGGACAAAGATGTGCGTGGGCCCCTGGGGTGGACAGGTTATGGGGCTGGGCCGGGGAGGAGGTTGAATAATAGGCAGCAATGAGGCGGGGCAGTGTTATGGTATTCAGGGTATTCAACTCATCATAGAAGATGGGCCTGACTTGTGTCTGCTCTCTGACCCTCTTAGGTGGTTCGAGTCTGGTTCTGTAACAGAAGGCAGAAGGGTAAGCGGCTTCTTCTGCCATATGGGGAAGATGGCGAAGCATTGCCTTATGAGCTGGCCCCAGGCACTGCCCTCGTCCTGCCAACTGCTGCTGTACCCCAGAACTATGCAGCACCCCCACCATCTGTGCCCCCTGCCCTCTATATGTCCACTTTTCCTAAGGGTGAGCCCTGTATCCCAGGCGTGCCCATGCCTAATGGGGGCATCTGAGCCAGGATCAGCATTATAGGAACTCACTGGGGCCTCAGGATACATACCTCTTGCTTTCCCATTCCTTTACTTGCCCTATGACTGGCCATTGTCCGAGATACAGTGGTCAGGCCTTTTCCCAACCTTAGATTCTTTTTCTGCCCCTCCACTTCCCATATCTAGGTTTTTTTGGGCATCTGAGAAACAATATTCAGGTCTTTCTTCTCCCCTTCTTTCACCTCATACTCCCAAACTTGTGATGGGTTTGGGAGCCAGTTTGGAAATAAAAGTTGGGTGGTAACTGATTGGATTGGTGGTCTCTGCAACTAATTTGGGATGGGGACTTGGGATGTGGAATAAACAGTTTGGGGTAGGGGGTGGGGCTGGGTGGGAGATGGCAAAGGGTCCTCTTGTGACTATGAAGCTTTATGTTACTGCCAGTGGCCTTGGACATAGCGAGTGCTTTTTTATCGGCCTGCCTGGACGTCTAGCCTGAGTTCCACCAGGGGGCAGTCTCTACCACTCAATCCTACATGTGCCTGGTTGATTTTGTAGGCATTTATATTGTCAAAACGAGATACGGTAATAGGTGTGATAAATTGATTTCCCAAGTGAGAGGAAATCCATCCTTGGCTAGGGTAGAGGAGACTCGGTTCACAGGGAAGGGCTCCTGAGGTTTTGTGTCTTCCATACCAATCTTCTGGCCTCCCTGAGTCAATTTCATGCAGCTGTTTTCCTCCCTTGTTAGAGGCACTCTGCATCATTTGGGAGGGCTTTTACATTTACATCAGACTACATATCCCCATCCTTCACTCCTCAAGGCCCAATGTTTGTGCCTCTTCTGAGGGATTAGCTGTTCTGGAGAGATGTCTTGGTGTTCTTGCCCTGTGGTTCTCCACATTCAGAACTTGGAGGCTAGAGTCAGATCATATTGAACTGAGAGGAGGCAGGGACTAAACTATTTTGCCTTTCCTTGGATGCTCTGCAAAGTGCCTAGCACATCATAGGCTCTTAATAAATAATTGCTTATTATCTGATTGAGAGGTGGCATTCTTTTTCTCAACACTTGCCCTGTGAGGATGTGGGAAATGGGAAATAGGCTTATTAGGCAGAACAGCCAGTCCAAAAAAGTAGATGACCTTTGTGGTCTGCAGTATCTTCCTCTTCTGACTCAGTCTCCACCCCCCAGTTCCCTGCTTCTGACATTATTTCATTCTGACCCATTTTAGAACCACATACCATTTACCCCAAGGTCTCAGTGTTCCCCTGACTATTCTGTTCCTGTATGGGGGTGTAAATATTCAAGTCTTAAGATCTGTCTGCAGAAGTCCTAGTAATCACCAAAGTCACTGGTCTTCCCAATTCTGGGAGGATCCATAGTATTTGAGTTTGGAGCAAAGGCCAAGTCATCAAGTACTGAGTTAAAGATAAAGGAAAATGCCTAATTTTCTCCCCCCACCCCAGTACAAGACCTAAAAATGGTAAATTTACATTAAGGATGAAAAAACCAATTTATCATAGCTCCCACAAGTATATATGTGTGGGGCAAGAGAAAAAGGTGAAAGGGAGAGGAATCAGCATTTATTAAGTGACCACACTGCCAGGCACTATGCTAAGTAAAAACAAATACCATTCGATTCTCATAACAACCTTGTGAGGTAGGTGTTATCCCTATCTTACAGTTGAGAAAACTGTACTGGTTAAGTGACTTGCCCAGGGTCTTGTTAGCTAGTCAATATCTGAGATCAGATTCCAACTCTGAACTTCGATGACTTCAAGCCTAGCACTCTTATGTATTTTGCCACATCACAGCATAAGGGGCCACTTCCTTGGCCTTCAGGGGCTTGTCCCCTCTGCTGCTGATGTCCTTCATTGTTCCAGAAGTTCCTCAAGACAGAACCCTGATCTATAGTTTGCTTTTCTGTGCCAAAGTTGGATCTGTATTTAGGGGGCCCCTCAGGAAATGTTTGCTGACTGATCCCCAAAAGGCTCTGAGGAGTAGGGTGTGCCGGGGGGAAGAGGCCAGTCTGTGGGTATAGGGTGGGGCCTGCGGGAAGCACCCTGTGCCTGGTTGGCAGCACAAACAGGAAGAGTACCAGGTCTAGTAGCAATAAGCAAGGTCCCCAGTGGGCCAAAGACAAGACAAGATAGGTTGAGGTTTTTTTTTTTCCCTGCTTGCTTCAGGGGCCCTTTGGGAGTGCTGGAGAACTGCTATGCCCATCCTGTAAAGAGAAAAGCAGGAGCCTCCTCATTGCCTCCCTGCCTCAAGTCTCCTCTCTAATCCATCTTTCACACAGCTTCCAAAGTGATATTACTAACTGGCCTGGTCATTCTTTTGTTCGGTAAACTCCAGTGGTTCCCAATGTTCCTAATATCATAGATCAAATGTGAACTCCGCTGGCATTTTATAAATGTTCAGTCTGGCCCTGACGTTTCCTGCATTCTGAGAGCTAGCCAGACTTTCCTTCCTCTTCCATCTTGGTGCCTTTGATTTGCCCCTTCCTTTGCCTCTTAGAATTCCTAGTTCCCTTCAAAACTTAGCTCAAGTATAACCTATGAGAGGGGTTACATATATTTTTTTAATTAATTTTTAATTTTAATTTAGTTTAAAAAATTTTTTTTAAATCTTCCACCGACAGCTAATGACTTCTCCAGTGAAATTCCCTTTAGTTGTTTTGTATACATGTACATGTCTCCCAATCGAATATAACCTTGAGGGAGGGACTGCACCTTTTCAGTCTGAAACCCCAGTGCCTGGCACACAGTAAACATTCAAATGCTCAGCACTTAGGTGCTTAGCACGTTTAAAGAGACAGAATGCTCTCTTTTGTAGCACCCCAAATCATGTGCTTTGTGCTTCTTTAAAGCTACAGTGAATTCTCCTGTTTTAGCCCTGAAAACAGGTACAGAGTATTTGGAGATACCTCCTAGGCTCCAGGATCTACCCTGAAGGAGCTCTGGCAAAATATTGCTTGCCTCGGATGGAATAGTCCACAATAACCCTTTCAAGGTTTGGCTCCAGGCCTCTGTTATTTGTTCTCTGCTATTTCCTTCAACTTCCTGATTTTTTTTTTTTGCCACGTTTTTTATGACCTCCTGCCTAAGAGATGAAATTACTTGGATTTACCTTTGCCTGGGGCGGAAGATAATCCTTGAGACAGGGATGGGGGAGTAAGACATATAATGCCAGATTGGGAAGCAACTTTAAAGATCATCAAGTTCAAAAACCTTATTTTACAGAAACCCGGATAAATTAAGTAACTTGCCAGGGCTTGGTGTGATGTTTGAGACTCTGGAACTCAGTTCCCTTGGCAATCCAGTGCTCTCTATCCCTGGTAGAAAAGGGAAGGGGAGCAAGTCCTAGCTGCCCCAGATGTCAGACTCTCACTCTTGTAAGGCCAACAAAACCAACTGGGTCAGTGCATTCCATAATACTCTCTGGAGATCTATACCCTAGTTCATAATGTATATAAGATTATGTCTGTTATTTACCCCTCAAAACTACAAATGCAAATCCTAGTAAATGATTGCTTGCAAAGAAAGGCACCAAGAGTCCTTGAACTTACTATGCCTTGAGGAACAAGCCTCCAAGCTGTTCCCCTTGGTATTGGTCATGCTAATTAGATACAGAAACCTCTTAAGGATACTTAGATTGGTTTTCTTTTACCTATACAATTTACAATTTTGCCTCACTTAGCTAAACTATTGTGAAGATTGCTCCCTCTTTGCAAAATTGTGATTCTTCTCGGCCCAGCCCAGGTGAAATAGTTTTCTCTTTAGCACCCTGATTGCAGTAATTAATCTATTGTCTTCCTCTTCCTGGTTAACTAGGTGGTACTGTAGATAGCTTGCTGGGCCTAGAGTCTGGAAGACTTGAGTTCAAATTCAGCCTCTGACATTTACTAGCTGTGTAACCCTGGGAAAGTTGTTTGACCCGTTTGCCTCAGTTTCCTCATCTGTAAAAATGGGGATAATCATGGCACCTACCTCCTAGGTAGGATCAAATGAGATAATAATTGTAAAGTGCTTAAGCAGACATAAGAAGGATAAACCCTCAGATCCCTCTCACCATCCCATTTGGGCAAGCCATGCCATGAAACCTTTGGGAACCAAAACCTTAAGGTATCACTGAGGTAGTGCACTGGAAAGACCTGAGTCCAAATCCTGTTTATTCACTGTGTCACCCTGGGCAAGTCACTGAACATCTCTTAGCCCTGGTTTCCTCATTATCATCTAACTCACTAGGGTCCAAAAATAGATCATAAATAAAGTACTTTGCAAACCTTGAAGTGATATGTAAATGTCAGCCATTAAATGTGACCTTGGCTTATAGAAAAAAGTAAAGCTTGAAAGTCATTTTTGGGCTTAACACTTTGGGATGCAAACACCAGGCATGAATAGCCTCTTTCCTACTCAAGGGCCATCAGGACCAACACCTGGGGCTAGTATGCTCAGATACTGGTCCCCCTCTCCACCCCCATCAGCTGATTGCAGATTTCTGACTGGTGGAAAGCTATCTTTGGTTGCAGAAATCCTTCAGAGAAGGATACCGGGTATCTCCCCACCAGCCTTTCATTTCCTTCCTCCCCTCTTTCCCCTTGGCAGTCCTAAGAGTGCAGGCCTCTGTGGTCTCAGATAACTAACTGATGGAGACCCAGCTTCAGGCAGGGATGAGCCTGAGGTGGGCATAGCAGCAGATGTCTGAAGTCCCTGCTACTGCTGCAGGCTGATGGCTTTCTTGAGCTAGGGGGTTCAGACCTCCAGGCAGACTAGAGTCCCCTGGGTTCCTTCACCAAGTCCTTCTGGCACTAATATAGTGGGATCCCAGAAGCAGAGGCTGCCTAAGGAGGGTCAAACTGGCCCAGGTCAGAAAGGGAGCAGGCCAAAGCTTTCGTACCAGTCAGGAGTGGAATCAGGTGTATGAGTGCCCAACACACTTGGGCCTTGGTGGGGTAGAGACCCATCTCCAAAAAAAAGACCCAGACTTAGGAAGCATCCCAGGGTCATGATAGTCCCAGGGTATGGGCTTCACCAGGGAGGAAACCCAAAGAAGGTAAAAAGCTGTGGAATCAAAGCAGGAACATACGGTCAAGGAGTTAACGCCCAATCTTAGGTGCTGAGCTGGTGTCTGCCCCCAAGTTCTTTTGGACAGTGCTTTGTTCCCCTGATGCTATCCTTAAATCCCCTTGACTCCAAGGATTTTCAATCATCCAGAAGCGGCATCTTTACCTACCTGAAACCTTTTATAGCAGACAATGAATGAAAAACACATTAGTAAACAGCTTGATAGTATCAGACATATAACAACTGTACTAAACAATAGGGTAGAAATAGGCACCAACGGTGAACCAGACACTTTGCTAGGTGCTCGTATCTCATTTGATCCTTACTACAACCCTTTGAGGTAAGAGCTATTATTATCCCCACTTTACAGTTAAGGAAGCTGAGGCAAACAAGTTAATTAAGTGACTTGACCAGGGTTACACAGCTAGTAAATATCCAAGGTTGAATTTGAACTCAGATCTTTTTGACTCCAGCCCCACTTCTTTATACATTGTACTACCAGCTTGCCTCTAGAGATAACAAATATAATAGAGATATAGTTTCACATTCTAATGGGAAAGATTATACATGTTTAGAGGAGTTGTTTTGGTCTAGGATGTCACAAGGATGATGAGTGGAACCCTAAGGGTAGTTTTGTTGTTGTTTTTTTAGCACACCCTTTCTTAGATGCAGTATAGTGGAATTGATTACTGTTTTCAGTGGGGGTAAGGGGGAGTGTTGGGGTATGATTGTGTTGACATGGCAAGAAGATAGTCTGGGTGAAGCATGGTTTGGGACCTGGGGCTGGCTAGTTATAGTAAACTCTCATGAAACAAGACAATCATGGCCCTGGGTGGGAAGTCACAGCAGTGATGGTAGTGCCTTAGCAGCATAACCAGAGAGAAACATGTGATGGCACTGCTATTCAGTATACTGTAGAGGGTTAGAGAATTTGCCCAGATCTTTGCCAAAAGACTGGGGTTGTGAAGAAGCTTAAGGTATGGTACCCTACTTCAAGGTAGCTAGGTGGTACAGTAGATGGAATGCTGAGCTGAGTCAAGAAGATTCATCTTCCTGACTCGAATCTGGCCACAGACATTTACTAGCTGTGTGACCCTGGACATGTCTCAAAGGTGTAAATGCTCATGCTGGAAAATTTAACAATCAGACTGTAGCACATACTTGGAGGGAACTTAGGGAATTGGTGGGGAGGGGGAATTGACAGGCAGTGAGTTTCCTTTCCCAGTTTCCCCCATCTCATTCCATTTCTGTCGGTCTGCCTTCTGGTCTAGCTAACATTTCTTTTTTTTTTTCTTTTTGGAGTGGGGAGGGCAGGGCAATTGGGGTTAAGGTCACACAGCTAGTAAGTGTTATGTGTCTAAGGCCAGATTTTAACTCCTGACTCCAGGGCTGGTGCTCTATTCACTGCACCACCTAGCCTGTATTATTCTAATGATAAGGGTGAAAAGGATCTGAGAACTTTCCTTTTGACTGGGGAGTTGACCTGTCCTCCCAGGTGAATGATCACTCAGGCTGAACCCCCACCCAACCACAACTGTGCTACAGCTCCTCCAGTTTCTTCAGGCTTTAGTAAGCAAGGAAGCTGTAAACATGGAAGGAATAAGCATCCTGGCACAGTGGAGAGAACCCTGGATTTGGAATAGGAGGACCTGAGTTCCAATCTTGTCTTTGCCATTTATGACTTTGGAAAAGTCCAACCCTCCTTGCCTCAGTTTCCTCATGGGGGAACTAGTTTAAACCTAAGATCACTTCCAGCTCTAAGACTGTGATCTTGAGAGAGAGACATGGTATAGGATAGGACCCTGGACCTATAATCAGGAAGGCTTGGGCTCAAATCAATGACCCTAAGTAAGTTATTTGGTCTGCCTGTACCTCAATTTCCTCGTTTCTAAAATGGAGAGATTGTATTCAATGGTTTCCAAGGTCCCTTCCAGCCATAAGTCTGCTATCATCCTGAACTTTCCAGACTTCCAATTCTGCATACGTGACTGTGTGTGTAATTCTGTGTATGTGAAAGACTTTTCTTTTTGAGATAGGGACAGGGGGACACAGGCAAGAAAGGATAGTCCCCATCCCAGAAGCAAAAGAGAAGGCTAGTGATTACTGGGTATCTCTCATCATCTGCCTGTCATAGGGTCAGGGGATCAGCAGTTTTTCTGGGTTTCCTCCCCCCTCCCCTCCTCCCCCCCGGAAGGTTTTGGCAGGACAACTGGGCCCCTTAGTACGTCACAGGGACAGCATGGCTCCTTCCCCTTCCCTAGCTTGGAAAGCCCCTGAGCCTTGCAGCCCCCTGAAGAGTAGCCAACATGCCTGAGTCATTACTCCCACCTTCCTAGTCTGAATGTTTGCCAGCTCTACCCCTCTAGGATTTGAGGTTTCCTATGCTGATGGTCCTTGATGGGCTAATGTACCCATAGGGTAAAGTGGGGGGAGAAACAGAGATGGAGAGAGAGACAGAGACACAGAGACAGAGAGAGTGAGAGAGTAAGAGAGCACACTTTTATTAAAAGGAAATACAGGCACATTGAACTAAATATTGGGGATGCAAATACAAGCAAGCTAGACAGTTTCTGCTCTCAGGGACCTTACATACTAAGGAAGAAATGCCACGCTTAAAGTAGAGATAGAAAAGGAAGGGGAGAAGGTGACAACCAAGGCCATATGGGTTATAGGTGACCAAGAAGCATTTTATAGGATCAAAAGAAGTACAGATTCAGAGCTGCAAAGGCTCTTGGACATTTTGAAGGACTGAGTCAGCAATCATGTAGTCCCAATTATTTTACAGATGAGGGAACTGGGACCCAGAAAAAGTAAAGTAATTTGCTCAAAGTCACATAGGTTACATAAGAAAAGCCAGAGTCCAGCCTGCAAATCTAATACTTATGGTTCCTTTAAGTTCGGTGCCTTTTTCCCATCCTGCATTGAGCCCTCACATTCCAGAACCTTTCTACCATCATAATATTCAAATACCTTAATCAGGTTTTCCCTATGGGGCATTACCCAGATATCACCCTATCAGTCTCATTGGATACCTACCTCTTGCTTTCCCTTGATTCTGGAGCATACCAGAGTCATTCAGGGATGGCAGTATTCCCCTAGAATTTTCAGGGGCATGGCTTAGATATGGCCATTTGCAGTTGGGTGCCTCTGTAGAAGTCAAGCTAGAAACCATCACAACTGAGAAGGCAAGGGACAGCTTTTCCAGTTCACAGGTTCAGGGTCCTGGGGACACTTCAGACTGGCATTGGGTAGGCATTTGAATTACATCTACCATGATGCACAGAGACATTGGATTCTAAGAACAGAGATAACCGTGTCTTCTGCCTAGTCTCTTGCTCAATATATGTACTGTAGAAGGGGGTGGGATGGGACTGGGAAACCCTTGCTCAGAAGACATTGTAGTATAGAAGAAAGAACACCTGGATTTGTAGTCAGAGGACCTGAATTCAAATCCCACTCATTTGCACCAAGGTCACCTTGGGACCTTGGTTGGGCAAATGACAATCTCTCTGAGCTACAGTTTCCTCATCTGTAAAATGAAGGTTGTTGAATCAGATGACCGACGAGATCATTTTCCATTATAAATCTATGATCGTATGATCCCAGGTAAGGCAAAGTCACCCTGCTTGGCTCTTCTGTTCTCTATAGGGCACTTTCTGGGTAGGAGACAGGACCAGGGCTAAGAGAGGAAAAAGGTTGTTGACCTCTTAATAGAATAGCAGAGGGTATGTCTCTGGGAACCCACAAATGGGGGAGGAGAGGGAAGTGGGTGATGAAATAGCAGAAGGAAGAAGCAAACAGGGGCTGAACTTAACGGTAGGCTCTGGTGGGGTAGAGGGATACGACCCTCCCCCTCCCTAAGGGAGGCCCCAGGGAAAGGGGAAGGTGAGTACCAGGAAACCTATGGGTGCTCCCATTTCTGAATAATGTTCTCTACCCCAGTTTTTGACTGTTGCTCCAGCCCAGAGGGCAAACAGAGAGCTCTGAGGCCAAGGCTTTACAGACCAGCTTTCAGAGAAGCATTGACAGGCTGAGTCAGCAAGCTGTGCTCTCTTTAGGACTTCCTTTGACAGTCATGGACCCTTGTGCCCATCCCCTCTGGAGTTTGCCCTACTCCAGGACATAGTCCCAGTTCCCAAGTAGGCTGAGACAGGTTGGGAGGGATGGTGGTGATCTGAGGGTCATTCTCAATTGGGCTGGCTGGAAGAGGGATGGCAGAAAGGTGGGGAGGCAATGTCTCATTCCTTCTGCTCCCTCATCCCCTAACTGCCCCTGCCCTGAAGTCTACACTCTGTAGGACAAGCTGGGCACTCTCCCCTGCCTACTATCTTGGCCTGGTTTGACCCCCTGGGAAAGGCAGGTGGAGGATGAGGATGAGGTCAGGAAGGGAGGGATCCTAGGTGGGAAAAACCAGAATCTCTTCAGGCAAGGGCCCCAGGTCTTCCCGGAGGAGAGACTGGGGGCTAGAGCCCAGGGGAAGGAGTTCAGCGTTCCCCATAGGGCCATCCTGCTCTCAGAAGGCACCTCCCTCCTTCCTCTTCATTCCAAGTAACAGTCATACAGGGTCCTGGGTAGAGCTGAGGCGTGGCTGGGGGGGACTGTGTGGGTGTGGCCAGCTGGCAGATGGGAGTGACAGTCACTAAAGGTGACTCTATTCTAGAATCTGACAGGAAGGTGACCTCCACTCTACCACCAAGGACCAGGAGTGATAGGCAGCAGGCCCGCCTTAGGCAGGGATCAGTTTGGTAGGTCCGTGATTCAAGACCACAGTGATTCTGGGACGACTGTGATTGATTTCAGGATGGCTGTGATTGATTTCAGTACGACTATGAATGCACGATGAAAGTGAGTCTACTGGTCCATTCTGTTGGGCAAAGGCCAGCTCAGAGTTCTGGATCAGAGTGGTAATTGTGGGAGGGTGATGGGAAAAGGGAGACAAGACACACAACTGGGATGTGGACAGTAACTAGGGGACTTGGCTAGCTGTTGGAGCTGCCTATGAAAGGATGGTAGGGAGGAATTAGTGTGGGGTGGGGCAGGGTGTTGAGGTTGGGGCAGACATCCATAGGAGAGGCTCCTGGGGTTAGGGAAGGTCACTGCCTCAATTCCTACTCTCTCTTAGAATCCTCTCTGCTTCTGGACCCAGGTTTCTGGGGGGACATTAATGGAGTTTCTTACCTCCCTTTCTTACTCCTAGCTTTTGGGAGCCTAAGGACAAAGGCATAGCAGAGTAATAACAACAATAATAACTCATATTTATATAGAGTTTTATGTTTTCCCAAATACTTTTCTTACAGTATCCCTGTGAAAATAGCAATGCAAATGTTCTTCCCATTTTACAGATGAGGAGACTGAAACCTTAGAATAGGACCCTGGTGTCCTGGTTCAGTCACTTTACTGGTTCAGTAATTTTATTTTATTTTTTTTGGGGGGGAACTGGTATTATTTTTAATGTGGGGTTTTTTTGGTCTTTATTAATTTATTTGTTTACTTTTAGTTTATAATTCAGTAATTTTAGCCCTAAAGTTCCCCACTCCTCCCCAATCCTCAGAATAACTTCCATGGCCCCGCATAAGCTATAATCTTCTGTTCTAGAGACAACTAGGAGTCAGATGGGTCCAAGACACCACCCAGGTCTGTTTTCCTAGACAATGCCCACCTACAGACTGTTCTCCCATCAAGCCATGGCTGGTATAGCACTGCTCATAGCTCTCTGGCTGCTGCTATCTCATCTCCTGTCCTCAAGCAAGGTCTGGGGCACTGCGATGTGGTCCCTGAGTGGAACCTTCCAGCCAAGCTCTAAGCTCACGGTCCTCATCTGGCACTGGCCCTTTAACAAGTCCTTACCATTAGATGGTGATGTTTGTGCTCACTATGGTGTGTTCAACTGCTGGCTCAGCACCAACCATAGCCTCCTCAGCCAGGCCAGTGTTGTTGTCTTCCACCACCACGAACTCCAGAACGGGGCTATTCGGCTGCCTTTGGCTCACCGGCCTCTCAGGCAGCCTTGGGTGTGGACCAACCTCGAGTCTCCAAGCAATACTCACGGACTTTCCCGTTACCGTAACATTTTCAACTGGGTCATGACCTACCGAAGGGACTCGGACATTTTTGTGCCTTATGGAGAGCTGGTACCCCGTGATGGGGCTGCCCCCCCTGTACCAGCCAAGAACCATATGGCCGCATGGGTCATCAGTAACTACCAGCGGACCCAGAAACGTGTGGTAGTATACAACCAGTTGTCTAAACATCTTCAGGTGGATGTATTTGGCCGTGCCAACAGGAAACCACTTTGCCCTGACTGCCTTTTGCCCACCCTTGCCCCTTACCGATTCTACCTGGCATTTGAGAACTCTCAGCACCAGGACTATATCACTGAGAAGTTATGGAGAAATGCTTTAGGTGCAGGGGTCGTGCCTGTGGTACTAGGTCCTCCTCGGTCTACCTATGAGGCCTTTTTGCCAGCTGATTCCTTTGTCCACGTCGATGATTTCAGCTCAGCCCAGGAACTGGCCACCTTCTTGAAGAGCATGAATGCCAGTCATTACCAACACTTCTTCGCATGGCGTGAAAGGCTAGCTGTGCGGCTCTACAGTGACTGGAGGGAACGCTTCTGTGGTATTTGTGTCCGCTATCCCCATCTGCCCCAGGACCAGATCTACAGAGACTTAGAGGCCTGGTTTAAATCAGGATGACCTGGGCCGACCTGGTTAGCTTCCCCAACCACAAAGGTTATGGTAAAATCTAGAGCTGCCATTTAGGACTAGACTTTTCCTGGATGGACCAGGATCCCTGGGTATCTCCTTGTGAGACCATGAAGAGAGACAAAGCCTGATATTTGACCCCTTCTTCACCCTACTTTTTACTTCTATTTCTCTTCCCTCTCTTAATAATCCAGACTCCTGAAAAATAACCATAAACTTGGGAGTCAGAAGATTCAAGTTTAAGTCCAGGCTGGACCACTGACTATGTGACCTTGGGCAACTCATTCCACTCTGTGGAGTGCAATGTGCAATGAAAACGCTGGGATGAGATAATGTTTAATGTCTCTCACAGCTCCAATATTCTAATATTAAGCCCTCTTGCATGTGTGTGTGTGTGAGAGAGATGGGGCACTCTGTGGTGATTTTTACTAGCATCTCTGTAACTAAGTGATATTGCTATAGAATGAAAACTTGAATCCTGTGTATTATGGCATGTGAGGGGCTTTTAAGGGGAGATGGATTATCAGTATGAGACATGGAAACAAATTTACCTGCCATATGGTGGTAAAGGAAACACAATATACAAGTAAAAAACCTCAGAGCTTAACCCAAAGCCTCAGAGATTTTTTTCTGCAAGTGCTTAGTCAACAGGGAGGGGAGGGAACTTGGAGGAAGAGGGTAAAGTGGGGGAGGGAGGGGGTGAGGGGGTATGTGTGGCAAGCTGTGATTCTTGCCCTCAGGAAGAATGTCCTCTACTGAAAAACAGAACAGACCTACTGGGAAATGAGCAACCTAGAGTAAGAACCTTCCATGTGCCCAAACCTCACTTTTCCTATCTATAAAACTAGGGCTTGGGCTAGATGGTTCCCAAGACCACCTGGTGTGGGTGGATAACAGTCTAAAAATTTTCTGAAGGAGTCAAAAGGGTTTGAAGCTGGGAAATGGGCCCTTGTAGAAGGGTGTTGGTGGGGAGAGGAGAAGAGGGTGGTGCCGCTGTAGGGATGGGGGCACAGGTGAATAGAGCACAACACCTGAGAGGTAGGAAGTCCTGAGTCCGGGGTCCAAATGTAGCCTCAGACATGTCCTGGCTGTGTGACCCTTATACTGCCTCAGTTTCCTCATTTGTAAAGTGGAAATAATAACAGTATCTACTTTCCTGGGCTTATTGTGAGGATCAAATGTGATCATTATGAAGTGCTTAGCCAGAGCCTGGCAAGTAGTGAATGTTATACGGATGCTGCCTGTTGTTGTTATTAATAACAATATAATTATGACAATAATTACTGGGCTTAAACACAAAGGCCTAGATTGGAATCCAAGCTTGACTAACTGTGTCTCTTTGAGCCCCAGTTTCTTCATGTTTAAAATGAATAGATAATCTCTCCAGTCCTTTCCAGCACTAGTATTTTATGATTCTATGAGAGGCCACAGGGAAGTGAGAAGATTGAGTTATGGTTTCTGTGACTGGAATAGATTGGAGGGTGTGTGGGAAAGGGTTGAGAGAAGAGAATGGGTAGGGAAAGGGGATGGGTGGGCTGCTGGGCCTTCTGTTACTGCCTGCCCTCCCCATCCCCCTTTCCTGGGTAGTAATTATAATAGGAACCAAGAAGAGGAACTGAGTCTGACCACTGAGAAATAATAGTAGGTAGGTTTGGGGCCTGGAAGTGTGGGATTAGAGCAGAGGGCCTAGGGATTGGCATGACTACAAAATCTCTGTGGATGGTAGTGGGTTGTTGGGTCCCTTGAATGCTCTGGGTGGGAGGTCCCTAGTGGTTGGGTAGGAAAGGAAAGGAGCCAAATGGAGACCCATAAGGCTTTCTTCAACAGCTTGAAAACATTCTGAGGCTTCTTTGACCAATGTCTAGTTTTCCCTCCTAAACTAGCCCAATGGCCCTAGGAATCTGAGAGATGGAACATTAGATATACCATGGTGGGAGTGGTAGATACTGCTCAAGTGTGCTGGGCTATGCCCCTGCCATGGGGACAGATTTGGTATGGCAGGCATGATAGCTGTCTTCTCTGAGACAAGAGAGGCACATGTCCACCCCATCTGTAAAGGTCATGGATAGGCAGAGGCCACAGCAGGAAATAGGAAACAACTGTGGAGGGGCCCTTCATCCATAAGAGGGGTAGTGCGGTTCTTTGCACCTGTCATAGGCCAGGAGGAAGAATATTAATTTCTGCACATACAGAAATACATGCAGGGACACAGACACAGACACACACACACACAGATACACACACACACACACACACACACACACACACACACACACACACAATGCCAAGAGGAATAGCAGGTTTTTTTAGAGGTCTGTCTTGGGAGTAGAGGTCTCTGTTCATGTGTCGTAGGTCCTTGTCCCTCTACTTCACAGAGAAAAGGGTGGGTTAGGAAAGGCTGATGCTAAGGCCTGAACCCTACAGAAGCAGGGAGGGATTCTGCTTGTTTGAGGATGACAAGAAATGATTCTTTTTACCTTCTCTCCTCTTTCCATGAAGATGCTTCAGCTGAAATGACACCCATGGCCCTGGGAGCTACTTGTTGCCCTCAAGGTGACAGATGGGGAAACTAAGGCTAGAGAATCTTAGGGACATGAACATATCTAGGCTGGAAAGAAATGTACAGACTTGAAGGAATGGATCCTTTGGGTGGGCAAGAAGGGCCTCCTAGATTACTAAGTAGGAAGCTGCCCCAAGAGAGGTCCCATCTTCTCAGACAGCCCCAGGTCACACTGAGTCCCACCGAATGGAGCTAAATGAGACTCTGAGCCCAGACTAGGCCAGGGGATAACCCAGGAAGTCTGCTTCTCTGCCCTTTTCTCCTAACATCTGGCCTTGTGCTTGGCTTCGGGTTAGCTCTAGAGTGAGTTGGCCCTGCACTCTGGTGGCTAGCATGGGAATTGCCCAAAATTTTAATACAACCTCTACCTTTTCCTGTCTTCGCCCTGGGCCATTTTTGGCACCCCAGATTTGGTTCCAGAGTCTGGTATATACCCGCTGCAGGTGGGGAAAGACCCTGGAGAAAATAGGATGTACAGGAACCTGTCATCCTTAATCCTTCCACCTAGAACTCTAGGAAGCCTGCTTTCTTCTTTGGATAATAGGAATTACCAAGGAATGGAGCAGAAAATGAATAATATTGTCTCCTCTCCCCATTTTGGGTTACCCAAAACAACCCAGTTTTCCTGGAAGTATGGGGGAATATGGGGGAGAATCTGTTTCCCACTTTCTACTGTTGTCTTGTCAGCTGGCTTGGGGGTGAGAAGGGATGGGTGACTAAGAAAAGGAAAAGGGTCCCAAGGGGTGTCAGTAGGGCACCCAATCCCAAACTAACCTCTGCTCTCCCCCATCCCCACCAAGATAGTAGATAGAACACTGAACCTAGAGTCAGGAAGGCCTAAGTTCAAATGCCCACCCTATGCCTCTTTTCCTTTCCCCTCCCTCCTTATATATAAGATTGCAAACTCTGTCCCAGAGTGCCTGGATTCAGGTAACTAAATCCCAACCTCAGTGGGGAGTTGGGGAGGAAGGATTACAACGTCTGCACTACTGGTGAAGTGGCAAGGGCTCTTGCAGAAGGGGTGACTAGGTGGTGCAGTGAATAAAGCATCGGCCCTAAAATCAGGAGGACCTGAGTTCAAATTCAGCCTCAGACACTTAACAAACTCCAAATTACCCTGCCTTTCCTCCTGTAAAAATGTTTTTTAAAAAGAGTATTTGCAGAAGTACATCTGTGTTGTGGCACCCAATGTGTGGCCCTCTCTGGGAGGGGAGTTCATGGACAATATCATTCCTCCTAGTTACAAAGGGGAGATGTCAATCTAGCTCTCTAGACAAAGAAGGAGCATTTCCTGGGCAATTTTAGCCTTGGATATTGCTCTCATAAGTAACCCCCAAATTCTAGAGTTCAAAGATATAGGGAGAGAAGAGGAACTAAGCAATCTGTCTCTTGGAGAAAGATGATGGCCCATGTCTGTGTCATTTTCCACCACTACCACCCCTCCCTCCAGATGAAGGAGATGTAAGGACTAAAGCCAGAAGATGGGGAAATGGTAGAGCTGTACTCATTCCCTGCTGCTATTATTATAAATCATCCAGACAGTGCCAGGCTGATGGGAAGAGTATTGCCTATCCAAAAGCCCTTAAGCATTTTTGTTTCCCAGGAGAAGTTTAAAACCCAGGATGGCACTATGACTTCATGAGGAAGAGGGGAGGATCCTGTGGGAGAGCTAGGGGCTCATTAGAATTTCATGGTGCTGTCTCTTCACAATCCTAAATTCAGTTCCCTTAAGAAAAGAGAGTCTATGAGGTGGCTAGGTGGTCCAATGAATAGAGCACCGGACCTGGAATCAGAAGGACCTGAGTTCAAATTCAGCTTCATTAACTTAACACTTCACTTAACACTTACTAGCCGTGTGGCCTCGGGCAAGTCACTTAACCCCAATGGTCCTCCAAAAAGAAAAAAAGAGAGAGAGGCTAAACTGATGAGGTACAAGCTCTGGGACCCCACCTTGAGCTCTCCTTGAATCTTCCCACCAGAGGCATTTGCCTGAAGCCATAAGTCTTTCATTATAGCTCAGTTCAAATCTCTGTTGCTAGCCTTGCCCTCCACTGTCCAGCTACCCTCCACCCTTGATCCTCCCAAAATATCTATATACTATCTATATACCCTTAAACTAGCCTAGCCCTCCATTGTCTGCAATCTCCAGGCTACTTCCCACCCTTAATCTCTCATCACTGGAGTCTGACCTCATTGACTCCTCCTGAAGACCCTCCCTTGGGCTCCTCCCCTAGAGCACCCCTAAGTGTAAGCTCCATCTTATCTCCATGAAGGGGTTGAGAATGATCTAGCACAAGCTGTGTCAGCTTATTCTGGCCCGATTGTACAACACAAGTATCACAGATCTGAGTCTCCTTATTAAAGGTGAACCTTTAATAAACTTTGCTTTTCTTTGGCTGAAAGAAAACTTGAATTGAATTCATTGGGCAGGACCCATCGTGTTGGTATTTTGGGGTCTTGAGCAACCCTAAACCCTAGACCTCAATATAAATCACAGAATGGCACTGCCTTAGACTCTAGGATTCTAACGAAAAAGTAGGACCCATCAGAGAACTGTATTGTGGTGTGTGTGTGTGTTGAAGTAGATGGACCTTTTGTCAGGAAGACCCAAGTTCAAATTCAACCTCATATACTTACTAACTGTATCTACCTGGGTAAGTCATTTAACCTCTGTTTGCCCAAGTTTCTTCTTGGAGATAATAACAATACTTAACTCCCTGAGGATTAAGTGCTTAGCACAGACCCTGGAACACCGTAGGTACTTAATAAATGTTTGTTTCTTTTCCCCTTATCTGTACTTGATATGCATTTATTATCTTAAGTAAGGGAGTGTTGTCCTTTCTGGGTTATTGTTGTTTGTCCTTTTCATTTTCCATAGCAGACCAATGACATGATAAGGCCTGGTCCCACAAAGTTGTTGGCCTTACTCTCTCTTCCTGAGTCATTGAAGTCTAGTGGTCAAATGAAAGTCCAGAGGACTGTAATGGAAATGCAGATTTAAAAGATCTTCCCTGCCCCTAGGCCCTTTGATTGGCTTAAGAGACTTTGATTGGCTTTAAGAGACTCTGAAAACCTTCCTTGATTTGAAAATATGCTCTGCCTCCTAATAGGCTGAATGTGGTCACATGGAGCCTGTGGTGGGAGGCTTGGTTTTCAGGAATGACTACACCTTGATGCTGTGTGATTGGGCAGTGGATCAAAAGGGTGGTTACATTCTTTGAGCCAGGAGAAGGCTATATAAACTCTGATGAGGGGCTTTGCTTTGGGGCTCACTTTGAGAAGTGTTGTGTGATTTGACCAGATGAGACTCTGGGAAGCCGTTGTTGAGAGCCCCCCGGCTTTGAAAGCCCAGATGTTGATGCTTCCCTCTCTGGTAACTGTGACTTGGTATTGATGCATGTAATGTTGGGACAGTTTGGAAGCCTGTCTGATCTGTAAGTTCTGTAGCTCTGGGGTTTGGGGTGCTGACCTTTTTCCCCTGAACTAGGTAATGTGTGTTTGTTTGATTAAAGTAAGCTTGTTAACCCATTTTGAGTTGCTTTCCTTTTGAAAAGCAGATCTAAGAACCTGTGTTGGCAGTCACCCTGGGGATATTGGGGTGCTTGCTGCTACAAGGACCTGTGATGGCCCGGGATCCAGTGAATGACCTTGGTATCTTTGATGTCTGACCAATCTCTAGGCACTCCATAGTGCCTACTTCAGTCTCCTTCATGGCTACTGGAACAAATAATTCACATCGGCTCGTTCCACTGGTGCATGTCTTCACATGCTGGGGGTAGACGCTCCCCCCTAATTCACCAATACGTTTGTGTTACATGGCTTACCCTCAGCTTGGTTCAACCCCTCTGTTGAGACAAACTGGTTTACTAGGGTGTGGCCAGTACACATGCTACAGCTTCTTGGTGCCACAGGTGAGAGCTGAGTACCCCGTAGATGCCAAAGGTGGATGAACTGCCCTGAAAAGGGTTCAGCAATCCTTCATACCAGAGGTGCCACTCCTCCAAGAACACCCATATACCCTTTCTGGGTAACACATTGGTGGAAACCTAAAAACAACCTATGTGGGAGCTATATGGAGAGTAAATTCTGTGGGGAAGCAATAGGCCAAAAGAGATATTGATCTTTTAGGGTCACCCTTAAGATCTGACCTGATCTATCTATCTATTTTATCTATCTATCTATCTATCTAGAGTCCTGAGCTTAGGGGGCCCAGGGCCTTAGATCCATCTCCAGATCCTTCCTCCTTTTACCTTCTATGGAGTTAATAATATATAATAATAGCTGACATTTATATAAATGTTTAAGATTACCCTTTTTAAAGATATGTTTAAATTTGACATTATTAATAAATCCAAATATTTCAATGGGTCTAGTGTTCTAGAATATTGAATATAAAAAAGAACATTGAATATGAAAACAGTAACTTGTTACATACATAGTCTTTTTAAAAATGTGTTTTAAATTTAAGTCACATCAACAAGCATGTATTAAAGGCTACTTAGTGCCAGGCACTGTGCTAAGTAGTAAGGATACAAAGAAAGGCAAAAGACAGTCTGTTTTCAAAGATCCCATAATATAATGGAGAAGATATGTACAGTTATGTGTAAACAGGATACATATAGGATAAGTTGGAGATAATCAATAGGGGGGAAGCACTGGCATTAATGGAGATTGGGAAAGGAGGTAGAAGGTGGGATTGTAGCTGGGATTTAAAAAAAAAACAACAGAGGATTGGAGGTGATAGAGAGGAAGAGGGAAAGAATTCCAGACACAAAACAGCCCAAAGTAGTAACAATTGCCCTGTTCATGATCCCTTCTGAACCTTTTGTTTTCTCCTGTGTGTTTAAAATAAGGTTTTATTGCTATCTTTTCCATCTCTTCCCACTAACACCCTCCCTCCTCTCCCCCTTTGTGATAGGTACATGTAATCAAGTTAACTTTAAGATTTTCAAAGCACTTTTATATAATCTTGTTATAAGCAAAAACACTATAAGGTACTTACTATATGTAGCTACAGATAAGGAAACTGAGTCTTAGAAATTAAATGATGACAACAAAGTAGCAAGTATCAAAACAGATTTAAAACTCAAAGTCTTCTGGACACCAGATCTAATATGATATCCATTAGAGGAGTCTGCCTCTATCCTCTCCAAGTGGAGGGAGGGGACTGGAATGAGGAGAGGAGAGACTAGTCCAGAGAGAGCTTCAGATCTCAAAGAGCTTCCCTGCTGTGACCCTGGGGCCCAGACAGGCAAACAAGTGCCCTTCCTGTGTCTAGGCCCCAGGAGTCTTGCTATTCATCCCAGCCCAGACATGGCAGACCTGAGCTCTATCAGCCAACTACTAGTAGTAAGGGGAGATATGCTGGAACCAGGACAGTAGGGATTTGGGGCAGAGGATCCCTTTGGGAGCAGACTTTTGGAGAAATTAGTGAAGCAAGGTCAGAAGTCTTAGAATTGATCTTTAGGTCTTGCAGATTCTATTACCATTTGAAGAACTGAGAGAAGGAGTCATTCATAAGTGGTATCCTGCCCCTGTGCACTGACCCAAACCCCAACCCTGAAAGCACTGCGCTCTATTGACAGATTTTTCTGAAAAGTTTGAAAGCTTCTTAGACCTGAGTCTGGGAGGAAGCTTACTTAGGAGGTCCAGAGAAACTGAGAGGCTTAACTAAAGCTCCACAGCAAGTTATGCCAGGACTACCTCTGGAAGTCCTAAGATTCTTTAGCCGAACTGTCTGAGAGACCCTATTGACTTTGGTTCAGGATTCAACTCTTTTCTAAGAACTCTGAACAAGAATGGATGATTTTTTTTAAAATTGTGGTTAACTTACAAAGAAGGCAGAGCATTTTCTTTCTATGTATGAGCAGATCTGATCCCTTTCCGCAAAAAACAGTTATTGCCTTCTTCCCACTTCCTCATTCTCCCTCTCCCTCTGCTGACCTTTGTTCAAATTACTTTGCTGCCAGACTTGACCACGACCTGCTAGAAGCATGGCAATTCTAGCCTAGTGCACTGATTCAATATGGCAGCCTTCCAATTCTTACTGAGATTTTCCTTCCTGTTTTACAGATGGGAAAATTGAGGCTGGGGACAGGCTATACCTCACTCACAGTCACCCAATGAATCTTTTCTGTGGTTTGCTATAGCACTGCTAAAGAGAAGAAGAAAGCTTTGGGGACTTGAAGTCTTACCCCAGTCTTGGGGAACATGCTGCCTTGAGGCCACTTGCGACCTCCTAGGTACTCAAGTGAGGCCCTTTGACTGAATCCAAACTTCACAGAACAAATCCTTTTATTTTATTTATTTATTTGCTTTTTTTGGAGGGCAATTGGGGTTAAGTAACTTGCCCAAGGTCACACGGCTAGGTTTTTGTTTTGTATGTGCATTGTGTCTGAGGCCTGATCTGAACTCAGGTCCTTCTGACTCCAGGGCCTACGCTCTACTCACTGCGCCACCTAGCCACCCCACAAATCCTTTTATTAAGATATTATCATATCCCTTATAGTGATCTGTGATCAGAGATTTTTTATGTTACTATATAATTGTTCTGGGGTACCACAAAATCTGCCCCTATAAGATGGAAAACCTGATTGCTCCATTGACTGTCAAATAACCCTGCGATGACCTCTAAGTGTTCAAGTGAAAGGAAGAGTCAATCGATGCAGCCAGCTTTACTATTGTCTTATTTTAAGAAATTGCCACAGTCACCCCAACTTTCAGCAATCATCACACTAATCAGTCAGCAGCCATCAACATGGAGGCAAGACCTCCACCAGCAAAAAGATTACAACTTGCTGATGGCACAGATGATAACATTTTTTAGCAATAAAGTATTTTTTAATTAAGGCATGTACATTTTTTAAAAAGATACAATACTATTGCACACTTAATAGACTACAGTACAGTGTAAACATAATTGCACTGGGAAACAAAAAAATTTTTGTATTACCTTTATTGTCTGTAACCAAACCTGAAATATCTCTGAGATAAACCTGTTCCAAGATATTCATCAGAGTACATGTCCCCTAAGGGCTACAGTCAGTACCCCTAACATCTCACTGTACTATAACTGTACCTGTTACCTGAGTACCTGCATTCCTCCCTCTATCTGCCCACTTTGTGAGAGGGCACTCAGGACCCCAAGTCTTAGAAGAATAGGTTCCCTCTTCCCTTCATTTAGGATTATTCTTTTCCCTTTTTATCTTCTATTTCTTCAACAGGGAGAAGCAAGTCATGTGTCCAGGCAAGGGGAGGAGATGGCAGGGTGAGAGTGGGGTGTGGGGTGGACCAAGGCAGTCATCAACTACCAAAATAAATATGGAAAATGAGGTTGTAATTGAGTTTGGGAAGAAACCAGAGAAGGAGTGTGAGGAATCTGGTCAGAGGCCAAGGACACCGGGGTTATAGGGAAAGGAGGCTTCCTTGTCCTCCCGCTTCTGCTTCCCTTGCCCCAGGCTCACCTAATCCTTGCTCCTTGACAACCAGCCCTGATTTGGTCATGCTCTGAGACACCTAGAAAGACAAAGAACCCACCACCTAAAGCTGAAGAGCAAGATTCAACACATGATTCAAACTAACAATCTATTACTATTTGTAAAATAGCCTGATACTACGATGGTTGGCCACAAGGAGTTGGTTTCAAGGGAAGGAGCTTTGGTCTGGGGAGGATATACATAGAGCAAAAAATTGAAATTAAAGATAAATTAATCAAAGGAGAGAAAAATCTCCTAGCTATTCTCAATCAATTCAAGTGACCAGGCCTGGTTAAACTACATCAAAGTTGCCTGAAAGAGATCAATTGCCCTCTTGGAGAGGGAGGGCAAGAAATTTGGAGTTCAAAACCTTATAAAAAATGAGTGTTGAAAACTATCTTTACATGTAATTGGAAAAAAAATAAACTACTATCTGTCAAAAAAAAAAAAAAGGAAAAAAGTTGACTAAAAGAACTAGAAGATGGGAATACTGATAGTTCCAAGAAACCTTAAGTGTCTGCCATTACCTATCAAAACTCCAGATCCTGGCCTTCCTTCAAGGTCATTCACAATCTGGAAACCCTTACTATTCCAGCTTCATCTCATACAATTCTTCACTAATTTTGATGTGGGCAGCTCTTTGTCATTCCTCCTCATTTTATCTTCTCCTTGTGAGCTTACTAAGTCTGTTCCTGGAAAGGATAATGCTTTATATATCATATGTAAATTATAAAACATACACAAAAGAGAAGTAAAAAAAGATATGAAAACAATTTTAAAATAAAATAATTTAATGTAAAATATATATAAAATTAAATTATATATAATTTAATTTAAAACAATTTAAAATTTTAAAAAATGAATAAATAAAACCCAGGCAGGGCTGGAATAGCTACTTGGGGTGCTATATCTGGGTGAATGAGAATGCTCCAGAGCTCTGAGTTTACCAGCTTCTTCCTTCCATGGCAAGTGTGTGCTGGAACCAGCTCTAGGGTCCATGTGAACTCTTTGTAAAATTAGCAAATGCTACAGATCCAGAACTTAATACACCTTTTCAGTTAATTTTCTAGACTTAAGAAAGTGATGGAATACAGTTTGGAAAAGTATGGGGCAGGAGGTATTGGCACAGATTAATCACTTGTATATAGATCAGTATATGGGGCAACTGGGTGGTATCTGTGAAGAGAGCACTGGGCTTTGAATTAGGAAGACCTGAATTCAAAATCAGCCTCAGACACCTACTAGCTGTGTGACCCTGAGCAAGTCACCTAACCCTGTTTGTCTCAGTTGCCTCATCTATAAAATGAACAGGAGAAGGAAATGATAAGCCATTCCAGTATCTTTGCCAAGAAGACCCAAAATGATGTCACAAAGAGTCAGACACAACTGAAATGGCCAAACAACAATATAGATTAGAGTTTGGATCACACTAGAAGTCTAGAGCAATGTGCCCTGACACTTCAGTAAGAAGTGAATTTTCAACATTTCTACCCAATCTCTCAGTTGTTGTTCATTCATTTCAGTCATGTCCGACTCTTCCTGGGTCCATTTGGGGTTTTCTTGGCAAAGATACTAGAGAGGTTTGCCATTTCCTTCTCCAGCTCATTGCATTTCCCAAGTACATTTAAATAATGTTTTTAAGGAGAAACTGTCCTCAACACCTTGCTTTTAATGTCTCATGAGGAAAGGAAGAGCTAATCTCATGACCTTCTGCTCCTGGCTTACCATCCCAGTGAAAGCTCACCACTGCTGATGCTTCAAAAAGGGTGACCATTAGATGTTCTAGGGTCTCAAAGAAATTTTTCCCTTGGGATTTCTGCTGTGTAATGTCCCATTCTTATCCCTTGTTCAGCATGCTGCAGCTCTTTGGTGTCTCTAGGATTATCTTGTGTGTTACCACTGCTTCTGAGGGGGCCTAAATTAAAACAGAGAGAGCTCACCCCAGCTCACCTGCAGGCTCCCTGTCCTTGTATATGCCTTGGGAGCCCTAGATACATCAAAGTGTATATATAAATATATATGTATGTATGCATGTATGTATATATGTATACTAATGTTTATATGTATACATATAGATACACACAGTATATATGTGTACTAAAATGTGCATATGTACATATATACATATGTACTAATATACATACATCATGTATAATATGTATAGTGCGTATCTATAGCATATTTATATGTAGATACACACTATACATATTATACACGTGATGTGTGTATATGTTATTACATATATATCTATATATAGATACATAGTATACATATCATATATATGATGTGTGTGCATATATTAGTACATATGTATATATATGTATATGTACATGTACAGAGCAGTTGGAAAGTAATCCCAGAGAGAACGGCAATAGCAGCTGGGTGGTGTGGCCTTTCCAGTAAAACAAACAGATTCTCTTTCAAGGTCCCTCTCAAAGTGACACATGGAACAACTTCAGGCCACTTCCTGGAGTAGTCTTTATGCTAAAATTCCTTGAAGTTCTTCCATAGCACATTGCCTATAGTAAGTCAGCTCTGACACAGGCTGGTTTGGGACCTCTGTTTTGAGATTGGAATGGAATGGGGCATTTATCAAACATGTTATAACAAAGAAAAGGAAGATTTTTTTTTTGCTTTTGTTTTTAAACATAGCAGGGTAAGCATATTTAGAGCAGAGAAAGGATATTCATCAAGGATGTAGAATTGATTTGGCTGAGCCCAGTTTCTCTGAGCTAGTGTTACACATGATAGTCTGCTGGTTAGAAGCCTGAAGGAAGAGCCAGGTGACTACTTGTGCCCTGGTTTCTGTACTTAGGGCACTAGGAATTGACATCACTGGCTCAGGTTTTTACTTCCCTGACCATGTTTTCTGTACCTTTTAAAAATTAATTTTAGGGGCGGCTAGGTGGCGCAGTGAGTAGAGCGTCGGCCCTGGAGTCAAAAGGACCTGAGTTCGGATCCGACCTCAGACACTTAACACACACACAAACAAAAAACCTAGCCGTGTGACCTTGGGCAAGTTACTTAACCCCAACTGCCCTCCAAAAAAAAAAAAAAAAAAGCAAAAAAAAAATTAATTTTAATATCTCTTCTGAACTTAACAGACATCAAATAGAATGAGCATTTGCATATATATATATATAGTAGAAGGGGAAAAGTGGATTATGTGTGAAACCACAGGTCTTCAGTATGTTCAACTTGCTTTTCAATACCTTTTGAAAAAAAAACAGCCTAGTCTGCAGGGGGCAGGGCCTTATGCTACTGCCCCCATTACACCCCTCCTCTTGGTCAAAAGATCTTCTAAAGGAGGGAAGTGGCAACCCTTTGAAGGCAGAGCTCAGACCTCAGAAGGTGCAGAATGTGGGCCCCAGCAGCAGCAGGGAGTGAAGAGGACACAACACTGACAAACCTTTTGAGGTCTTCAGGCGCAGATGGTGCAGATGTTACCCAAGAATGCCCAGAGGTGGGAGGTAGGAGACCACAGGCCCACATCCAGAACAGCCAGTATTTCAGAATTGGAGAAGAGCATGTCAGGAGCTATTTCTTGGGGATACTGTTTAGATGTTAGGGGCAGGCCTCTGTTTCAATTTCATTTTACTCTTAGCCTTCCTTCATCCCAGTTCTCCAGAATCCCAGAGTCTCAGTGCTGGAAGAGACCTCAGAGGATATAGACTCAGAATCTCCTTTACAACAACACCAGCAAGTGGTCATGCAACTGGGCTTGAAGACCTTGGGTGAAAGAAGCCACACTCTCCCAAGGCAGCCTATTCCACTTTGGGATGCTTTTAATTATTTGGAAGTTTTTCCTTGCATCAAGCTTAAATTTTCCTCCTTGCAACTTCTACCACATGATTTCTAGTTTTTCCCTCTGGATCAAGCAGGATGGTCTAATCCAGGGGTGGGGAACCTACAACCTCCAGGCTACATGTGGCCCTCCAGGTCTTCAAGTGCAGCCTTTTGACTGAATCCAAACTTCATAGAACGAATCCCCTTAAAAAAAGGATTTGTTCTGTAAAACTTGGACTCAGTCCAAAGGCTGTACCTGAGGACCTAGAAGGTCACATGTGGCCTCAAGACCCAAGGTTCCCTACCCCAGGTAATCCTTCTATGTTTCAGCCTTTCAACTTCATCATTACAGCTATCATGTGCCCCTTAAGCCTTCTCTTTTCTAGGAAGACTTCTTTTAGGGGAGTGGCTACTGGAATGGTATCCTCATATTTACTGTAAATATTCCTAGTTCCTTCGACCAACCAACAAATATATGTCATGGCACCCAGTCATATCATTATCCTGTTTGCCCTCTGCCTGACTCATTCCAACATACTGGTGACCACTGAACCCAACAAGTAAGATGTGGCTTGAACAGGGCAGAATCTGGAGGTTTCACTTTTTCCAGAAACCATTCCTACCAATTTGGTTTGTTTGCTTTGTCTTGTTTGTTTTGGCTTTTGTACCATACTCTTGATTAATTTGAAACTTAAAGTTCCCTACACTTCCTAGATCTTTCTCACAGGCACCTTAGCTTCCCAATCCAGCAACTATGATCATAATGAATTTTTGAACTCGCATGTAGAACTTTACATTTATTCTCATTAAATTTCATCTTGTTAGACTAACCCCATTGTTCTAGGTTGTCAAAATCTTTTTGGATCCTGACTCTGTCATCTAATGCAGGAGTTAACCCTCCCAATTTTGTGTCGGCTGTAAATCTGGCAAGTGAGCTTTCTTAGGTCTTCAAATAAAATCATTGAGAGAATTGTTGAACAGCATAGGGGTAAAGGTAGATGATTACTTGGGCATTCAGTGTACTGTCATCTCTTTAGAGGTGTTAGATATGTGGCCTGCATGCAGCCTTCAATGCTACCAAGTACAACTTGAACCAAAGTAAAATGTAATTAGGAAATATTTAACAACATAAATAAAAATACAATAAAACATAGATTACTTTTTAAAATTGTCAGCATGTGGTCTTGTTTAGTTGTGTCTGACTCTTCATGATTCCATTTGGGGTTTTCTTGGCAAAGATACTGGAGTGATTTGTTATTTCTTTCTCCTGCTCATTTCAAGATGAGGAAACTAAAGCAAACAGGGTTAGGTGACTTTCTCAGGGTCACACAGCTAGTAAGTGTCTGAGGCTGGGTTTGAACTCAGGAAAATGATTCTTCCTGACTCCAAGGTTGGCTCTTTATCCACTGTACCACCTAGCTACCTTAGCATGTGGTCTGTAGGGATCCTTGAGTTTGACTTAGTAACCTTATTTTAGTAGCCCTTGTTTCTATTTGAGTTTGATACTACTGATACAGACTCTTATTGAATGCTAGATCTGGAAAAGACCTTCTTAGAAGTCATCTAATACAATCTCCTAATTTTGCAAATGAAGAAACTGAGTCACAGAGTTGCTAAGTGACTTGTTCAGGGTCAGACATGTAATAAAAAAGGCAAGGTTTGAACCAAAGTCCTTTGTCTCCAAATACAACACCAACCGTTCCCAACAAACTATGCTATGTTTGGTCTGGAGAAGAGAAGAATTGGGCTGGAGGAGGTGGGTGGTGAGGAAAGGACACATACTAGTTGTATTGAGTTATCTGAAGAGTTGTCACATGGAAGAGAATTAGCTATATCCTGCTTGGTTCAGAAAAACAACTTCCTAAAAAGTAGAGTTATTTATTTATTTTTAAAAGCAATTGGGGTTAAGTAACTTGCTCAAGGTTACACGGCTAGTCATTTGATTTATGCGTGGGTGCTCATTTTCTGAGGCCGGATCTGATCTCGGGTCATCCAAACTCCGAGGCCGGCGCTCTTACTCACTGCGCCACCTAGCCGCCCCTTTAGAGCAATTGGGGTTAAGTAACTTGCCCAAGGTTACACGGCTAGGTTTTTTGTTTGTGCGGATTAGGTGTCGGAGGCCGGCTCCGAACTCAGGTCCTTCTGATTCCAGGGCCGGCGCTCTATTCACTGAACCACCTAGCCGCCCCTAAAAGTAGAGTTATTTAAAAGTAGAATGGGCTGCCTCAGGAAACAGTGGGTTTTCTCCTGCTAGAGATCTTTAAAAGAGAGTTGGTTGACTACTTGGTAGTGATATTTTAACAGGGAATTTCAATCCTACAGGCTGACCAGAATGTTTCTTCCAACTCTGAGATTCTATGATTTCCAGCCCTTTCCCATATATATGGATGGGGCTCCCGGGGCAGGTGGATGTAAATAAAGCTAAGTGGGATACCCAATACTTTATATAACAATGAATATCCAAAAAGATATGAACAAGCTAGATGGTCTGAATTTAGCAACATGAAATTTTTTGGGAGGGGGGAAGGGAGAGAAGGCAAGGCAATTGAGGTTGTGACTTGCCCAAGGTCACACAGCTAGTAAGTGTCAAGTGTTTGAGGCCACATTTGAATTCAGGCCCTCCTGACTCCAGAGTTGGTGCTCTATTCACTGCGACACCTAGCTGCCCCACAACATAAAATTTAATATTAATAAATGAAAAGTCTTAACCTTGGGCTAAAAAAAAAAAACCACAAAAAACCAACTCTAAAGTCTAAATGGGGGAGTAGTGAATAGATAATACTTTATGGGGGAAAAAGATCTCAAGATTTTAGTGAACTGCAAAATCAATGTGAATCAGCGATGTGATGGGACCAACAAAAAAAAAAAAAGGAAACAGGCTGCATTAATACAGTTATGGTGCTCAAGATGGATGAGGTGGTAATCCTGCTGTTTTCTATCCTTGTCAGATTCCATTTGGAGCACTGTTCAGTTTTATTCACCCACCTTCATCCTAACTCCCTCCCATCCCATCCCATCCCATTCTGTATTCACCCTATCCTAATCCCAATCTCATATCCATAGTTACTTTATTTCATGTTCTCCATCCCATAACAACAAAACATATTTGTATGGCACTTTAAGGTTTACAAAATGCCTTTCCCTCACATCTCATCTCCACCTTCCATCCCTATCTTCTTTCCATCCCATTCATCATTCCCTTCTCAATCCTATCCCATCATCTTCCCAAGTACACACTGAGCCCTAAATCACACACCCCTCTGGGAGGAAAGTTACCCTCCCTCAAAGGGGCCCTGATTTGGGGGTCTCTGTCAGCCCCTGGAGGGGCATACATGGGAGAGGGAAAAAGGACTGTGGGATGGTTCGGTGCTGTGACCTCTTAAGTGATACTTAAGTGATTCAGCTATTGGTTAATTTAACCGTTAGAGTGGCTTCAAGTGGATTGGGAAGAGGACAGGGGTCTGTACCCCAAGGGAGAAGGTCCTCGAAGAAAGGGCTTTAGCCTGGGGCTTGGGGCGCCCTCTGGAGTGTAGGGGAAGGGGGGGGGGGTGCTACGTGTCTGCGCCTTTAAGAGGGGGAGGCCCGAGTTGAGGGGCGGGTCATTCTCCTCTCGGAAATTCAATGCAGCAGAGGTGGCTAAGGAGGCTAGCCGAGCTGAGCCGAGCCGAGCCTAGCCGAGCCTAGCTCAGTAAGCTCCTGCCTTCTCTGTGCCTTCCTGCGCTGCGCTCCTGGTCGGGCTGCCTTCTCCCGACCCGGGCCCCAGCATCAGCATCCCTAGCCTCTGGCCTCCTTGCTCTCCCATGATCCCTGAACCTCTTGTCCAGGGGATGGACGCGCTTTGAGGTGTTTTGCAGAGGCCGAGCCGGAGCCGGAGCCCTCGGGCCGGGCTGGGCCGGGGCGATGCCGAACCGGGGGCCCGGTACTGGGACCCCTCAGTCATTGCAGAGCTTGAAGAGTGGAGGGCGGCGGCAGCCGCTTCGCTGAGCACTGCTCGGCTCCAGGACCCCAGGTCTTGGGCCCTGGCTCCAACCTTGGCCCCAAATCCTGTACTTTCCGACCCGCTCAGACCCATCCCCAAGCCCGCACCCCAGGCACCCAAGATCCTCAACAGCTTCATCCCAGCCCTGTCAGCCCCATCCTCTACTCGCGAGCACTGGTCCTTGGTCTGGCTCCACCATGGGCTTCTTGCACCAACTACACCTCCTGCTTTGGAAGAACGTAACGCTGAAGCGGCGCAGCCCGGTGAGCGGGATGTGGGGGTGCAGTTGGGGGGATGGCAGAAGATGGGGTGAGAGAATGGAGAGAGAGGGTCCAGCTGAAGAGAAGGGGGTCCAGTAGCCGGGACCTTGCGGGACAGGTTGTGAGGGGAGGGTAGCAGAGGAGGTTCCTGGCTGGGAGGCAGCCCAGAGGCCTTGCAGGGAGGGCTCAGGGGTGCAGGAGACTGGACATTTCCTAACCCCGCTTCATCTCCAACCCTCAGGCAGGCCAAAGCCCTGCCTGATTTAGCTAGAGGACTATGTGTAAAAGTGTGTGTGTATGTGTGTGTGTGTGTGTGTGTGTGTGTGTGTGTGTGTGTGTGTGTGTGTGTGTGTGTAGGATGAGGTGAAGACCAGCCCCAGCTGTGGGGGGGAACCTGGCCTGGGAACCTGGTGGGCATGAATATCCTCCCAAACAAGCCCTACTTGGCTAAGGGTTGCTCTGGCCCAGCTTTGTAACACAGACACTGTATTTTCTCTTTCTGCACCCATTTCCTTTCCTACCCCTTCCCGACCCCCCCTTCCCACTCAGGTATTAACCTGACCAGGTAGGAGACAAAACACTGTTTCCCTTCATCCCACTCTTGCCCTTATTATGGTGTACAGGGGCCACTGGTAGGTCCTCTCCCCCAAGAACAAACAGCTCTGATAAGGAGGGATGTCTGTGATAACCTTTGGATACTGCCTGCCCCAGTCCAGCATTCGGTGTGACTGGGGGGCCTGGCAAGCTGTGACTGTGTGTGTGTGCTATTTATAGGAAGTCCAGAGCATATGTGGGTCAGAGCTGCATCTGCCCTGACGTTTGGTCCTTTGAGAAGCAAGGGAGGGCGTTAAGATAGGGTAGGGTCTGTCTTCTTACCTTTCCCAGTCTGAGACCAAATCAAATCAAATAGCTTCAGCTAGTGGCAGGGTTGCCAAAGTATATTAGAGAGGAGGGGGAATGGGTGTTTAAGGAGGGGTTAAAGAAAGATGCTTGTTGGGTAAAAGAGTTGAGAATGGTCTGAGGGTAGTGGTCTCAGCAGTGACATGGCTAGCTGTGACCCTGGACTAGAAGAGATGCCCAGTGTTATACAGGAGACTTCTTTGCATAGTGATCAGGAATTCTGCAGTGGGATCAGCATTCCTATACACCATCTTCCTTCTAACCCCCCTCCCCCCTCCTTGGCTGTAGGCTCCTATTAAAGGCAGCAGGTGCAGGAAAGGTTCCCATGTCACTGTGCCTTCTTGAGGCCAGTTTAGAAATGTCTGGCTATTTTCTGTTGGCCTTAGGAGCAGGAATTCCTCTGTTTCTTTCTCTCCCTGTGTATGAGGGCCCCTGACACCATTCTTTTCCCTCCCCTCCCTGCAAGCCAACCTGATGCTTTTCCTGTCCCTGCAGCCAGGAGCTAGGGAAGGAGATGGGGTTGGAGGATCCAGGCAGGGCCCTGGGCCTATCAATGACCTCGTCGTTCTTTGGGTTGACATTTGCCTACTTTCCTGGCTGAGTCATCAGAGCTGAAGGCTGCCTTAGCAGAGTGGAGCTCTAGCTGCTCCCTAGGACTGGTCACAGGGTCCTGGGGCAGAGCCAAGGGGTGGGGGGAGACAGTACTGCTCAGGGTGGCAGGTGGAGATGTTGGGAAGCTAGAGCCCAGGTTGGTCTGGCCCTTCTTCTGGGTCATGGGGCATGGTATGTCAGGGATGTCTATGCTTCATGAACTCTTAATTACTTTTGAACGTGCTAGCAGCCCAACTGGGAATAGCTCCTCTACATCTTCTAAAATCTAGTCCCTTCCCCTATCTCTGTTCCCCAGGGCTGGTTGGGAATAGAGAGGGCAAGATGGGACTTACTCCTTTATGAGATGGGTGGGGAAATCTCCATGGAGGTGTACTTCTACTATGGAACCAGGGTGTCCAGGACTCCCAAGAGAAGCTTTGGAGAAAGGTAGCTGGCCTGGCCCTTTGCCTCCTCTGATATCTCATAATGAGGTAAGGCTCTGGATGAAGGATTTCTAATCCCAGTCTTCTGGTCCCCACCCCCCGCCAAGTATCCCTTGCCAAATTCCTTAGTTTGGGTTTTTCCCTCTCCCTGACTTTTCACCTCAGTCCCATTTCCTGTGTTTTCCAGTTCCAAGACTCCAAATTTTGTATACTCTGTAACTCTTAGAACATCTCTCATCCCCCTCCCAAATTGTTCCCCTTCTCTCCATAACACCTTCTCTTTCATGGAGGCATCATCTGGGCTCTGTTGTTCTCTGACCCAAACCAGGTATGGAGTTCCAGAGTGCTGACCCTCAGTGGGGAGGGGACAGCTGCAGTCATCTGATAGCTGACCAATTCCTGGCCAGCTGTTGTCAATGTGCTCCTCCTTGTACTGTCCAATCTCACCCTAATTCCTATGTCATATTTGATGTTCAGAGGTTTCCCTCCCCACCCCTGGCTGCCTACTGACCAGTTCTAGGGTGGCTGGCGTCATAAGGCTTTCAAGATAGACCTGACTCAAGCCTTGGCTTCTTCAGGTTGTAGTTATGAGCAGGGAAATCCTAAGCAAGGGGGCTAGAAGCTTGGATTTTTAAATAAGCAGTTGGCTTTCTTTGGAGCTAGCTATTGGTCAGAGGGTCTATTTCAGCAGTCTAGGTCCCATCATTCCTTTCTTCTTCATGACTGTTTATGTCTCCTTGCTCCTTCTCTGGGCATTTCCCTGCTCATAATGGGAATGGGGAGGTAGGGCTCAGCTGGAAGGTCCTGAAAACCAAAAATGTAAGCTTAGGTTCTAGGGCTTTAAATTTCAGGAAGAAGGAAGGCAAACCTTCATCCAACCAGCTTCCCAGGAGTCTCTGTGTCTGGGTAAAAGGACTCTCTGCACTGCACCTGCACCTTATTTGTCCCCTTTAGCACTTATGACCACACCTACACCCAGGCTACTTGGGATTTGGTTTCAAAGCATCCCATTTGCCTCCAGTTTATTCATTCCTTCAAGTAAGCATTTGTGACCCTCCTTTGTACTTAGCTCTGTACTAGTCCAAGGTGTGAGGGAGATGAGAAAAGATATGGCTCTTTTCCACAGGGGAACTCTAACCCAGGCTTAGGAGAAAAGAATAACTTGGATTTATTGAATGCTTTAAGATTTACAAAGCAAAGGTAGGCTCTCTGTGATTAGGAGCTTCCAATGTTGAACAGAGGAGATCTGTGTAGGGTTGGAGGGGCGGAGGTGAGGAGGTTCAGCCAGGCTCTAAAGAAAAAGTAAAGAATTTGGGGTTTAGAGGATGAAAGGGAGCAGGGAGGTGTTTGGGTTAGGGGCAGGGCGCCCTGTTCCATCCAGCATGGGAAAGGAGGTATGAATGGCATAGTTCAGTCTCCCAGATCTCTGGGTAAGTGCAATCTGGAACTTGGATTTCTTTTGTGATACAGTGCTGATAATATTCCTGGATCAGACTTGTGACCATGGGGCACTTTTGCCTCATTCTGGCAGCTTCTTTTCATCATTTCTTCTGCCCCCTATGTCTTCAATCAATCACTAGGTATTAATTAGGTTATTATTACTTGTCCAGGGCTGAGCAACATAAGAAAGGTGGTCTTTCCAGACTACCTTGGGGATACAAGGCTAAAGCTTCTGGTTAAATGTTAACTTGGGAGATAAGACTGAAAATCTAACTGGTGTTCAGTGTGGGCTAGAGTCATCAGGCAAGTGTTCTTGGAGAGAGGGACAACCCAAGCTGGGCCTTGAGTGATAAATCCTCTTTTGATTAGGTAGAAGGGAAGAGGAGGGAAAAGAACAGAGACAGTAAGGATCATAATACATGCAGGAGCTGGGAAGGAGACTGGTCTCACTGCAGCAGAGGGAATGTGTTAGGGAAGAGGGGAGAGACCTGCATAGGTAGATTGGGGCCAGATTGGGGCAGGCCTTGAATGCCAGGTTTGGTAGTCCTCCCTGACCCCTACCTCAGAACTGTTACTCTCTTCTGGTTGTGAGGCCCTGCTCTGGTCCCAGGGTCCGAGTCAATGCTTCCTCTTTGGCTGCTGCAGATCTGGCTATATTCCCAAGCTAGCATGTGCCTGCCAGCCAGTGGTACATAGGTCCTGAACTGAGACTGGCATTCAGAAATTGATGAATTGTCACTATTACCTGAGCCCCTTGAGGTGGAATACCACCATTTTCTAAGACTTGAAGCAACCCGTCTTTGGGTATCCAGTGATTATCTATTGAAGGACATCTAGCAAAGTTATTGCCACTTGAGTCCCTTCTAATTTCAGGAGTGGGTCAAGGGACCATGAGGGAATAGAGTTCAGTGTCAGTCTTCTTGCTAAGGTTATTTGTGGGTGAGATTCCTGAGTCTGTCATCAGGAGATAGGATCCTGGAATCTGAAAATGAGGCTGGCCTAATCTCCTCCATACCCTGAGACAGGTTACAGGCACTGGCCTCATCTTCCCCTTCTTTAAAATGTATAAACAAAGCTCATCTTTCATAGGGATGGTGGGAAGTTCGGGTCTAGAAGAGTCTGTCCAGGACAGAATATCATGAATTAGGAGCTATAGATCAAATATGAGGAAGACTGAGGGATGTTTTTCAAAAGTGATGGCTTTCAAAGAGGACTGTGTTATGACAGATTTAGGTTAGATTGAACTTTGTGCCTAGAAGTGGAAGTGGGGTGTGTGTGTGGATTTCACTTAGGGCTTTAATACTAGGGCTGCTTCTCCTATTGGTGATAGCAAAACTGGGTCATTTCTAGACTAAAAGGAGGGAACAGTTCCCCCCTTCCTTCCCTAATGCTCCAAGGAACCTCTTCAGCTTTATGGGACCTTCCAAGTCTTTTTTTTTTTTTTTTTTGCTTTTTGGAGGGCAATTGGGATTAAATGACTTGACCAAAGTGTCTGAGGCCGGATTTGAACTCAGGTCCTCCTGACTCCAGGGCTGGTGCTCTGTTCATTTCGCCACCTAGCCACCCCTCCTTCTAAGTCTTTTAAGGGCTGCCTAGGCTAGAGTTAGACTGATGACCCCTGAGCCATACCCCATGACCCTATCAGCTGGTGCTGGATCCCTGGGAAACATTGGATAATAAAGCCCCAACTCTGGAGAACAGGAGTTCTTTCTTCTCTGGTCAGTCTCCAGGGTTCCAGGGTGAGCTGGTACTGGAGGATGGAACAAACCAGTCCTATCTCCTGGCAGAGTCTATAGCCTTAGTCCCTTATTAGATAAAGGGCCTGGGAGGCTGTGGGTGTGAATTGTTTTTGGCTTATTCTGTGGTTAACCTCCCTGCCTTCCCTTCACAGGTCAGGGATATACCCAAGCTCCTGTGGTTTCCCTTATATGGATCTCGCATCCAGACATTTGCCCCAACCTGTCTGGACCTTGCGTGCATGTTGAAACTTTTCCACATGCCAGGGTCACTGGCTTTGGCCCTCTAGCTACACCTCTCTCTACGCTCAGTGTCTCAGTCTTTCCTTTTGTAACTGGGGGTCCATAACTCCTGAATTCTTGTGAGGTGAAGTGCCAAAAGGAGGAGACTTAGATGGCTTTAGGGGTATCTGGGGAATTTGGATTTGTTAGTGCAAATAGGTGGATTCTTGGGTCCAGAAGTACAGCTGTCTTCAAAGCTCCCTTCATGTCTCTGTCCCTTTTTCTCATTTTCATGAACAGTAGGGCAGGCAGCCTGATAATCAGTCTCAGAGGTGAAATGTTCCTGCCCAAGAAAGGGAAGAAATTGCCTTCCCTCTTGGGGCTTTAGTCTCCCCTTCAGTAAAATGAGCTAAAGCCCAAATGCTACTGTATTGTAGACTAAGAGGGGGAAAGAATCTTAGGAGTCATCAAATCTAGCCCCCTCCTTTTATGGGTGGGGAAATGGAGGCCCCAAGAGGTTAAATGAATTGCCCAGGTAATACAAGTGGCAAAGCTGGGATTCAAACCAATGGCCCTATGACTCAAAACCCTGGATTCTTTCCACTATACCATCACATGTGCATCCTGGGCCCTGTGGGAGAAGCTGCCAGGGAGAGAAGTCTGGAGCCTTCTAGGGTATGGGATGCCACTTTGCCTTGATCACTGGGAGTAGAGCAGAGATAGGGACTGGTTGAGACTCCTATATCCTCAGCTCTCTTGTTTACAGGACTCCAAGAAAAAGGCTTGAGGAAAGGAAGAATTCCAATTATGGCCATCAGTAGAGTACAGAGAGAAGGGGCCTATGGACCCTCTTTCCTATCTGTAATAACTTTGCCACTCCCTTCCCATTCTTCAGGGCTTAGTTCAGGCTTGGCCTCTCCCCTTGATTCTTCTATTTGTCTTTCCCTCAAAAATAAGAGCTGATATTTATATAACACTTTAAACACTTTCCTCACAACAGCCCTGTGAGGTAGGTAGGACAAGTATTCTTTTCTCCATTTTATAGATGAAGAAACTGAGGGTCCGAAGATTACTTTGTCTAGAATTGCATGCTAAGAAATGTTGGGACTGGGATTGAAATCTGGGTTTTCTGACTCCAATGCCAGTCTTCTTTCCCCTGCTTCTCTTCTTAGTAATAAACAATGATTTAGATTCATCATAATCTCTCACTCATCCAATGTCTATGGAATGACTTCAATGTGTAGGGAGGTCACCATGCTAGGTGCTGTGGGGGAAATGGAGGTTTAGACACTGCCTGGCCCCAAAAAGCTTGAATAATAGTAATATTGCTCCTTCTACTTTAGAGTGTTTTAAAGTAAATGCATAATGCTTTCTCAAATGTGATGTCATTTTATCAGACTCCTGGAATGTCAGAACTGGTAGGGGCCTTAGAGATTAGCTAGTCTGAGTGGGGGCAGCCCATTCATTTGACACATAAGGCCCAGAGCCTGTTCGAGGTCCTCTGGTGGATGGAAGGATGAGGACTCAGATCGCCTGTCTCCTAGTCCAGGTCCCTTTCCATGAGACCACACTGCCTTTCAGAATTCTAACAGTGAGTGGGGATCACATGATTTGAGCCACATTTATTTTATTTTATTTTTTTTGCCTTTTTGGAGGGCAATTGGGGTTAAGTAACTTGCCCAAGGTCACACGGCTAGGTTTTTGTTTGCGTGTGCGTTGTGTCTGAGGCCAGATCCGAACTCAGGTCCTTCTGACTACAGGGCGGACGCTCTACTCACTGCGCCACCTAGCCGCCCCCTTGAGCCACATTTATACACCAGGCTTTAGAATTGTCTCATCATTTCATGGTCCTAAGTAGACTATGAGCTCATTGACAAGACAGGGGGAGGTGTGCCTAGAGAAGCAGTTTGTCTGAAAAAGATATGATTTTATTGGGAATCAGAGTTCAGTGTGAATCACTAGTGTGCTGTATCAAGAGAGTCAGTTACAGAATGAGGGAGTTGATAGTTCCACTCTGCTGCTCAGGCCACATCTGGGCTGCTGTGCATAGTGCTGGGTACAACATTTTTTTTTTAATTTTGTTTTTTCAATTAATGAAAATCCACCCTTTCTCCCTCCTACCTTTTCCCTTCCATGTGAAAACAGAATCCTTATAACAAATATGCATAGTCAAACAAAGCAAGTTCCCACTTTGGCAATGTCTCCCCAAAAATCTGTCTCAATCTTGGGTACCATATTTTAGGAATGACATTGATAAACTAAAGAATGTTCAGAAGAGTGCAGCCAAGAAGATGAAAGGCCTCAAGTTCGAACCATGAGGATTGGGGTGGGGGAAGACTTGGGGATATTTAGTCTGGAGAAGAGAAGGCTTTGGGGGAATCATCTCAAACTTGTTCAGCTTGGTACAAAAGGGCAGAACCAGGAACAAGGGATGTAAGTTACAAAGAAGCATATTTAGGCTCAACATCAGAGAAAATGCCTTAACAGCTAGTGCTATCCCAAAAGTGGATGTGCTGCCTTGCTAGGGAGTGGGTGCTCTTCTAGTGGAGGTCTTCAAGCAAAGAGTGGGCAGCCACTGGTTGGGGATGTTGTTCAAAGGATTCTAATTTCATTGCAGGCCTCTTAAGGCCCTCCCAATTCTGAAATTCTAGAATTTTGTGACAGCAGTCCAGGCTTGCCTCATTTTTCCCAAGGCACCCAGCACAGGGTGTGGCACAGAGTAGGTTAATCAGTAAATGACTATTGACTTGAAGGGTAAAAGCGTAGCATGGAAAAATCTTGGACCATTAAATGTCAAAGTTGAAAGGGACCTTACCTTCGCCCTCATTTTTTAGATGGGGAAATGAGTCTTAAGGGTAGTAAAGTGTCTTGTATAGGGCCATAATCAGTTAATGTCAGAGCTGAGACAAGAACCCAGCTATGATGACTTTCAGTTCACTGCTCTTTCCATGGTACTAATCCTGCAAGGCTCTGAGTTGTTAAAAAAAAAAAAAAAGAGGCACCTGGGGTGGGGTATAGCTTCTTTTAAGCTTGTTTGTGACCCTGTCTGCTTGCTCATCTCAGTGACTGCCTGGCACCTGTCCTCTGGGTATCCCCGCCTCAGCGGCCTCTGTGCCAGAGGAGGCTGCACACCCAGGGTGTTCTGTTACAGGGCAGTGCCCGTCACCTTGGTGTCTAGAGAGTAGGAGTTGGAAGGGGTCAGAATCCTGTGGCCCTGCTGAGGTCTGGAGAGGGAAAAAAGCCTAACACACAGAAAGGGCACTCTGTTGCCCAGCTGTGTTCCCACTGTGGTCCATCTTGTCTCCTTTGGGGGACAAAGTCTGTGACGTTGGGTCAAATGAAGGACTGGCCAATGATACCTTGGTGTCAGAGAACAAATTAAAGTGTTCTGTGCCCAAAACCTGGTCTCTCTGGAGACCTAAAAGAGACCCAGGGCCCTGCCTGTTGTACACCATCTTCCTGTTTGGAAATTGGGATGATCTTGGTTAGCTCTGGAGAGGCCTGGGAAGTGACTGCTTATTGAGCTGCCCACCCAGACCTGCCTTTCTGAGGGGGGGCAAGGAGGAGGGGAGGAAGAGCTGCTACCACTATTTGCTATGGTGATGAGCCCTCTGGTTTCCATGGTGACTGAGCCAGTCTCACCTAGTTTCCCTCCTGGCTGGTGGCAAGCAGTGGTGAGGGTGGGGCATTGGATAGGTCCATGATCTGAGGACTCTCATGGTACCCAGAAGCCCCTTCCTCAGGCTGGGCACATTGAAGGAAGAGCTGGTTAGATCCTAGCAGGAAGGCCTGGGATCAGTGTCCTAGACAGAATCTTTGGGGGAATCACATTTTAGATGGCAGAGGGCTCAGCCCCTGCAAATTCCTGACCCCTGGCCCAGAGCCATGGGCCATGCCATGGCATGCTAGCCTTACTCTGCCATAACCAAATGCTTGTCCTACATCACCCCTACCCCCCACCTGCTGGTCTGGGGCCTCTCCTTGGCCCTCCATGCATTGCTATAATGATTAGGAAGTAGGGAGGAGGCTTTGGCAGTGGGTGCCTGTTGCTATAATGACAGTGATGCCTGGCTGGGCACTGGCTCCCTAGAGCCTAAGGTGGGCAGCAGGAAAAGCTAGTCAGGCTCTTGTGGCCAAGGTCCCAGGGCTAAAAGGAAGGTCCCCAGAGACCTCTCTTCCTCAGTGCCCTATGTCCCCCCGCCCCTACCCTGAGTTGATTATGAGATTGTGAGCATATACATAGTTATGCAGTTATATACATGTAATTATTTCTGCATCCATGTACACACAAAGGGAGAAACAGTTATATAGATACATTCATGGTCATATATATATAGAAAAATAAACACATGGTCACATCTCCAGATAATAGTCACACATATCCACACTTACAATTATATATATTTAGACATGTATACAAGTATCCATGCACATGTGTAGCCACACAAATCACATATATACAATCACATACACAAACATCTTTACCTTCTAGGTCAGTCTATACAATTTTACAGGCATACCTGGCCACACTTAACCACACAGTCATGTGTGAAAAGCTGCAAACCTGCAGACACACTTGTGTTAGCAAATACCTGTATGGATACAATCCCCTCCTTTTACAGTTACATTCTCATTCAGTTTTTATCTAGGCTGGATTCTTGTGGAGCTTCTCTGAGGCTGGTACCACCGTGGGCAAGGGCTTGGCTTTTTGGAGGGAGGAAGACAGAGGAGATTCAGACCTTGGGGTGATAGGGCCTGTGTGGGGGTGAGAGAAGGACAGACTCTGAAGGTTCTTGCCACAAAGCTCCATTGTCAGAAGCCAGTAAACAGGCCCAGGGCGGGGGGATGGGGTAGGGGGGGAGGTCAGGCAAACTGGTGGGTGAGACAGAAATCAGAGCTGTCAGGGATAAGGCAGGGTGAGGGGGTATAGGGGGGAGAGAAGGGGGAAGCCAATTCACGAACAGGCTCAAGGATAGGACCAGGACCCCATGGCTTTCCTGTAGATAATCTTGGCACTGGTGCAGGACTGTGGTTCCCTCCTCTGGAGCTAAGGTCAGGGCTCCTTCTGTGGCCAGGGTTAATTAAGGCTGTGGCTAGTGGTCTTGTTCTGTGATTAGGTGAGGGTCCAGCTCCTGGCCAAGATTAGAGCACAGTACCTTGCCAGAATCTAGAGTGAGTCTGTGACCAGTATTAAGATTCAATCTGATATGATATGATATGATGGTACCAGAGATGTTGGGAGAAGGGTACCACTTGAGGGGGCTGAGAGGTCAGAAGGGGGCTTGAAGAAAAGATGGGTGATAGTAAGCTCAGACACAGAAGTGTTGAAGGTTTGTTAATTTTTCTGAGCTAACCCTGTTCTGTAGATCAAGGAGCCGGCCCTTTTTAGTATCTGAGGCAGGGCTATTCTAGGCATGAGACTTAGTGCTGTAGAAATATAGTCCCCTCCTCCCATGCCTGTGATCCCGAAAGAAGCACTGTAGAGGCAGGATTTTTGAGATAGGGAAACTGAGGCATAGCATTTAGTCCTAGAGTGAGGGTCATCTAAGGGGGGCACTTTGATGTCCAGCCTTCAGGTAGCTGATGCCCAGGGAGCTGTTGTCATCTGAAACCCTAAAGATATAATCAGAACAGGATGGCGTTTCCTGGGCTCTCTGCCCACTTACTAGGTGTGCCCTGTGTGCCACTCATGTGGCATTCACTGAACCTACTGTATGCATAATTCAGGGTTGAACCACCCTGTTGGGGAGATGAGATGAAGTAGGGCACACACATGGTTGGCCCTTGCCCTTAGAATGTTCATGTAGAACCATTTTTTTTAGAAATAAGTTTTTTTATTCCCCCCCCTTTTCTTTTTTTTGCTTTTTGGAGGGCAATTGGGGTTAAGTAACTTGCTCAAGGTCACACGGCTAGGTTTCTGTTTGTGTGTGCATTAAGTGTCTGAGGCCGGATCCGAACTCAGGTCCTTCTGACTTCAGGGCCGGCGCTCTACTCACTGTACCACCTAGCTGCCCCCCCCCCCCCTTTTTTAATATTGTATTCATTCCTGGACACACAGCCCTCCCTATTTATTCTTTACTTGTCACAACGAGAGCAAAGCTGGTTGATAAAGTGACTGGATCTGACAATGTATACAGCATTCCACACCTGTAGTTCTCCACCTTTCTATCATAAGGAAGGATGTGCATGTAATTTTTTCATCTCTGGAATCAAGATAAATCATTACAATTTTGGGAAACATTGTGTGAATATTGTTCTTCTGATCTTGACTACTTCACTCTGCATATAAATCTTCCTGTGTTCCTCTGAATTCCTCATATTTGTCATTTTTTGGTAGCATAGTCATATTCTATTACATTCATGAGCCATTTGTTCAGCCATCTCCCAACGATAGGCACCCATTGTGTTTCCAGTTTTTTGCTTCTGCAAAAAGGATTTCTCAAATACCAATATTTTGGTACATATGAGGCCTTTCTTTTTGCCTTTAATCTTGGAATAGATGCCTGGTATAATGGACTTTCTGAAGCAAAGGGTATAAGCAGCTTAGTCACTCTTCTTGTTTCTTAATCCTTGTGGTAGGCAGGGAGAAGGGTGATGAGGACAGGGGTGTTTTCTGGCCTTTATTAGGGAATAGAAAAAAAAAAAGATTGCATTGCTTAAGTCTTAGTTTCATACTTATGTGGTTGCTTAACAAGTGCTAACTGGTTGCCTCATCTGCCTTGTCATGGGCGGGGTCATATATAGAATGAAAAGGATCCAAGCAGATATGGTCCTTGCCCTTGGAGAGTTTACAGTCTAATACAGAAAAAATGATCCATCCACCTTCTTTCCTGTAGTAATTCAGTAAACATTGTTGATACTTACAATCCAAGAGGGAAGATAAAATCTATATACATTCATTCAGTAAACATTATTGATGCCAGCAATGTGTAGAACCCAGAAAGGTAAATAACTCAGTAAATATTTATCATTCATCACATATAAAGACTATGCTAAGCACTGTGAATAAAAAAACAAGTCCTTGGGGTGGAGGAGAATTTGTTTCTGATATGTTCACAGATAGATATAACACAGGGTGGGAGTGATATGGGTAAAAGGCAGATCCAAACAATATACTTTAGAAATATTTGAGGCAGGAGAAAGCATGTTCAGCTGTGGAGATTAGGAAAGGATAACTGGAGGAGGTGGCACCTGGCCTAACTTCTCTTGATGGAAGAGAAGCATTCTGAAAAACGAAGAAGAAGGAAGGAGTGCATTCCAAGCATGGGGAACAGCCTGTGCGAATTCACAAAAGTGGGAAATGTCATATTGAATTTGGAAAATAGTTAGTATTCCAGTACACGGAGAAGAATGATGTGAAATAGTGTCAGAAAGGTAGGTTGGAGCCAGATTGTAGAGGGCTTCAAATTCCAGCCTAAGAAATTAGAATTTATAATTCAAAATTTATAAATAAAAGAGTTTATAATCTAGTAGGCCAGATAAGATAAGGATACAAATAACTATAATAGGAAACAGTATCAATGCACAAGAAAGGTATGGACCAAGTTTTATCACAGATCTGAGGAGGACAGAGAATTTCCTGCTAGGGGTGGTTTAAAGAAAGCTTCTTAGGAGAGGTGGCATTTGATCTGGTCCTCAAAAGAAGGAAAATATTTCAGTTTGTAGAGATGGGAGGAAGCCACTGCAGGTATCCAGGACAGCAAGAGCAAAGGCAAGAAGGTGGGATAGCGTCTGGTATGGTCAGGCATCATAGGATCTTAGATTTAGACCTGGAAGTAGTTCAGTTTGATCGACTTAGATGTGAAGCAATATGAGATATTCAAAATTTGCTAAGTAGAGTAGCTACTGATGGTTTATTGAATAGAATGTGGACATGATAAGGACTAAGACCAGTGCAATTTCCTTTCTTTGTGACTGGGTTATAGAGAGAATTGGGGGTGGAGACCAAAGATCTTTTATTATGTTTATATCTGGTTGTTTCATTCCTTTGCTCAGAGACATTCCATACCTTTCTATTCCTTACCAAATGAAGTCCTGAGTCATTAACTTGGCATTCAAGGCTCCCAGCAATATGATTCTATGCTATAATTCCCTGAAAAATATTTTAGTGGATATATTGTATTTTGATATCATTTCCAAATATATCCATCCTTCTTTCCCTACCCATTGAGCCATCCCTTATAACAGAATAAAGAAGTTAAAAAAAAATAGTTCAGGGGCAGCTAGGGAGTGCAGTGAATAGAGCACTGGCCCTGGAGTCTGGAGGACCTAAATTTAAATCCTGCCTCAGACACTTAACTAGCCTGTGACTTTGGGCAAGTCACTTAACCCCAATTGTCCCTCTAAAAAGGACCCCCCAAAAAATAGTTCAGCAAAACTAACAATGGAGTCTAACATTCAGTAAGGCCTTTAGTATATTTAGAATTTCATACCTATACTCTTCTCACTTCCAGTAAAACAGGAGACACATTTTCTTATCTCTTCTTTGGGACCAAACTTGGTCATTATTTTGTTGTTGTTGTTTCCATTTACATTGTTGTAATCATTTGGGTATATTTTTTATTCCTAATTCTGTTTACTTTATTTTGCATCAGTTCATGTAAGTCTTCGTATCCTTCTAATTGATCATTATTTTCTGGATCCTTCTAATTGATCATTATTTTCTATTCCTTTTTTTGGTAATTTCCCTGGATTTTAATCTTATTTGGTTTTATTTTACTTTTTTTTTTTTTTTTTTAATTGGGGTTAAGTAACTTGCCCAAGGTCACACGGCTAGGTTTTTGTTTGCATGTGCATTGTGTCTGAGGTCGGATCCGAACTCAGGTCCTTCTGACTCCAGGGCCAACCCTCTACTCACTGCGCCACCTAGCCGCCCCTTTATTTTACTTTTTAACTGTTTTTTTTGTTTTTATATATTAATTTCCAATTTCATCCCTTTCCTTTTCCTACCCAGGAAAGCAAATCCTTATAATAAAGTAGGAAAAAAATGATGAAAGGGAGGTGCATTGCTTTGTCTTCTTATGAAATTCAACCTTAATCATTGTAAATACACAGTATTCAGTTGCCTTTAAAATTTTTTTGTTTTTTCCATTTATGTTGTTATAGTCATTGTGTATATTGTTTTTCTGGTCTTGCTTACTTTACTCTAAAATCAATTCATATAAGTCTTCTAATGCTTCCAATATTTTCACGTATCATACTTTGCTGTTCCCCAATCAGTGGGTATCTACTTTGTTTCTAGTTCTATGCTACTTCAAAAAGTGCTGCTTTCACTCTCATCACCTGTACAATGACTATCCAATAGAATCCAAATTAAGTTCTACTTCCTCTGAGAAACCTTCCTTAACTCCATTTCCCTGGGCTGAAACAACCTTCAGACCTCACATGACTTCTTGTTTAGTGATTCTTGTGTGTGTGTTTGTGTAAGTGTGTAATAATAATGGATATAATAGATACTTGGATTGCTATCTTACCCACCTACAGAAATTCCATGGGGGCAGAGACTGAGCTTTATTTTAAATTGTTTCATCTCTTTTCCTAGCATCTAGCATTGTTCTCTGAATACAGTAGATGCTTAATATTTGTTTTATGGTATTGACACGTAAGAATGCCCTCATCGGTAAGACAGAGGGAGTTTGCTGGTTTGGTCTCTTCATTTCCAGGCACGGGGACACAGCCTCTGCTTCTAAGGCCACTTTTGGATGATGAGTTTAGAGAATGTTTTGTAGATGGAGGCAGAACCACTGGGGCCAGTTTGGTCAGGGTGTTGTCTCCAAGGCCAGAGTCACTCTATCTCTTCATCAGTGACTTGGAAGCCAGAATGAATTCTGTTCATTATGTTTGCAGAAGGTGCTGCTAATGCTTGGAGAGATTGGGATAGATGTCAAAGTGACCTTGATAAAAGAGAGAAATGACTTCATAAAAACAATTTGAATTTCATCAGGGATAAGGTAAAAACAGGACTTGAGCATGGGGGGAAGAGGGAGAAAGGGCAAGGAGAGAACCAACTCCATTCTAGATAGTGTACAAAGGGATAGGTACAAAGTCTTTTGAAAGAGCTGGGTCAATTCTGGAGAGCAATTTGGAACTGTACCCAAAGGGGTATTAAAATGTATATCCTTTGACCTAGCAATACCACTTCTAGGGCTGTATCCCAGAGATCAAACAAGTGGGAAAAGGACCCACGTGTACAAAAATATTTATAGTAGCAGGCAAAGAATTGGAAATCAAGGGAATGCCCATCAACTGGGGAATGGCTGAACAAGTTGTGGTATATGAATGGAATGGAATACTGTTGTGCTATAAGAAATGAGAAGCAGATGGGTTTCATAATAACCTGGAAAGACTTGTACGAACTGATGCTGAGTGAGGGGAGCAGAACCAGGAAAACATTGTACACAGTTATAGACACATTGTATCTGTGATGACTAGTTTTGATAGACTTGGCTCTTCTCAGCAATGCAAAGTTCTAAGACAACTCCAAAAGACTCATGATGGAAAAGGCTCTCCACATCCAGAGAAAGAATTATGGAGTCTGAATGCAGACTGAAGCAAACTATTTGCTCTCTTTGTTTTGTTTCTTCTTTCTCGTGGTTCATTTCATTGGTTATAATTCTTCTCTACAACTTGACTATTGTGAAATTAAGTTTAATGTGAAGGTATATGTAGAACCTATGTTGGATTACATGCTATCTTGGTGGGGAGGAGAAAGAGGGGAGAAAACTTGGAACTCAAAAACTTGTGGAACTGAATGTTGTAAACTAAAAAATAAATAAATTTAAAAGTAAAAAAAAGAAAAGAAAGAAAGAGTTGGATGAGAGGGTCATAGTAGATCACAAGCTTTGTGACTTGTTCCTGTTGAATCTTAGAATTATAGAATTTCAAAGTTAATAGGGACCTCAAAGGTCATCTTGCTATACCTGAGCAGCAATCCTTTCTTACAGCATCCAAGATCCCTTATGAGGAATGGTCCTGCTTCTTCTTTTTTTTATTCTTTTTATTTTTCTTTAAGTATTTCCCAATTACATGTAATTTTTTTTAACAATCATTTTTTAAAATTTTGTGTTCTATATTCTTTCCCTACCTCTTTCCCCTCTCCCCTCCTTGAGAAAACAAGCAATTTTATATTGATTACACATATGAAGTCATGCAAAACATATTCTCATATTAGCCATATTACAAAAGAAAACACAAAAAAACCCCAATAAAAATGAAGAAAGTTTCTAAAAAAAAAAAGTGTGCTTCAATCTGCATTCTCTCCCTGGAGGAGGATAGCATTTTTCATCATAGGTCCTTTGGAATTATCTTGGATCATTGTCTTGATCAGAGTAGCTAAGTTTTTCATAGTTGATCACCTTTACAATATTGCTGTTAGTCCTGGTTCTGCTCACTCACTTTGTATCAGTTCATATAAGTCTTCCCAATTTTTTTCTGAAACAATCCTGCTCATCATTTCTTATAGCACAATAGTATTCTATCACTATCGTATATCACAACTTGTTTAGCCATTCGCCAACTTATGGACATCCCTTCAATTTCCAATTCTTTGCCATCACAAAAAGAGTGCTATAAATATTTTTATACATGTAAGTCCTTTTTCCTTGTCTTTGATATCTTTGGAATATAAAACTAGTCGTGGCATTGTTGGGTCAAAGGTGTGCACAGTTTTATAGCCCTTGGGCATCATTCCAAAATTTTCTCCAGAATGTCTGGACTAGTTCACAACTCCAGCAGCAGTGTCTAAATGTCCTAAAATTTCCCACATCCTCTCCAACATTTGTCATTTTCCTTTTTTGTCATGTTAGCCAATTAGATTGGTATGTGGTGGTATCTCAGAGTTGTCTGAATTTACATTTATCTAATCAGTTGTGATTTAGGGCACTTTTTCATGTGATTATTAAGACCTTTGATTTCTTCTTCTGAAAACTGCAAACATTTTGTCATTTTCCTTTTCTGTCGTGTTAGCCAAGTCTGATTGGTATAAGGCAATATCTCAGAGGTATTTGAATTTGCATTTATCTAATCAGTAGTGATTTAGAGCATTTTAAAAATGTAACTATTGATAAATTTGATTTCTTCTTCTGAAAACTACCTGTTCATATGCTTTGACTATTTATCAACTGTAGAATGGCTCTTGTTTTTATAAATTTGACTCAGCTCCCTATATATTTGAGAAATGAAGCCTTTATCAGAGAAACTTGCTGTAAAATTATTTTCCTAGTTTCCTGTTTTCCTTCTAATTTTGACTGCATTGATTTAGTTTGTGCAAAAAAATTTAATTTTATGTAATTAAAATTATCCATTTTATTTCTCATGATCCTCTCTCTCTTGTTTGGTCATAAACTCTTCCCTTTTTCTTACAGGTAACTTTTTCCATGTTCCCCTGATTTGCTTCTGATATCACCATCTTTATCTTAGTCATGTACCCATTTTGACCTTATCTTGATATATGGTATGAGATATACTTTCTGCCAAACATCTTTCTAGTTCTTCTAGAAATTTTTATCAAGTGTTGCATTCTTACTCCAAAAGTTTAGATCTTTGATTTATAAAACACTGGATTACTATGGTAATTTACTACTGTGTACCAAATCTATTCCACTAATCCACAACTCTATTTCTTAATCATTACTAGATTGTTATTAATAATTAGCATCTTGTAATACAGTTTGAAATCTGGTACTACTAGGCTACTTTCCTTATTTTTTTTTCATTGATTTTCTTGATATTCTTGACCAAAAAGTCAAGGTTCTTCCAGGTCAGTTTTGTTACTGTCTTTTCTAGCTCTATAAAATAACATTTTGATAGTTTGACTGGTATGGCACCGAAATAAGTAAATCAACTTAGGTAGAATTGTCATTTTTATTATATTGGCTCAGTATACCCATGAGCAATTAATATTTTCCCAATTGTTTAGATCTATATTTGTGTGAAAAGTGTTTTGTAATTGTATTCATATAATCCCTGGACTTGTCTTGGAAGGTAAATTTCCAGATATTTTTATATTGTTGGCAGTTATTTTAATGAACTTTCTCCATCTCTTGCTCCTAGGTTTTGTCAGGAGTATATAGAAATACTGATTATTTATGTGGGTTTGTTTTATATCCTACAACTTTGTTGAAATTGTTAATTATTTCAATTAGTTTTTTTAGTTGATTCTCTAAGTATACCCTCATATTATCTTCAAAGAATGATAGTTTTGTTTCTTTGTTACCTTTTTTACTTCTTCAATTTGGTTTTCTTATCTTTAGCTAGCATTTCAAGTACAATATAGAGTAACAGTGGGGATAATGGACATTCTTGTTTCACTCCTTATATTTTTGGGAAGGCTTCAAGTTTATACCTGTTATAGATAATGCTTGCTCTTGGTTTTAGGTAGCTATAACTTATCATTTTAAGGAAAGCTCCATTTATTCATAGGGTTTCTAGTGGTTGTTTTTTTTTTTAAATAGGAATGGATATTGTATTTTTTCAAAGGCCTTTTCTACATCTATTGAGATAATTATATGATTTTTGTTTTTATCATTGATATGGTGATAGTTATGCTGATAGTTTTCCTAATACTGAACCAGTCTTACATTCCTTAGTATAAATCCCACCTGATCATAGCATATGATCTTTATAAGATATTTGTGTAATCTTTTTGCTAGTATTTCATTTAAAAATTTTGCATCAATATTCATTAAGGAAATTGTTTTGTGGTTTTCTTTTTTTTTTTTTTTGTGGCTGTAAGGAGGACCATTCCTTTATTGGGACTGCTGGACAACATCTGAACAGCCATTCATGATCAGAATTCTCTGGTGGATGAAAACACTTTAAATAGGGTAGTAATGATACATGTAAAAAAGGGAAGCTCCGAGACCTCTCCTCCCAATAAATAAGGCAGCGAGCAGGTCACTCGTTGGTGGCCTTCTTGAGGTAGGCTATCAAGTCCTGCCTCTCGGCCTTCTTCTTGATGCCCGCAAAGATCATCTTGGTGCCAGGGATGTACTTCTTGGGGTTCTCCAGGTACTCCATGAGCGTGTCCTCGCCCCAGGTGATGCCTTTGTTCTTGTTGGCGTCCGTGTAGGAGAAGCCGGGGGACTGGCCGGTTTTGCGGCTGAAGAGCCCGTGCAGGTTGGGGCCGGTCTTGTGCTTGCCCCCCTTCACCGTGTGGCACTGGGCGCACTTCTGCATGAAGATCTTCTTGCCCTTCTCCACGTCACCCATGGTCAGTCCGGCTCGGTCAGCAGCACCGCGCTTGATGGCCTGCTCCTTGCACTCGCTCCGACTCGCACTTCCTCTCTTTTGTGGTTTTCTTTATCTGTTTTTCTCTCCCTGGTTTAGGTATCAAAAGCATATTTATGTCATAAAAGGAATTTGATAGGACTTCTTCTTTAGCTATTTTTTCAAATAGTTTACATAGTATTGGAATTAATTGTTCTTAAATGTTTTATAGAATTCACTTGTATATCTATCTAGTCCTCAGGATTTTTTCTTAGGGAGCTCATTGATGGCTTGTTGAACTTTTTTTTCTAAGATAAAGTTATTTATCATCTATTTCCTCTTCAGTTAATCTGAGAGGTTTATTTATTTATTTATTTTGCTTTTTGGAGGGGGGAAGGCAAGGCAATTGGATTTAAGTGACTTGCCCAAGGTCACACGGCAAGTAAGCCTTAAGTGTCTGAGATCCGATTTGAACTCAGGTTCTGCTGACTCTCTATTTACTGGCACTCTATTTACTGTGTCACCTAGCTGCCCCTGTAGTTTATATTTTATAAATATTTATCCATTTCAGTTAGATTGTCAGTTTTACTGGCATATAATTAAGCAAAATAACTTCTAATAATTGCCTCAATTTTATCTTCATTGGTGGTACATTCATCCTTTTCATTTTTGATACCAGTAATTTGGTTTTCTTCTTTGTTTTTTAAAATCAAATTAACCAATGGTTTATCTATTTTACTTTTCTCATAAACCCATCTCCTAGTTTCACTTATTAGTTCAATAATTTTTTTTACTTTCAATTTTATTACTCTCCTCTGACTTTCAGGATTTTCATTTTGGTATTTAGTTGGGGATTTTAAATTTGTTCTTTATTTTTTTTTTTTTGGAGGGCAATTGGGGATAAGTGACTTGCCCAAAGTCACACAGCTAGTGTGTCAAATGTCTGAGGCTTCATTTGAACTCAAGTCCTTCTGACTCCAGAGCTGGTACTCTATTCACTGTGCCACTTAGCTGCCCAATATGTTCTTTTTCTAGTTTTTTTATTTTCATTCTCAATTCATTTATCTGCTCTTTATCTCTTTTATTGATAGAAGCATTTAGAGATAAGCATTTCCCACTAAGTACTACTTTGTCGGCATCCCACAAATTTTGGAATGTTGTCTCATCATTTTCTTTTTTTTTTTTAAAGCAATTGGGGTTAAGTAACTTGCTCAAGGTTACACAGCTAGTCATTATTTATGTGTGGGTGCTCATTTTCTGAGGCCGGATTTGATCTCGGGTCATCCCAACTCCGAGGCCGGGGCTCTTACTCACTGCACCACCTAGCCGCCCCTTTAGGGCAATTGGGGTTAAGTAACTTGCCCAAGGTTACAAGGCTAGGTTTTTGTTTGTGTGGATTAAGTGTCGGAGGGCTCCGAACTCAGGTCCTTCTGACTCCAGGGCCGACGCTCTATTCACTGCGCCACCTAGCCGCCCCTCATCATTTTCTTTAATGAAATTATTGATTATTTCTATGATTTGTTCTTTGACTCATTCTTTAAGATTAAATTATTTAGGGGTGGGTAGGTGGCACAGTGATTAAAGCACAGGCCCTGGAATCAGGAATATATGAGTTCAAATATGGCCTCAGACACTTAACACTTACTAACTGTGTGACCTTGACCCTGCCTTTCCCCCTCCAAAAAGGGGAAAAAAGATTAGATTATTTAGTTTCCAGTTAACTTTTAATCTGTGCATCCATGGCCCTTTATTAAATGTAACTTTTATTGCATTGTGGTCTGAAAAAGTGCATTTAATATTTCTGCTTTCCTTCATTTGGTTGTGAGGTTTTTATGTTCTAATATGTGGTCATTTTTTGTGAAGGTACCATGTATAGCTGAGAAAAAGTTATACTCCTTTCTGTTCCCATTCAATTTTCTCCAGAGGGTTGTCATATCTATTTTTTCTAAGATTTTATTCATCTTTTTTACTTCTTTCTTACTTACTTTATGGTTATATTTATCTGGATCCAAGAAGGGAAAGTTGAGTCCCCTACTAGTATAGTTTTACTGTCTATTTCTTCCTATAACTCATTTTTTTCCTTTAAGAACTTGGATGCTATGCCATTTGTGTATATGTGTTTAGTAATGATATTTGTTGTCTATGATTCCTTTTAGCAAGATATAGTTTCCCTGCTTTTGTCTTTTAATTAAGTCTATTTTTGCTTTTGCTTTGTCTGAGATCATGATTGCTACCCCTGCCTTTTTTACTTTAGCTGAAACATGACAGATTCTGCTACAGTACCTTATTTTAACTCTGCCTGTGTCTCTCTGTTTCAAGTGTGTTTCTTGTAAGCAATATATTGTTGGACTCTAGGTTCTAATCCATTCTGCTATCCACTTTTGTTTCATGGGTGAGTTCATCCTATTCACATTCATAGTTATGATTATTAAGTGTGTATTTCCCTCTATCCAGATTTCTTCTGTTTTTCTCTCTTTTTATCCTATCCCTCTTCTGAAGTCTGTTTTGCCTAGGAATTTTCATTTTGAGATCTCTTTCAAGTAGTGTTCAGTGGATTCTTTCAGTTTCTTTTTTGTCCTGGTTTAAAGACATTTGGGCAGTTTTCCTTGCTAATTTCTTGAAAGATGATGTCTAGGCTATTTCTTTGATCATGGCTTTCAGGTAATCCCATAATTCTTAAGTAATCTCTCCTCAATCTGTTTTCCAGGTCACTTGTTTTTTCCGATGAGATATTTCACATTTTCTTCTATTTTTTCATCCTTTTGAGTTTGTTTTATTGTTTCTTGATATCTCATGGATTCATTAGCTTTCACTTACCCAATTCTGATTGTTAAGGAATTATTTTCTCCAGTGAAATTTTCTACCTCTTTTTCCATTTGGACAATTTTGCTTTTTAAGGAATTAATTCTGTTCTTCAGTGAATTTCTGTATTTTTTTCCATTTTGCCAATTTTGTTTTTTAAGGTGTTATTTTATTTATTTATTTGCTTTTTGGAGGGCAATTGGGGTTAAGTAACTTGCCCAAGGTCGCATGGCTAGGTTTTTTTTGTTTGTGTGCCTTAAGTGTCTAGCCGCCCCCTAGGTGTTATTTTCTTTGATATATTTTGTGACTCTTTTATCAAGCTCTTAATTATTTTCATAATTTTCATCCTTTGCTTTCTTTTTTTAACCTGATTTTTTTCTATCACTCTTATTTGATTTTGAAAATAATTTTTTTTTAGATCTTCCAGAAATTCTTGTATTCAATTCACATTTTTTTCCTGAGACTTTGCTTATAACTATTTTGACTTCATTGTCTTGTTCTGAATTTGTGTCTTATTCTTCCCACTCATCCTAGTAACTTTTTATGGTCTGGTTCCTTTTTTGTTGTTTGCTCATTTTCCTATTTTTTTGATTTAGAACTTTATGTTAATGTTGAACTCTTTTCTCCACATTATGAAGGGGTCTCAAACTAGGCTTTGTCATATTGCTGTTTTCAGAGCTACTTGTATAGGTTTAGAAGTTTTCAGTGCTTCTAAGCTAGTATTATCTGGGGAGAGATGAGGTCATTGTTTTCCTGATCTGCACTCTAGTCTTTACCCAGGAAGGGCCCTGATCCTTTGGGATTGCAGTCAGTACTGCTCCTCAGGGCCCCTGCTCCCATGAGACCAGAAATAATACTATTCCTTATGGTCCCTGATCTTTTGGGACCAGAAGTGATACTGCCCCTCTAGACAGAAAGTGCTCCTTTCTACCCTTGAACTAAGATCCGGAAGTGGGTGTAGCCAATGGAATTGTCAAGCACTGTCAAGCCCTATGCCCAGTGCTAGCATAGGGCTCCCCTATAATCTCTTTCTGACTAGTTGCCAGGTCCCCTTACCATCTTTAGCTTGAGAACTCCTGAAACTGCTTTTGTTTCTGTCACCACCACCTAGTTGCACCACTAGTGTTTCATCCACATGGGCTCCAACTCAGCCAGTATCATAATGAGTTGGCTGTCCACTAAAGCTCCAGTTCTTTTTCACACAAACTTTGTCCTAGCTGTATCTCACCTATACTGTTCTTATGCATATAACTATGTAAGCATTTCCATTAAATTTCAGCATGTTAGATTTGGCTGATTGTTCAAAACCGATTAGATTTGTTTTGGAAATCAGTTTCATTCAAATTGTTAGCTTTTGGTTTTTAAAAACATTTCATTCTTCTTGATATTTTAAAATTTGTTATCATTATTTCTTAACATATCTTTACTCTATCCCTTAACTAACAGGGTTTGTGACAAAGATTAAAGAAAGAGAAAAAAAGCAGTTTAACAAAACCATCGATCATATCTCACAGAATACATAATATTCTATACCCATAGTCTCCCATCTCTGCAATAATATAGTTTCTCAGCTCTTCTTTGATAATCATAATTACACAGTATTTCCTCTGTCTCTTTCATTCATTCTTTCCCCTCATTTACATTGTTGTAATCATTTCAGTATATTGTTTTTGTAGTTCTGCTTATTTCATTCTGCATCAGTTCATTTAAGTCTCCCTATGCTTCTTTGAATTTTTTGTTTATTGTTTCTTATGGGGCAATAATAATCTATTCAATATATTTATGTACCGTGATTTTTTTTTACCATTCCCCAATTGATGGACATCTTTTTTTCTAGTTCTTTGCTTCCACTAAAAGGACTGCTATGAATATTTTGGTAGAGATAGGACCTTTCTTTCTGTCTTTGACTTCTTCAAGTACATGACTTGTAGTGGGATCTGTGGGCCAAAGGGTATGAATGTTTTACTGACTTTTTAAAAATCAGAATTCCAAATTTCTTTCCTGTCTTTACAGTTGTTTTTTTTTTTTAAGGAGGAAGGCAAGGCAATCAGTTTAAGTGACTTGCCCAAGGTCACACAGCTAGTAAGTGTCAATTGTCTGAGGCCAGATTTGAACTCAGGTCCTCATGACTCCAGGGCTCGTGCTCTATTCACTGTGCCACCTAGCTGCCCCTAGAATTTATTTATTTGTTTATTTATTTATTTTTTGAGGGCAATTGGGATTAAGTAACTTGCCCAAGGTCACACGGCTAGGTTTTTTGTTTGTGTGTGTTAAGTGTCTGAGGCCGGATCCGAACTCAGGTCCTTCTGACTCCAGGGCCAGCACTCTACTCACTGTGCCACCTAGCCACCCCTAGAGTTTATTTTTAATGTATTTTTTAAAGAAACTGATGTGTTCCTGGGATTGAGGCAGTGGGATAAAAAATTGATAAACACAAAAAGCAACATTCAAGGTTTGGTGAAAAGAGCCTTTAGATTGGGAATCAGAAGGAATAAATTCTGGTCCCAGCTATGCCACTTATGATCTAAGTTACAAGACCTTGAATAAATTTCTGCTCTCTGAACTTCAGTTTGTAAAATCAGGCAGTTATACTAGATGGTCTCTGAGGTCCTTTGCACCTCTGTCATTATTTGACTAAGATTTGATAACTATGAAGTACTTAAATGCATGGGGAAGAGGGTCCATATTCAAGGAATTTTCTGACCCTAGAAGGGCAAAGAACAGCATTCTTAACCAGCAGTCTGTGGACTTCTAAAATATTTTTATAATTATTTCAATATCCTATTTCTTATTTTATGCTCTTAAAAAACACTATTCTGAAAAGAGGGCTGTAGGTGTCATCAGACTGCCAAAAGATCCATAATATGAAAAGGGTTCTACAACATCTCGCACTGTTTATCAAGATAAGGTCAAAATGGGTACATGATTAAGACATAAAGGGTGATATCATAAGCAAGTTAGGGGAGCATGGAAAAAGTTACTTGTAAGATCTATGGAAAAGGAAAGAGTTTATGACCAAACAAGAGATAAGTAAGAAAGGATCATGGGAAGTAAAATGGATAATTTTGATTACATGAAATTATTTTTTTTTGCACAAACTAAATCAATACAGTCAAAATTAGAAGGAAAACAGGAAACTGGGAAAATAATTTTATAGCAAGTTTCTTTGATAAAAGGCTCATTTCTCAAATATATAAGGAACTGAGAGTCAAATTTGTAAAAATAAGAGCCATTCCCCATTTTCCCCAGTTGGTAAGTAGTCAAAGGATATGAGCAGACAGTTTTCAGAAGAAGAAATCAAAGTTATCAATAGTCACATAAAAATACTCTAAATCACTAATTAGATAAATACAAATTAAAACAACTCTGAGATACTACTACACACCTATCTGAGTGGCTAACATGACAGAAAAGAAAAATAACAACTGTTAGAGGGTATGCATTGTTGGTGGAGTTGTGAACTAGTTCAACCATTCTGGAGAACAATTTGGAATGATGGCTCTAAAACTACACAACTTTGACCTAGCAGTATCTCTACTAGGTTTGCATCCCAAAGAGATCAAGGACAAGGGAAAGGGACCTATATGTACAAAAATGTTTATAGCAGCTCTTTTTTGTGGTGACAAAGGATTGCAAATTGAGGGGATGTCCATAAGTTGGGGAATGGCTAAACAAGCTGTGGTGTCTAATAGTCATGGAATACTGTTGTGCTATAAGAAATGATGAACAGGATGGTTTCAGAAAAACCTAGGAAGATTTATATGAACTGATGCAAAGTGAAGTGAGCAGAACCAGGAGAACATTGTACACAGAAACAGCAATATTGTAAGGATGATCAACTTGTGAAAGACCTAGCCACTCTGATAAAAAAAAATATACATCCTAGACAATTCCAGAGAACTCATGATGAAAAATACTATTCACCTCCAGAGAGAACTGATGAACTCTGTGTACAGATTGAAGCATATTTTTTCACCTTATTTTTTTTACATTTTTTTGTCCAGCATAGCTAATATAGAAATATATTCTGCTTGATTTCACATGAATAATTGATAAATGCTTGCTTTCTCAAGATTGGGGGAGGGACAGGGGAAGAAAGAGAATTTGGAACTCAAAAGAAAAAAATGAATGTTAAAAAATAACAAATATACACCAACAAGCAAAATAAAATCATTAGAGGCATCATTGGCTCCTATTTCACTGCTCTTTAGACCATTCTTATTTGATAGCTCTTATTTGGTCAAGAGCAGTGTGGGCAAATGAGCAAATGCCTAGGTGTTATTAGTTTTGGCTTCTAGGTCTAGCTTTCACACTAATTAGTTGTATGACTTTGGGTAATTCACTTAAATTTATATTTGTTTTTTAAGTTTAAAAAAAAAAAGCCCTGTTCTAGAATCTGGGGTGTGTGAGTCTTCACTGCCAACACTCTTTGTCCTGTAGTGCTGATGGAACCTGGAAGAGAAATTTTTGTTCTGTCTTGTGACCCATCCCCCTTCAACCTCTTTCAAGGTCAGAGGTCACTGCTGACCACCCACCTACCTTTCCCTACCATCTCTGGGCTTAGCTGGCATAGTAGTTGGGCCTCTGCCCTAGTTCCTTCACCAGTGAGCACACTTCTGGGCTTGTTGCATTCAGCTTGCAGCAGCTGAACTGACCTTTGGTTACCCCTGCAGTGCTGGGAGCACTGTCTCCTGGCACTGCCAGGAATATGGGCAGCACATGTCTTGTGCATTGGCAGAGAAAACTGACTACATCTTTGGCCAGGAGGTATGTAGCTCCCCATGGATCCCCAGGAGGAACGTGGACATGGGTGATCCCAGGAATGAGAACTAACATCATACTGCCCATCCCTTTTGTCCAGTGGGGATAACTCCTTTATCCCTTCAAACTCCCCATTCCCATGGATTTCCTTCCTGTGGTGACTGCCTTTCATGCTGTGTGCTCCAGACTTACTCATCTGGGCCTTGGCATTCCTTGATCAGTGCCAATTTAAATAGCAGGGCACTGCCCACCAATAACTAAGTTATACCCACAGTACATGCTCTGGGTCACTGCCAAGGCAACCTTCCTTTGGCTCCTTCTGTAACCACCCCCCTACAACTTTCCCCTATGGAATCTCTAGCCTTTAAAGGCATCTTTCTGCCTGCCTGACCTGGTGCAGTCCCCAGGGCTGGAGAAGATTCCCCTCTGAGAGGGGAATGGTAGAATTTGGCTAGGAACCTTATTATTGGGAGCTACCTATCAGAAAATGATGTATGGTTTTACTGCCCATGCTTTCAGGGCTGGTAACAAGCCTTTTGTTGTGGAGGGCATCTTGGGAAGGACATTGGCTAGTGCTGTGGTGTGTAGGGGACAGGGAGCATAAGGTGGGGAGCACAGAGAATAAAATGAGGACAAATTTGAGCAAAAGGGAAGGGCTGGAGCTGAGGCAAAGACCTAAGGCCTGAGTACCACCTCACAGATCTATCTGCCTGGGTCCCAGTGGGAGCCCAACCTTAGCTGCCCTTGATTCAATTTAATTAACTTCCACAAGCATTTCTTTCATACTTGCCAAGTACCAGGCAATGAGCACAACCTGAAGATAAAAAGACAAAAATTAAACAGTTTTTACCCTCAAAGAACTTCCTTTCTATTGAGAAGCTTACATTCTTAGGTAAGGGCCCTCAATTCCTCCCTGCTGAGCATAAAGGTATACCTGGAGGGTGGAAACTTGGGTCCGTTTCCTGGTCCATCTCATTGGTTAATAGATCCAATCTAGTCCAATTTTCTCATTTTACAGATGAGGAAATTGAGTCATAGGGAAGTTAAATGACTTGTCCAATGTCTCACAGGGAGTAAGCATCAGGGGTGGGATTTGAACCAAGGTCCTTTGACCCCAGTCAGACTTTTCTACAGTACTGTTGGATACCATGCAAGTCCAGGCTCCTTTTTGAGTCTCAGCTTTTCTCTCTGTGTCATGGAGAGAACCCATATCCAGCTTGGAGACTCTCTTTTGAGGGACCAGTGATATTTGGGGAGAACACTTCTGGAAGTTAGGTAGGGGGGAAGCTTTATTCATATCAGATTAGAGGAGGTGATTGCCAGTCAGTATTCCTAGATCCTATTCTGTTTCCCATGACTCAAAACCATACCACCCTCCTCACCTCATACTGGAACACCCTCCCCTTCCCCAGCTCTGTTCAGCCAACATGGAGTTAGGAATATATTGATAGGCAAGGGGGTTCTCAAGTATCACAGCAGCTCTGTCCTCGGTTACATTGAAGCTATGCTTTCCTTCCACTGCCTCTATCCCACATCCACCCTCACCCCTCAGTATAACAATCCCAGGGAAAATTTCATCCTCGACTCTTCTCATTCTTCTTTATCTGAATCCTGTATCTTGGACCTTGGAGATAAGGGTTTCTGGAGGTGGCTATTCTTACTTTTCCTTTCTCTCTGTCCATAGTGGGTTCTGGCCTTCGAGATCTTCATCCCCCTCGTTCTCTTCTTTATCCTCCTTGGGCTGCGGCAAAAGAAACCTACCATCTCAGTGAAAGAAGGTGAGGTAGAGGCCATTGGCTGGGGTTGGGGGGAGGGTGCTGGAGAACAACATTGAAAAATGACAGGCTTCAAATCATGACTCAGTCACTTATCACCTAGGTGACTTTAGGTAAGTCATTTAACCACTCTTGGTTTCCTCATTTATAAGATAAAATGGTTGAATTGGGTGAATCCAATGGGAAGGAAAGAGTATACCCCACTCATAATTTAGCCTATCACAGAGCAGGGTAGATGATATATCTGAGAGGGGTAGGGGGGTGCTGGAGAGGGGGAAGCCTAAGAAGACAGCGAAGGGGTTTGGGACAGGGAAAGGAGGGAGGGATTGGGGAGGGAAAGATATTCAAGATGTGAGGAGATCCAGGGAGTCCTAGGAGGTGGGGAGAGATGGTGTCTTCATCATGTCTATTCATGTAACGGTGTATTTGCATGTCTATTCCATGTATGCACATGTGTGCATGTGTGTGCACACAGGAACTTGTATTTCAGCCTCTCCTCAGCCTGGGCCCAGGTAATGAAGTGGACATGGCCAAGCAGGCTGCCTGCTGGAGGAGTTGTCTTCGGGTCACCACCATTTGCTTTGCATTCAAGGGCTAAGATGCCCCTGCCTCAGCTTCCTCACCCCCCATTCACCATTTTTTTTTGTGTGTGTTTGGTTCTCTTCTCCCCTCCCCCACCTCCATTCTCTCATGCATGTTCTCTCCTTTTCTTCCTTCTGCATTTCTGTGCCCGTCTGAACCCCTTGCATGACCAGTCTGTAAGTTCTAACCTCTCTCTGCCCCCTTCCTTTCCAACAACCCCCTTAGTAGTCTGGGAAATGGCTGATAGGTTCCTGGCTGCTTTTCTGATTCCTCTTCCCACCCTTCTGTTTGCTCTCCCCTCTTTAGGGCTCTGGGATAGTTCTGGTGGGCTAGGCGGGGTGTCCCTCTTGGGAAGGCAGGATGTTAGTGTTTCCCACCGGTTAGCTTGGGCACTTCTGCTGCTTGCTCATCTCACCTTTGCTTCCTGGTTTGTACAATTTCTTTGTTAATACCTTGGTTTCACCCAAGATCCAAGGAAGGCAGGCTTTGGGGAGGCAGACTCAGTTTTTCGCCTTCTCTGCACTAGGCTCCAGCCCTGTGCAACTATGTCAGGTCTAGGAGAGCTCGTTCTTTACCCAGGAAAAGCAATGAAGTATCAATACAAGGAAATATAATTCAGTTTTTAGTTTGTAGCAGGGGCCCCAGGGAAGGCATTGCAGGACTGAAGGAAAGTCCTTAGGTTGTTAAAAAACATCCTGCCCTGGGACCTTGGATTATCTATTTCTATCAGTTCCCTAGGGGGAGCATCCCCTTATACTGGGGTCATGAATTGGTCACAGAAGTAGTCAGGCAATGGACTCTCCAGACAGGCCCCAAAGCTAGGTTGGTTCCTTTTTTCTTCTTATCAGGTAATGGGGTAGATGTTCCACACCGAGGTGGGGAAGGGAAGGGGAGTACTCTTGGGCATCATTATCCCCCAGGTGATAACTTCTGTGCTTGAGGGGGGAAGGGACCTAGGCCAATTTCCATCTAATTTTCCTAGGTTGGCCTAGCTAAACCTCACTGAAGAGCTAGCTCTCTCTTAGTAAGGGCTAGTTTGGGGTTGGGGCCTACCTGAGTCTCTTTTCCTCACCCCCTTCCCTACTCAGTCCAATCTCCATTAGGGGTTACCCCCTCCTGGGTCCTGATCCCCTATAACCATGGGCTTCCTGAGGGGCTTATCTGAAATAGCTGCATTGCTCAGATGAGAGAAAAAAAATTTGGGTAGAAGTTTGCAGGGAGATAAGATGATTCCCCCCCCCCCCTCCTCAAGAGTAGAAGAATACTTGAAAGGGAGGGAGGGGTGGGAGCAAGAATCCTAGGGTAAGGGATGGGGGCCTTGGTACATATCCATTGCACACTATCCTAGGGCTAAAGGGAGGCAGCTTTTCCCTCTTACACCCTCCCTCCAATTCTTCCCTATAGACTGTGGGGCTTGGCTGAGGGAGGGGACATGGGCTTCTATTGATAAACTGCATTCACTGCTCAGCTAATTAGTCAGCCTGAGAAGTTAGAAGTCACTGTGTACCCCTAGGACATATCTGCTGGCTTGTTCCCCAAGAACCTAGGATGTCTCCTGTACTAACTTACATTGGCCATGCCAAAACAACAGGGTCACCCCTGACTTCCTGACATCCTGTGGAGGGTGGACCACCACTTATACTGGGAGGTAAGGGCTTCCCTTGGGCCATAAGCCCTTTGACTTCTGACTTGTACTGGCTGTGCCTGAAACAACTTCCTGGCCCCAATCTCTGACTTAACCTGCTGTACTGCTCTGGGCTGGACATTCTATCTCTACGTCCCTATCTCTATCTCCTCCTCTCTCTTCTCTCTGTCTTTCTCTCTGTGACTCTTTCCTCTTTGTCTGGCCCTTTTTCCTGGTGTCTCTCTCCTCTCTCCTCTGCTCTCTATCTCTGTTTCTCTTTCTGTGTCTCCCTTTCTCTTTTCTACAAACTCTCACTTCTCCCCTGTCCTCCTCATCTCTCTCCTCCCTTCCTAGCATACTACACAGCATCGCCCCTCACCTCGGCGGGCATCCTGCCTGTTATGCAGTCCCTTTGTCCCGATGGCCAGCGGGATGAATTTGGCTTCCTCCAGTACTCAAACTCCACGTGAGTACCTACTGCCAGAGTCTGTGTCCCTCCCCGGGCTTGCTCCCAGAGGTCACCTATTTCCACTAGCCTTTGAGAGTCTCTCCTTGTCTGGCACTGCCTGTGTCTGGGAAATGTCCCCATACCAGTTTTCCTCCCCAATGTCCTACATCCAGGTCCTAACTGAAAAAAAAGTGGGTAACTAGTCAGGTGCTGTTTCCACAGGGTGACCCAGCTCCTAGAGCAGCTAAATCGGGTGGTAGAGGAGAGTAACCTGTTTGATCCTGCAAGGCCCAGCCTTGAGGAGGAGTTGGAATCTGTCCGAAGTCATCTGGAATCCCTTAGCAGTGGCCCTGGGACCTTGGAAAGCCATTTTGACAATCAAGCAGGTGGGCCTCTGAACCCGTGGATTATGGAAATCAGAGATAGGATGTCTGGGTTCTTAGACCCATCCCCCCCAACCCAGGGAAACATGAGTTAACATTTTTCACTCTTGGTGCCTCAGTTTTCCCATTAGTCTGATGGTGGTAAGTACTTAGAAACCCTGAGATAAGTGTAGTGTGATAGAAAGAACATTGAATATAGATTTGGAAAATCTGGATAAAAATTCCAGCTTTTCCCAGTATAACCTCGAGCAAATTCACATGGTGACCTTAGTCTGACAACTCTGACAAGATCACCCTGTGTGACCTTGGTCAAGTTACTTTCTCTGGGCTTCATTTTCTTCAATACAAAATGCTGGGGTTGGACTAGTCAAGGAGACTTGCTCAGTATTGAAGACCTGTCTAGAAGGGGGCTGGTTCTGAGGACACACCTTCATCTCTAGCTCCTCTGTCCAGGATGATGGGTCTTCCCACAGAGCAGTCCTGTCTTTTCCTCACTGTTTAGTGTCCGACTTCACTCTGGGTTCAGCGGCCAAGGACAGGCAGGAGTTCTACCGTTTCCTTTCCCAGAATTTGTCCCTGTCCAATGATACCACAGAGATGCTATTGGGTTCCAAGGTCAACCTACATGAGGTGAGTGGCTGGTGGGGAGAAGTGGGGGACTGGGGTTGGCCAGGAATTAGGATTGAGTTGCTGACCCAGAACATGGACTGATTTGTCTGTTACTGGATATAGAGAAGCATGAAGTAAGATACTTGCCTTCAAAGAGTGTATGGGAACAAGGCATATGATCTATTTATAGGAAGAACTTTCCCAGCCCCCTTACAGCCATCCCACATGGACAGCCCATCCTAGAGAAAGTGGGCTGTATGGAAGCATTCCCAGCTTGGGCTATGGCTTGCATGTAGCTGGCCCAAGGCTTCAATGTGGGGCTGTACTTTAGATCTGTACCCCATTCTTAGCACAGTGTCTGGACTATAGTGCTTAATAAATGTTTATTCCTTCCTTCCTTCCTCCTTCCTCCCTCCCTTCTCCCCATGGCAGGTCTATAGGCTACTCTTTGGTCCTTTGCCTACCTTGACAGAGGGAATGTTGTCAAAGAAGGGAAAGGAACCCTGGGTCCATTCAGGGATTGGTGAAAAGAAGTTCCGACTGGAGGTGAGGTTCCCCACTCCAAAACCAAGATGTGAAGGTCTGTGAAGTGGGAAGGGTAAGAGGGTATGAGGAAAGCCTGCTAGTGACCCTAGGCTTCAGGGATTAATGGGCATGGTGAGGAATAGGATGGTATCAGCAAGTGTGATTGGGTGTGTTTAAGTTCGGACTTATTTAGGCATCACTTCAGATTAAGGCAGGGAGGTGTGGGGAAGCTGGAGCAGGGAGAAGCAGATGAATCTAGCTAGAAACTGCTAAGAGCTAGGGAAAAGGCAAAAATGTGTGTTCTATCCAAGGAAGGCATAGGAGAGGTAAAGGAGGAGATACATAGAGCCTGGGGATACAGAGAAGATATGCTTCCTAGGGGGAGCTGTTCTTTGAACCCCTATGCTCTCCTCTGTTCTGGGATTTCTCCCCTTCTCCCCCTCCCCCAGGATGGCCTCCCAGGCAGCTGGCGAGACCTCGAAGAAGGACTAGTGCCCCATGCCCTACAGGAACCTACTCACCATGCCAACAAGCAAGCCGTATTTCGCCTTCTGTCCCAGGCTCTGGGCCTGGCTGGTCCTCCCCTGGAACACCCTGAGGCCTCTAGTCCCCAAGCCCTGGTCAAAGAGATGGAGGTGAGGGGCAAATATGAGAATGTGAAACAGGAGTGGAATTAGGAGTTCATGGGGCCTATCTCTGCTGCCACCAACCCTGCCCTCTCCCTCTTCAGGAATTGTTATTGGCACCTAAATTACTAGAACAATTGACATGTGCACGGGGCTCAGAGGAACTGAGCCAGATTTTGACAGTGTCTGAGAGCCAGAGGGAGCGGCTGCAGGCTTATCGAATGGCTGTGTGTAGTGGACAAGCTGCAGCAAGAGCTCAGCGTTTCTCCCGCCTGGCTTCTGAGCTCCAGGACCAGCTGGATATACACAAGATTGTCTCACAGGTGAATGCACAGAGTGGGGAGAGGCTCTGAGATTTCCTCTCCTCTCTGATGCCCTGAGGCCAGGAGGGGAGGAGGAGATCTTTACTGAAGACCAAGAATCCTAGTGCTTCTTCTTACTTTGGTTACACTGGCCATATGTCCAGTCCCTTCCCTTCTTGGTGCCTCAGTTCCCCCCCCAACTTATCCAAAAGTGCCTATTAGTTGAATGTTTAGAAATTTGGGGTCAAATATCTTTTGAATTCATGTGGGGAATTTTCCCCCCTTTTTTACTCAGGGCAGATATGATTCTGACATGTACAAATGACCATGAAGTGACTAATTTGGTTGGAGAAAGAATATTGAGAGAAATAAGGCTGAATAAATATATTGGGACTAGATCATGAAAAGCTTTGACAGCCAAACCTGAAGACTTTGACTATTTTTTAGGAAACAGGGATTCCTTATAGGTTTTGGATAGAGGAAGGCAATGGCTGTTAAGAAATCAGATTATTCTGGTGGCCTGTGTAGAGGGGGTGATAAAAAGCAAGGAAACCAATTGTGGCTGTTATCCTTTATAGAAGTTAGAGGGCATGAGCTTGGACTAGGGTTAGACTACATATCAGATTGGAGAGATAATGGGAAATTAAGAGGATTTTTGTGGGTGATCGACTAGGGATGAGTTAAGGAAATTATGGGGTTTGAATCTGGTAGGGTGGTGACACTTTCAGTAGTGGGTCTGGAGAGGTGGTTTGGGTAAAATGTTGAGTTTGATTTTAGACATAGATCCTGCTAGGAGAAACCCCACTTCACTATCTAGTTTTTGAATTTCCTTTTCATTAATGTTCGGGAAATACTTTTTATCATTCCTTTGCTATATTTATATATATGCCCTTGCTATATAGCCTGCAGGTTCATTCTGCATGAGGGGAGGGATGAGCACAGGATGCTTAGGGGGAGGACCAGCAGATTGGGGCTGGGGCTAAGCCAGTCTTAGGGGCTAGTTGGGGGAAGTGGAGAGCTAGAATAGTGACTGGGAAAGAGCTGGGGATTTTGACAGCTGCTGAGGCTGGACTTGGAGCAGGGGTGTGCTGGACAGTGTTACATTTTCAATGTGAGCATTTACACCTTGGAAACTGGCAAATTCTACAAACCAGGGCTGCTTGATTTATTGTTTCATTAATTGTCTAGACTAAGGAAAGTAATGGAAAAAAATGTTAATAATACAGATTAAGTGTAAAGTATTTCCTGGGAACATTTTTATGTGGTTTTTTTTTTTCCCAGAGAGCTTGGCTATTAAACATTTACCAGCAGCACACCGCTGACCTGGTTTGAAATGAAACTGGAATCCAGAGGGGGAGCAAGGGGAGGCTAGTGTGTAGTCCCAAATCTTTCCTTCCCTTTCCTTCATATTTTTCTCCATTCTCCTCCTTCCTTCCCCACAGCTCCACTTAGAGGCAGTGAATGGCCCAACCACTCAGAGGAGGTCCAGGCTACAGGTGCTGCTTGGGGACCTGCTAGGTGTCGAGAAGGTGCTTCGGGATGTTGATGTTCTATCTTCCCTGGCTCGCCTACTCCCCCAGGGTGCCTGTGCTAGCCGGGCCCCACCACAGACTGCCAACGGCACCGGCTGGGCCACCAACGCCACAACCACCACCACTGGCAACACCACAGCGGAGGATGGGGAAGGCGAGGGCGAGCTGGGAGGGGATGGTCTGCATGGAAAGTGCTCTGCCTTTGTGCAGCTCTGGGCCGGTTTGCAGCCCATCCTCTGTGGGAACAACCGGTATGGGGGCCAGAAGAGGGGATCTGGGGCCAGGGTGGGGCCCACTGTTTATGGGAATAACAAATTGGGCAGGTGTCAGGAAAGCATAGTTTGAGTCCTTGTTCTGCAGATTACTATCTTGTGTGACCCCACCCAGGCCAGTCTCTTGGCTGCCAGGATCTGGCTTTCCTAATCCATTCAATGAGAGGGTTGATTGATATTTCCTAGAAGACCTTTGCAGGGCTAATGTTCTGATTCTCTAGGATGGCAGCAGGGCTTGGCAAGAAGCAGGCATGAGAGCTGGGTTCCCTGTGGCCAGAGATGGGGGCTGGAGCAAGAGCAAGGGAGAGGGAGGGCCCCAGGATGGGGAGTAGGACAGAGCTCCTGAGTCCAGCATGGGCTGGAAGGGAGCTAAGGGAAGCTGGGCTGGGAGACAACGCTCTTCTCCTTTCATCTCCCCCAGGACCATCGAGCCCGAGGCACTGAAACAAGGCAACATGAGCTCCCTGGGCTTCACAAGTAAAGAACAGCGGAATTTGGGGCTTTTGGTGCATCTCATGACCAGCAACCCCAAGATCTTGTATGCGCCTGCAGGGACAGAGGCTGATAAGGTTATTCTGAAGGTATGGGGGAACAGGGCAGAAGCATAGGTCCATGGGGTTGGGGTATAGACTGGGGAGTAAGGAGGGGAAGGGAGGAACTCTGCTCATCCAGAGGATGTGGAGCCTGGCTTATGGCCCCCATCATCTGGTGGCCAAGAAATATGTCTCCTCCTCCCCCCTGCAGGGCATCATGGGCCTTCTGTTGCCATTCCACACAGCCCCTCTACTGTCCACTCTTGCCCTGCTGGGGGTAGAGGGATCCCCCCAGGCTGAGATAACCTTCCTTGCCTTTCTTCTTCCTCTCTCCTCATTCTTCCCCTTAGGCAAATGAGACCTTTGCTTTTGTGGGCAACGTGACCCATTATGCCCAGGTCTGGCTCAACATCTCAGCTGAGATCCGACGCTTCTTGGAGGAGGGCCGCCTTCAGCAGCATCTCCACTGGCTGCAGCAGGTGGGGGGAAAGGACAATAGAGTACTGACCCTGGGGCCCCACAGCCCTTATTGCCCTATCCTGCCTGGGCTTCATTAAAATCTCTTGCCTGTTTCCAGGCACCTCCACCAGAGGGCATTCTCCCCCTTCACCAAGACTCTGGACTCCTGAAACTAAGCCCAAGTCAAATCCTGAGCATGTAGGTCTTACATTAATGTGGAGATGCCATCACAGGGTAGTGGAGTGGGCCCTGGCTTTGGAGTCAGAAGGCCTGGGTTAAAATCTGCACTCCACCTCTCCTTTGGCCCTCTAGGATTCAGCTCCCCCAGGTGTGAAACAAAGATGTTGGATTAGATGATCCATCTTGGATTTTCTCTAAACACCCACTTTTTCTATCGTATTTTCCTTCCTTCTCAGACTCTATCAGAAGTGCAGCTGTAAACCCAATTGTCTTGTATTCTTCTGTTAGAGTCCGTACTAAGCTATCTCTTCCCAATTCTTTCCTCTAGTATATGACTGACCTACAACAGCACCCCGAGGCCCTGAACCTGTCTGAGGGTGAGCTACCGCCAGCCTTCCGGGATCACAACTTCTCCTGGCCCAATGCCTCAGCCCTTCTGCAGCAGCTGGACACCATCGACAATGCTGCCTGTGGCTGGATCCAGTTCATGTCCAAGGTCAGGGGAAGGATAGGGGTCTGAGCTGTCACTCCTTCTGTGGAGAACCCAGGAATGCTGGTCTCCTAGACTGAATCTAAGAGAGTTTGGGGGGTGGGGAAGAAGGGAATTCAGGCTCTAGCTAAGGCTCCTGCCACGGGAAGTTCTCAGATTTGGACAGTATAGGCACAGTGGTGCTGCCTGGGGCTACTAAGTGGTGCAGTGGATAGATGCTTGGGCCTAGAGTCAAGAAGACCCGAGTTCAAATTCAGCCTCAGACAGTAAGGAGCTCCTGTGTGACCCTGAGCAAGTCATGAGACTCTAAACCTTGGTTTCCTCATCTTTAAAATGGGAATTATAATGATATTAGCACCTACCGAATAGGATTATTGTGAGGCTCAAATGAGATAACATACATCAAGGACTATATAAATGCTACCTCATCTGTCTCTAGCTCAGGTTTTAAATTAAGGGCATCTGTGGGCTGCTGGGTGCTTGGTGTTCTCTTTCTATGACTGGGCTTAGGATCCCCTTCCAGAACTTTTGACAGTGCTTCCTGCCTCACAGGTGAGCGTGGATATCTTCAAAGGCTTCCCCGATGAGGAGAGCATTGTCAACTACACCCTTAACCAGGCCTACCAGGACAATGTCACTGTGTTTGCCAGTGAGTCTGGTCCCTGCCTCCAGAATCCTGGTTCTGCCAGGGCCCTCCTCGCCCCCTTCAAATTTCAGGCCCTTTGAATCTTGACCCCTCTAAGATTCTCTGCTCCCCTCTCCATTCTCCCTATCCCAGTCTTGAGTTCTGTTCTTCCTCTTTGTTATTGGTGGTACGTGCTTTCAGACATCATTTTCCTAATATATCCCATTCCTCTCCTCCTCCAGCACAATCTTCTCTTCCTTCCTTTTGGTTTCCCACTGTCCTTCCCTCCTTCTACCCCTACCAACCATGGTTTTCCTTCTCTCTGATTCTGGCCTAGTCTCAGACCCTAATTCCTCCCTCCTCTTATTCCACATGGTTTTCCTCTACTTAGACCCCAGCCCATTCTAAGCTGACAGCCCTTCATTTCTCACCATCTCCCTCCCACCCCCATCATAGGTGTGATCTTCCAAACCCGCAAGGATGGTTCCCTCCCACCCCATGTGCTCTATAAGATCCGGCAGAATTCCAGCTTCACTGAGAAGACCAATGAGATCCGCCGGGCCTACTGGAGGCCTGGCCCCAACACTGGGGGACGATTCTACTTCCTCTATGGTTTTGTCTGGATTCAGGGTGAGACCCCCTTTTCTGGGAAGACAAGGAAGCAGGTGGGGAGACACCTCTAGATCAAGAGACACCTACCCAAACCCCTCATCCTTTTTGTCCCCAAGCTTTCAAACCTCTTAACTCGGGCTTCCTGGAAAGGGGATCCTTGAGTTGTGGTAGGTCCCCCATGAACCCTGACATTGTTCATTTCTACCTCACCCCCTAGACATGATGGAACGAGCAATAATTAACACTTTTGTTGGTCATGATGTGGTGGAACCGGGAAATTATGTGCAGATGTTCCCGTACCCGTGCTACACGAGGGATGAGTAAGTGAGGGGAGCTGTCCTGGTCCCAACCAGCTCCAACATCAGAAATTTTCAGGGGAGGTGGAGGAGATGGGGAAGGGGAGAATGATTATATACCTTCTGCTGATATAAATCCATTCAGCATCTCTCAGTACTGGGTTGCTTTACCAACCTTTAGATTTTCTTTTCATCCTGTGTCCCTGGAATCACCCACCTTCCAACTACAGCTACTCACTGCTTCCAGCCATGGTTCCCTGTTTTTCACTGGCCTGCTATGGGAAGGGATGGATTCTCCCTGTTTCTCCTTCCCTCAAAGTAAACATCACTCTCTGCAGGTTTTTTTTTACTGCTGGTAATAAAGGGGGAAAGGATGATAAAAACAGCCGACAGTGGAATACTCAGCTGTGGTGCTATTGCAGTAAATGGCTCTTGATGCTCCTTGGAAGGTCCCTGGAACTCACAGGATCATAGAATCTAAAGCTGAAAGGAGTTTCAGGGGGTTTTTTAGTCTATACCTCCTCCCCCCATTTTACAGATGAGGAAATTGAGGCCTAGGGAGATGAAGTGGCATAGCTATGGTCACACAGTTAGTGACCGTGAGAGGCAGGATATGAACCTAGGTCCTCTGACCACAGACCCATGGTTCTTTCCATTTTATCATATTAGAGGAAGCTAGATGGTATGGATAGAACTCTGGACTTCAGGTCAGGAAGATCTGAGTTCAAATCCTGTCTCAGACACTTATTAGTTGTGTGACTTCTGAGCAAGTCACTTAACTCTCCCAGCCTCAATTTCTTCATCTACAAAATGGGGATGATCATAGCACCTTCCTCACAGGGTGACTATGTGTGCATATGCATATGTATATGTATGATGCTTTGCAAATCTTTTTTTTTTCTTTTTGAAGGGAGAATGCAGGGCAATTGGGGTTAAGTGACTTGCCCAAGATCACACGGCTAGTATGTCAAGTGTCTGAGGCCAGATTTGAACTCAGGTCCTCCTGATTCCAGGACTCTACTCACTGTGCCACCTAGCTGCCCCTGCTTTGCAGATCTTAATGCCAGTTATCTAAATGTTAGCTCTTTAACATGCTGTCCCTTCCCTAGCTTAGTTCTTAGTACAATAATAACAATAATAATTTTCTTTATGCAGCACTTAGCAGTCTACAAAATGCTCACCTCACAACCCTTCTGTGATATAGGCAGGCCAAGTATTATGATCACTGCTTTATGGATGAGGCCTAGGGAGGGGAAATGACTGGTCCCAAGTCACTCATACATTGAGTTAGTTAAAGAGATACCTCTAGAACTTTTATATCCTGACCCCTGGCCCTACCTCCACACCTCAGCTCAGGGTCACAAAACCTGACCAGGGACCCCAGAGCTCATCTTGTCCAAACTTATCACCTCATTTTACAGGTAGTAAAGCTGAGGCCTTACATCACCCCATCCCATTCTTGGCAGAGACAGGTCTAACACTGAGATCTTTTGCCTCCTAGTTCAGAGTTCTTTTTCTATCTTGTCTCATCCTGGTTTTGGTCTTAATAGAGCCCATAAACTTTCCTAACCAGCATGCCCTATATCTTCTCTCTAGTACAGGTTCTATTGGGTAAAGCACAATATCACCAATGAGTCTTTGAGGAGACACCAGAGACTCTAATGTGATTTAACACAATTTTCAGAGGAAGCCTAGAGATGTGATTTATTCATTCATTTAGCAAATATTTATTCAGTGCTTATTGTGTGTAAGATACAAAATTACGTATAAGACATAAAATTTAGGTGTGGTGCTTCTGAAGTTTACTATCCAGTAGAGGAATAAAACACAAACACTCATTATCTATAATGTACAGTATTACATTAAAAGTACATTAAAGATTTGCCAAGGAAGTGCTCTCTGAAATCCGAGAAGGCAGATTGTTACTAACTAGTGAGCATCAGGGATGGCTTCAGGGAAAAGGTAGTATTTGGGGTGGGCTTTAAAGAAGGGGTGTTAAAGAAGGCCCCAACACCCCAAGTGCTGTCAGAACCAGATTAAAAAACATGTCATATCACATAACATCACCATATCATGTCATATCATGTCATTATATTACATTATATATTATATTATGATATATTATATTTATAAAATATGTTTATAATAAATAAAATATAATTAAAACAAAATATTTAACAAATAAAAATATAATAAAACTTAGATAATATTAATATGTTGTTTTCAAAGTCAGTATGTGGCCTGCAGGGATCCTTATGTGTGGTTTAGTGGCCCCATTTCTGTCTGAGTTGGATACTCTTGCTTTAGAGGATGGTTAAGCAGGCAAAGTTGGGGAGGGAAGGACATTCTAGGCATGGGAACCATATGAGCAAGAGAGTGCATTATATCATTGGTGTCCCACAGTCACAAGCCCCTAGGTCAGGGGTGGGAAACCTGAGTCCTCAAGCTCACATGTGGCCCTCTAAGTCCAAGTACGGTCTTTTGACTGACTTAGTCAAGGACTGAAGACCTAGAAGGCCACATGTAGCCTGGAGGCCTGACTTAGGGGCTTTGTTGTGGGAACCCCAGAGTGGGTTGGAAGAGGTGGCTAGGGCCACACGAGTCCCCCTGACCTCTTCTTTACCCTAGCTTCCTGTTTGTGATTGAGCACATGATGCCCCTCTGCATGGTAATCTCCTGGGTCTATTCTGTGGCTATGATGATTCAGCACATAGTGGCTGAGAAGGAACATCGTCTCAAGGAGGTAGGAGGGGTGTGTGTGTGTGTGTGTGTGTGTGTGTGTGTGTGTGTGTGTGTGTGTATGTGTATGCAAGGTGGGCCTGATACTGTCCCACATCAGAGTCCCAGACCTGCACACCCCTTAGAGCTAGAATATTTCCCCATCTGGTATCCCTTGCTTTCTCAGGCTTCTAGATCTCCATGCCTGGCACTGGCCCCCTGTTTTTTACTTCCTTGACAACCCCCTGGCCACATCAATGAGACTTCTATTTCCTGATCTCTCCCACTGGGCTCCTTCTTTTCTCTGACCCTGCCAATCTGGTCCCTTTTTCTAGGTGATGAAGACAATGGGCTTGAACAATGCAGTGCACTGGGTAGCCTGGTTCATCACAGGCTTTGTTCAGCTCTCCATCTCTGTGACAGCTCTCACAGCCATCCTCAAATATGGCAAAGTGCTCATGCACAGCCACGTGCTCA
>WOXC01006606.1:0-20336 GCA_011680675.1 Gymnobelideus leadbeateri | reverse complement strand
GCATTACATTTCAAATGCTGTGGCTTCTTTTCATGGAAATGGCATTATTAAGTTTCCCCAAGTGAAACCAATAAAGGCAGATACAAAGGCCTTTTGCCACAAAAGTAAAAGCAAAGTTTCAGCAGTCTGACTAAAGATGTGGAGGGTTATAGCAACTCTGTGTACCACAGTGCTTTGAATTCAAGTATTTTTAAAGACTTCAGAGTAATTCAGGTTTTGACCTTTTTCCAGATATACATGTTTCGTAGAAAAGGTATATCTGAGCACAACTCTCTATACACAGGGATTACTCATCAGTTCTTTTCAGTCACAGCTTTCTCTATTCTGGTTGTCTTAAACACAGGCATTACATTTCAAATACTTTGGCTTCTTTTCTTGCTAATGGCCTCATAAGTTTTTCCATCATTGTAATCAATGAGGGCAGATATAAAGGCCTTTTGCTAAAAAAGTAAAAGCAAAGCTGCAGCTGTCTGACTAAAGCTGTGGAGGGGAAAAGCAACTCTGTGAACAACAGTGCTTTGAATTAAAGTATTTCAAAAGGCCTTTGAGAAATTCAGGTTTTTACCTTTTTTCAAATAGACTGTTACAAACATGTTTTGTAGAAATATATATCTGAGCATAACTCTCTAGAAAGAGGGATTACTCAAAAGTTCTTTTCTGGTACAGCTTTCTTTTATCTAATTTTCCTAAATACAGGCATTACATTTCAAATGCTTTGGCTACTTCTCATGGAAATGGCATCATTAAGTTTTCCCCCATTGAAACCAATGAGGGCTCATATAAAGGCATTTTGCTACAAAAGTAAAAGCAAAGCTTCAGCAGTCTGATTAAAGATGTGGAGGGTTAAAAAGCAACTCTGTGTACAACAGTGCTTTGAATTCAAATATTTTAAGAGACGTCACAGAAATTCAGGGTTTGACCTTTTCAGAGAGTATAACAAGCATGTTTTGTAGAAAAAATATATCTGAGCATATCTCTCTAGAAACAGGGATTACCCGGAAGTTCTTTTCTGTCACAGCATTCCCTTAGCTACTTGTCTTAAAGGAGGTATTATGTATCAAATACTTTGGCTTCTCTTTGTAGAAATGGCATCATCAAATTTTCCCCATTGAAATCAATGAGGGCAGAAATAAAGACCTTTTGTTAAAAAAGTAAATGCAAAGTTGCAGCAGTCACAATAAAAATGTGGAGAGTAAAAGGAAAGCTGTGTACAACAGTGCCTTGAATTCAAGTATTTAAAAAGACTCCTGAGACATTCATGTTTTTACCTTTTTTCATATAGACAGTAACAAGCATTTTTGGTAGAAAAGGTACATCTAAGCATAACTCACTAGGAACATGGATTACACAGAAGTTTTTTTTCTGTCCAACTATCGCTTAGTTAGTTGTCTTCAACAAAGGCATTATTTTTCACAAGCTTTTTCTTCTTTTCATGGAAATGGCATCATTAGGTTTTTCCCCCATTGAAACCAATGAGGGCAGATATAAAGGCCTTTTGCTAAAAAATAAAAGCAAAGCTTCGGCAGTCTGACTAAAGATGTGGAGGGTTATAGAAACTCTGTGTCCCATAGTGCTTTGAATGCTTGTATTTCAAAAGACTTCTGAGACATTAATATTTTTACCTTTTTCAGATATACTGTTACAAGCGTGTGTGGTATAAAAGGTAATTCTGAGCTTAACTCTGTAGAAACAGGGATTCCCCAGAAAAACTTTTCTGTCCAGCTTCCTCTTAGCTATTTTTCTTAAACACAGGCATTACATTTCAAAGAGTTGACTTCTTTTCGTGGAAATGGCATCATTAAGTTTTCTGCCACTGCAACAAATGAGGGCAGATATAAAGGTCTTTTGCTAAAAAAGGAAAAGCAAAGCTTCAGAAGTCTGACTAAAGATGTGGAGGGTTAAAGCAACTGTGTCTACAACAGTCCCTTTAATTCAAGTATTTCAAAAGACTTCTGAGAAATTCTACTTTTAACTTTTTTCAGACAGACTGTTACAACATGTTTACCAAAAGAGGTATATCTGAGCATAATTCTCTTGAAGCAGGGAATACACGGGAGTTCTTTTTGGTCACAGCTTTCTCTTAGCAAGTTGTCTTAAACGAAGGCATTACATATCACATGCTTTGGCTTCTTTTCTTGGAAATGGTATCAGTAGGTTTTCCACCATTGAGACCAATGAGGGCAGATATAAAGGCCTTTTGCTAAAAAATAAAAGCAAAGCTTCAGCAGTCTGACTAAAGCTGTGGAGGGTTATAGCAACTCTGTATCAAGAATGCTTTGAATTCACGTATTTTAAAAGACATTAGAAAAATTCAGGTTTTGACCTTTTTTATAAAAACAGTTACAAGCTTATTTGGAAGAAAAGGTATATCTGGGCATAACTCTCTAGAAATAGGAATTACCCTGATGTTCTTTTCTGTTACACCTTTCTCTTAGCTAGTTGTCTTAAACACAATCATATATCAGATGCTTTGGCTTCTTTTCCTGGAAATGGCATCATTAAGTTTTCCCCCATTGAAACCAATAAGGGCTGATATAAAGGCCTTTTGCTACAAAAGTAAAAGCAAAGCTTCAGCAGTATGACTAAAGATGTGGAGGGTTAAATAGCAACTAAGTGTACCACAGTGCTTTGAATGTCGTCGGATCCTTTCCTGGGGCCTTCCGGACACTACGTGGCGGGGAGCGCCTAGCAGAACAAAGCACACTTACACAGCAACTCAGGGGGCAACTCCAACTTTATTTCCTGCTCTTCTACATATATAGTCTATCCTATGCAAGCACTTTCCATTTTGGCTCTTGGCCAATTACAACACCTTTTGCCTTTTAAGGTCAAGCACACCTTAACCCCTGGGACTCTCGCGATATCTACCGGGAGCAAGGATATTCCTTGTGGACCTGGATGTACCTCACTCCTTAGAAGAAGGCGTGGTCAGCTGGGGGAGAAGCAGTCCCTCAAGTGCCTAGAGGGTTAATGGGGGCGAGAGGCCTTGCCATCATCGCCTAAGCCAGGAGGCAGTGCCGTCACAGGTCCAGGGACCTCTCAAGGGCACTGAGGTAAATCCACATTAGCTCTCCCACATTTGAATTCAAGTATTTTAAAAGACTTCACAGAAATTCAGGTTTTGACCTTTTTTTAGATAGACTGTCACAAGCATGTTTGGTAGAAAAAGTATATCTGAGCATATATCTCTAGAAACAGGGATTACCTGGAAGGTCCTTTTTGTCACAGTATTCCCTTAGCTACTTGTCTTAAAGGAGGCATTATGTATCAAATACTTTGGCTTCTCTTCATGGAAATGGCATCATTAAGTTTTCACCCATTGAAATCAATGAGGGCAGATATAAAGACCTTTTGTTAAAAAAGTAAATGCAAAGCTGCAGCAGTCACAATAAAAATGAGGAGAATAAAAGGAAAGCTGTGTACAACAGTGCCTTGAATTCAAGTATTTAAAAAGATTTCTGAGACATTCATGTTTTTACCTTTTTTCAGATAGACTGTTACAAGCATGTTTGGTAGAAAAGGTATGTCTAAGCATAACTCTAGGAACATGGATTACACAGAAGTTTTTTTTTTTTCTCTCTAACTATCCCTTAGGTAGTTGTCTTTAACAAAGGCATTACTTATCACAAGCTTTTTCTTCTTTTCATGGAAAGGGCATGATTAGGTTTAATCCTATTGAAACCAATGAGGGCAGATATAAAGGCCTCTTGTTACAAAACTAAAATCATAGCTTCAGCAGTCTGACTAAAGATTTCGAGGATTAAAGCAACTCTGTGTACAACAGTGCTTTGAATTCAAGTATTTTAAAAGACTTCAGAGAAATTCAGGTTTTGATGTTTTTTCAGATAGAATATTTCAAGCATATTTGGTAGAAAAGGTATATCTGAGAATAACTCTCTAGAAACAAGGGTTACCCAGAAGTTCTGTTCTGTCACAGCTTTCTCATAACTCGTTTTCTTAAACCCGGCATTACATTTCAAATGCTTTGGCTTCTTTTGATGGAAATGGCATTATTAATTTTCGCCAAGTGAAACCAATGATGGCAGATATAAAGGCCTTTTCTACAAAAGTAAAAGCAAAGCTTCAGCAGTCTGACTAAAGATGTGGAGGGTTTAAGGAACTCTGTGTACAACAATGCTTAGAATTCTTGTATTTTAAAGGACTTCTGAGAAATTCAGGTTTTCACCTTTTTTTTAGCTAGCCTATTCTTAGCATGTTTTGGAGAGAATGTATATTTGCCTATAACTCTGTAGAAAAAGACATTTACAAGTGAGTTCTTTTCTGTAAATGGTCATCTTAGCTAGTTATCTTAACACAGCCATTACTTCTCAAGTGCTTGATCTTTTGTTGGAAATGTCATCATTAGGTTTCTACCACTGAAACGCAAGTAAGAAGGTTTAAAGACCTTTTGCTAAAACAGTAAAAGAAAACCTTCAGCAGTCTGACGAAAGATGTGCAGAGTTGAAGGAATTTTGTGTAAAACAGTGCTTAGCATTCCAGTATTTCAAAGCACTTCTGAGAAATTCATGTATTCACCTTTTTTTCAGAATGCCTATTCTGAGCATGTTTGGCAGCGAAGGTATATCTGACCATAACTCTATAGAATCAGGCATTACATGTAAATTCTTTTCTGGGAAGGATTCTCTTAGCTAGAGGTCTTAAAAACATCCATTACATCTCTATTGCTTGGTCTTCTTTTGTTGGAAATGGCATCCTTAGGTTTTCACCCATTGAAAGCAATGCAGGCAGGTCTAAAGCACTTTTGCTAAAACAGTAAAAGCAAACCTTCAGCAGTCTGACTAAAGATGTGAAGAGTTGAAGGAACTTTGTCTACAACAGTGGTTAGAATTCTAGTATTTCAAAGGACTTCTGAGAAATTCATGTATTCTCCTTTTTTTCAGAATGCCTATTCTGAGCATGTTTGGTAGAGAAGGTATATCTGACCATAACTCTGTAGAAAAATATATTTGCAAGTAAGTTGTTTTCTGTAAATTGTTCTCTTAGCTAGTTATCTTAACACAGCCTTTACTTCTCAAGTGCTTGATCTTTTGTTGGAAATATCATCATTAGGTTTCTCCCATTGAAACGCAAGTAAGAAGATTTAAAGCCGTTTTGCTAAAACTGTAGAAGCAAAGCTTCAGCAGTCTGCCTAAAGATGTGTAGGGTTAAAGGAACTATGTACAACAGTGCTTACAATACTTGTATTTCAAAGGACTTCTGAGAAATTCAGGTTTTCACCTTTTTTTCAGTTAACGTAATCTGAGCATGTTTGGTAGAGAAGGTATATCTGACCATAACTCTATAGAAACAGGCATTACATGTAACTTCTTTTCTGGGAAAGTTTCTCTTAGCTAGAGTTCTTAAAAACATCCATTACATCTCCATTGCTTGGCCTTCTTTTCTCGGAAATGGCACCCTAAGGTTTTCACCCATTGAAACCAAGGTAGGTAGGTATAAAGCACTTTTGCTAAAACAGTAAAAGCAAACCTTCAGCAGTCTCACTAATGATGTGGAGGGGTTAAGGAACTGCGTGTACAACAGTGCTTAGAATTCTTGTATTTTAAAGGACTTCTGAGAAATTCAGGTTTTCACCTTTTTTTCAGCTAGCCTATTCAGAGCATGTTTGGTAGAGAATGTATATTTGCCCATAACTCTGTATAAAAAGACATTTACAAGTAAGTTCTTTTCTGTAAATGGTTCTCTTAGCTACTTATCTTAACACAGCCATTTCTAATCAAGTGCTTGGTATTTTGTTGGAAATGTCATCATTAGGTTTCTCCCATTGAAACGCAAGTGAGAATGTTTAAAGCCCTTTTGCTAAAACTGTAGAAGCAAAGCTTCAGGAGTCTCCCTAAAGATGTGTAGGGTTAAAGGAACTGTGTACAGCAGTGCTAACAATACTAGTATTTCAAAGGACTTCTGAGAAATTCAGGTTTTCACAGTTTTTTCAGTTAGCCTATTCTGAGCATGTTTGGTAGAAAGGCATATATGACCATATCTCTACAATAACAGGCATTACATGTAACTTATTTTCTGGGAAAGATTCTCTTAGCTAGAGGTCTAAAAATAGCCATAACATCTCTTTTGCTTGGTCTTCTTTTGTTGGAAATGGCATCCTTACGTTTTCACCCATTGAAACCAATGTAGGCAGGTCTAAAGCATTTTTGCTAAAACAGTAAAAGCAAATCTTCAGCAGTCTGACTAAAGATGTGGAGAGTTGAAGGAACTTTGTCTACAACAGTGGTTAGAATTCTAGAATTTCAAAGGACTTCTGAGAAATTCATGTATTCATCTTTTTTTCCGAATGCCTGTTCTGAGCATGTTTGGTAGAGAAGGTAGATCTGACCATAACTCTATAGAAACAGGCATTACATGTAACTTCTTTTCTGGGAAAGATTCTCTTAGTTAGAGTTCTTAAAAAGATCCATTACATCTCTATTGCTTGGCCTTCTTCTGTCGGAAATGGTATCCTAATTTTTCACCCATTGAAAACAATATTGGTAGTTATAGAGCACATTTCCTAAAACAGTAAAAGCAAACCTTAAGCAGTCTGACTATAGATGTGGAGAGTTGAAGGAACTTTGTGTACAACAGTGCTTAGAATTCTAGTATTTTAAAGGACTTCTGAGAAATTCAGGTTTTCACCTTTTTTTCTGTAAGCCTATTTTGAGCATGTTTCGTAGAAAGGTATATCTGACCATATCTCTACAATAACAGGCATTACATGTAACTTCTTTTCCTGAACAGATTCTCTTAGCTAGGCTTCTTATACACAGCCATTACATCTTTATTGCTTGGTCTTCTTTTGTCTCAAATGGCATGCTAAGTTTTTCATCCATAGAAACCAATACAGGCAGGTATAAAGCACTTTTGCTAAAACAGTAAAAGCAAACTTTCAGCAGTCTGACTAAAGATGTGGAGAGTTGAAGGAACTTTGTGTACACCAGTGCTTAGAATTCCAGTATTTCAAAGGATTTCTGAGAAATTCATGTATTCACCTTTTTCTCAGAATGCCTATTCTGAGCATGTTTGGTAGAGAAGGTATATCTGACCATATGTCGACAATAACAGGCATTACATTTAACTTATATTCTGGGAAAGATTCTCGTAGCTAGAGTTCTTAAAAACACCCATTTCATCTCTATTGCTTGGTCTTCGTTTGTTGGAAATGGCATCCTAAGATTTTCACCCATTGAAAACAATGTAGGCCGTTATAAAGCACTTTTGCTAAAACATTAAAAGTGAACCTTCAGCAGTATGAATAAAGATGTTAAGGGTTGAAAGAACTGTGTGTACAACAGTGCTTAGAATTCTTATAATTTAAAGGACTTCTGAGAAATTCAGGTTTTCACCTTATCTTCAGTAAGCCTATTCTGACCATGTTAGGTAGAAAGGTATATCTGACCATATCTCGATAATAACAGGCATTCCATGTAACTTTTTTTCTGGGAAAGATTCTCTTACCTAGAGGTCTTAAAAACAGCCATTACATCTCTATTGCTTGGTCTTCTTTTGTTGGAAATGGCATCCTTAGGTTTTCACCCTTTGAAAACAATGTAGGCAGGTATAAAGCCCTTTTGCTAAAACATTAAAAGCAAACCTTCAGCAGTCTGACTAAAGATGTGAAGAGTTGAAGGAACTTTGTGTGCAACAGTGCTTAGAATTCTAGTATTTTAAAGGACTTCTGAGAAATTCAGGTTTTCACATTTTTTTCCGTTAGCATATTCTGAGCATGTTTGGTAGAAAGGCATATCTGACCATATCTCTACAATAACAGGCATTACCTGTAACTTCTTTTCTGGGAAAGATTCTCTTATCTAGAGATCTTAAAAACAGCCATTACATCTCTATTGCTTGGTCTTCTTTTGTTGGAAATGGCATCCTTAGGTTTTCACCCTTTGAAAACAATGTAGGCAGGTATAAAGCCCTTTTGCTAAAACATTAAAAGGAAACCTTCAGCAGTCTGACTAAAGATGTGGAGAGTTGAAGGAACTTTGTCTACAACAGTGGTTAGAATTCCAGTATTTCAAAGGACTTCTGAGAAATTCATGTATTCACCTTTTTTTCAGAATGCCTATTCTGAGCATGTTTGGTAGAGAAGGTATATCTGACCAAAACACTGTAGAAAAAGACATTTACAAGTAAGTTCTTTTTTGCAAATGGTTCTCTTAGCTAGTTATCTTAAAACAGCCATTGCTTCTCAAGTGCTTGATCTTTTGTTGGCAATGTCATCATTAGGTTTCTCCCATTGAAACGCAAGTAAGAAGGTTTAAAGCCCTTTTGCTAAAACTGTAGAACCAAAGCTTCAGCAGTATGCCTAAAGATGTGTAGGGTTAAAGGAACTGTGTAAAACAGTGCTTACAATACTAGTATTTCAAAGGACTTCTGAGAAATTCAGGTTTTCACAGTTTTTTCAGTTAGCCTATTCTAAGCATGTTTGGTAGAAAGGTATTTTTGACCATATCTCTACAATAAAAGGCATTACACATAACATCTTTTCTGGGAAAGATTCTCTTACCTAGAGGTCCTAAAAACAGCCATTACATCTGTATTGCTTGGTCTTCTTTTGTTGGAAATGGCATCCTTAGGTTTTCACCCATTGAAACCAATGTAGGCAGGTCTAAAGCACTTTTGCTAAAACAGTAAAAGCAAACCTTCAGCAGTCTGACTAAAGATGTGGAGAGTTGAAGGAACTTTTTGTAAAACAGTGCTTAGAATTCTAGTGTTTCAAAGGACTTCTGAGAAATTCATGTATTAACTTTTTTTTCAGAATGCTTATTCTGAGCATGTTTGGTAGAGAAGTTATATCTGACCGTATCTCGACAATAACAGGCATTACATGTAACATCTTTTCTGGGAAAGATTCTCTTAGCTAGAGGTCTTAAAAACATCCATTACATCTCTATTGCTTGTTCTTCTTTTGTTGGAAATGGCTTCCTTAGATTTTCACCCATTGAAACCAATGTAGGCAGGTCTAAAGCATTTTTGCTAAAACAGTAAAAGCAAACCTTCACCATTCTGACTAAAGATGTGGAGAGTTGAAGGAAATTTGTCTACAACAGTGGTTAGAATTCTAGTATTTCAAAGGACTTCTGAGAAATTCATGTATTCACCTTTTTTTCAGAATGCCTATCCTGAGCATGTTTGGTAGAGAAGGCATATCTGACCATAACTCTGTAGAAAAAGACATTTACAAGTAAGTTCTTTTTTGTAAATGGTTCTCTTAGCTAGTTATCTTAACACAGCCATTACATCTCAAGTGCTTGATCTTTTGTTGGAAATGTCATCATTAAGTTTCTCCCATTGAAACGCAAGTAAGAAGGTTTAAAGCCCTTTTGCTAAAACTGTAGAAGCAAAGCTTCAGCAGTCTGCCTAAAGATGTGTAGGGTTAAAGGAATTGTGTAAAACAGTGCTTACAGTACTAGTATTTCAAAGGACTTCTGAGAAATTCAGGTTTTCACAGTTTTTTGAGTTCGCCTATTCTGATCATGTTTGGTAGAGAAGGTATATCTGACCATAACTCTATAGAAACAGGCATTACATGAAACTTCTTTTCTGGGAAAGATTCTCTTAGCTAGTGTTCTTAAAAACATCCGTTACATCTCTATTGCTTGGTCTTCCTTTGTTGGAAACGGCATCCTGTCACCCTTTGAAACCAATGTAGGCAGGTATAAAGCACTTTTGCTAAAACATTAAAAGCAAACCTTCAGCAGGATGAATAAAAATGTTGAGGGTTGAAGGAACTGTGTGTACAACAGTGCTTAGAATTCTTGTATTTTAAAGGATTTCTGATAAATTCAGGTTTTCACCTTTTCGTCAGTTAGCCTATTCTGAGCATGTTTGGTAGAAAGGTATATCTGACCATATCTCGGCAATAACAGGCATTACATGTAACTTATTTTCTGGGAAAGATTCTCTTAGCTAGAGGTCTTAAAAACAGCCATTACATCTCTATTGCTTGGTCTTCTTTTGTTGGAAATGGCATCCTTAGGTTTTCACCCATTGAAACCAATGTCGGCAGGTAGAAAGCACTTTTGCTAAAACAGTAAAAGCAAACCTTCAGCAGTCTGACTAAAGATGTGGAGGGTTGAAGGAACTGTGTGTACAACAGTCCTTAGAATTCTTGTATTTTAAAGGAATTCTGAGAAATTTAGGTTTTCACCATTTTTTTCCGCTCGCCTATTCTGAGCTTTTTTGGTATAGAATGTGTATTTGCCCATAACTCTCAAGAAAAAGATATTTACAAGTAAGTTCTTTTCTGTAAATGGTTCTCTTAGCTAGTTATCTTAACAGAGCCATTCCTTCTCAAGTGCTTGATATTTTGTTTGAAATGTCATCATTAGGTTTCTCCCATTGAAACGCAAGTAAGAATGTTTAAAGCCCTTTTGCTAAAACTGTAGAACCAAAGTTTCAGCAGTCTCCCTAATGATGTGTAGGGTTAAAGGAACTGTGTACAACAGTGCTTACAATACTAGTATTTCAAAGGACTTCTTAGAAATTCAGTTTTTGACAGTTTTTTTAGTTAGCCTATTCTGAGCATGTTTGGTAGAGAAGGTATATCTGACCATAACTTTATAGAAACAGTCATTACATGTAACTTCTTTTCTGGGAAAGATTCTCTTAGCTAGGGTTCTTAAAAACATCCATTACATCTCGATTGCTTGGTCTTCGTTTGTTGGAAATGGCATCCCATCACCCATTGAAACCAATGTAGGCAGGTCTAAAGCACTTTTTCTAAAACATTAAAAGCAAACTTTCAGCAGGATGAATAAAAATGTTGAGGGTTGAAGGAACTGTGTGTACAACAGTCCTTAGAATTCTTGTATTTTAAAGGACTTCTGAGACATTCAGGTTTTCACCTTTTTTTCAGTTAGCCTATTCTGAGCATGTTTGGTAGAAAAGTATATCTGACCATATCTCCACAATAACAGGCATTACATGTAACTTGTTTTCTGGGAAAGATTCTCTTAGCTAGAGGTCTTAAAAACAACCATTACATCTCTATTGCTTGGTCTGCTTTTGTCGGAAATGGCATCCTAAGTTTTTCACCCATTGAAACCAATGTAGGCAGGTAAAAAGCACTTTTGCTAAAACAGTAAAAGCAAACCTTCAGCAGTCTGACTAAAGATGTGCAGAGTTGAAGGAATTTTGTGTAAAACAGTGCTTAGCATTCAAGTATTTCAAAGCACTTCTGAGAAATTCATGTATTCACCTTTTTTTCAGAATGCCTATTCTGTGCATGTTTGGTAGAGAAGGTACCAGCATTCTCTTAGCTAGTTTTCTTAAACGCAGGCATTACTTATCAAATGCTTTGGCTTATTTTCATTGAAATAGCATCATCAGGTTTTCTCCCATTGAGACCAATGAGGGCAGATGTAAAGGCCTTTTGCTAAAAAAATAAAGGTAAAGCTGAAGCATTCTGACTAATGATGTGGAGGGTAAAAGCAACTCTGTGTAAAACAGTGCTTTTAATTTAAGTATTTTAAAAGACTACTGAAAATACAGGTTTTTACCTTTTTTCAGATAGACTGTTACAAACATGTTTGGTAGAAATGTATATCTGAGCACAACTTTCTAGAAATAGGCATTACTTAGACGTTCATTTCTGTCACAGCTTTCTCTTACCTAGTTGTCTTAAATACAGGCCTTGCGTATCAAATGCTTTGCCTTCTTTTCGTGGAAATGGAATCATTAGGTTTTCTCCCATTAAAACCGATATGGGCAGATATAAAGGCCTTTTGGTAAAAAAGGAAAAGAAAGGTTCAGCAGCATGAATAAGATGTGGAGGGTTAAAGCAACTCTTTGTGCAGCAGTGCTTGGAATTCAAGTATTTTAAAGACTTCTGTGAAATTTAGGTTTTCCTTTTTTCAGACAGGGTGTAACATGAATATTGGGTAGTAAAAGTATATCTGGTCATAACTCTCTATACACAGGGATTACTCATAAGTTTTTTTCAGTCACAGCTTTCTCTTAGCTGGTTGTCTTAAACACAGGCATTACATTTCAAATGCTTTGGCTTCTTTTCTTCCTAATGGCCTCATAAGTTTTTCCCTCATTGAAATCAACGAGCGCAGATATAAAGGCCTTTTGCTACAGAAGTAAAAGCAAAGCTTCAGCAGTCTGACTAAAGATGTGGAGGGTTATAGCAACTCTGTGTACCACAGTGCTTTTAATTCAAGTATTTCAAAATACTTCTGAGATATTCATGTATTTACCGTTTTTCAGATAGACTGTTAGAAGAATGGTTGGTAGAGAAGGTATATCTAAGCATAACTCTCTAGGAACATGGATTACTCAGAAGTTTTTTTCTGTACAACTATCGATTAGTTAGTTGTCTTTAACAAAGGCATTACTTATCACAAGCTTTTTCTTCTTTTCATGGAAATGGCATCATAAGGTTTTCCCCCACTGAAACCAATGAGGGCAGATATAAAGGCCTTTTGCTACAAAAGTGAAAGCTTAGCTTCAGCAGTCTAAATAAAGATGTTAAAGATTAAAGCAACTCTGTGTACAACAGTGCTTTGAATTCAAGTATTTTAAAAGACTTCAGAGAAATTCAGGTTCTGATTTTTCTTCAGATAGAATATTTCAAGCTTATTTGGTAGAAAAGGTATATCTGAGAATAACTCTCTAGAAAAACGGATTACCCAGAAGTTCTTTTCTGTCACGGCTTTCTCTTAGCTCGTTTTCTTAAACCCGGCATTACATTTCAAATTCTTTGGCTTCTTTTTATGGAAATGGCATTATTAAGTTTCCCAAAGTGAAACCAATAAAGGCAGATATAAAGGGCTTTTGCTACAAAAGTAAAAGCAAAGCTTCAGCAGTCTGACTAAAGATGTGGAGGGTTATAACAACTCTGTATCAAGAATGCTTTGAATTCACATATTTGAAAAGACTACAGAAAAATTCAGGTTTTGACCTCTTTTCATACAAACTGTTAAAAGCTTATTTGGTAGAAAAGGTATATCTGAGCATATCTCCCTAGAAATAGGGATTACCCAGAAGTTCTTTTCTGTTACAGCTTTCTCTTAGCTAGGTGTCTTAAACACAGTCTTATATCAGATGCTTTGGCTTCTTTTCCTGGAAATGGCATCATTAGCTTTTCCCCCATTGAAACCAATTAGGGCAGATATAAAGGCCTTTGCTACAAAGGTAAAAGCATAGCTTCAGCAGTCTGACTAAAGATGTCAAGGATTAAAGCAACTCTTTGTACAACAGTGCTTTGAATTCAAATATTTTAAAACACTTCAGAGAAATTCAGGTTTTGATGTTTTTTTCAGATAGAATATTTCAAGCATATTTGGTAGAAAAGGTATACCTGAGAATAACTCTCTAGAAACAAGGATTACCCAGAAGTTCGGTTCTGTCACAGCTTTCTCTTAGCTCATTTTCTTAAACCCGGCATTACATTTCAGATGCTTTGGCTTCTTTTGATGGAAATGGCATTATTAATTTTCCCCAAGTGAAACCAATGACGGCAGATATAAAGGACTTTTGCTAGAATAGTAAAAGCATAGCTTCAGCAGTCTCACTAAAGTTTTGGAACGTTATAACAACTGCGTGTACTACAGTACTTTGAATTCAAGTATTTTAAAAGACTTCAGAGTAATTCAGGTTTTGACCTTTTTTCAGATATAGTGTTATAATCATGTTTTATAGAAATGGTATATCTGAGCATAACTCTCTATACACAGGGATTACTCATAAGTTCTTTTCAGTCACAGCTTTCTCTTAGCTCGTTTTCTTAAACCCGGCATTACATTCCAAATGCTTTGGCTTCTTTTCATGGAAATGGCATTATTAATTTTTGCCAAGTGGAACCAATGACGGCAGATATAAAGGCCTTTTCTACAAAAGTAAAAGCAAAGTTTCAGGAGTCTGACTAAAGATGTGGAGGGTTATATCAACTCTGTGTACCACAGTGCTTTGAATGAAAGTATTTTAAAAGACTTCAGAGTAATTCAGGTTTTGACGCTTTTTCAGATATACTGTTACAATCATGTTTTGTGGAAAAGGTATATCTGAGCATAACTCTCTATACACAGGGATAACTCATAAGTTCTTTTCAGTCACAGCTTTCTCTTAGCTGGTTGTCTTAAACACAGGGATTACATTTTAAATGCTTTGGCTTCTTTTCCTGGAAATGGCATCATTAGCTTTTCTCCCATTGAAACCAATGAGGGGAGATATAAAGGCCTTTTGCCAAAAAATAAAAGCAAAGCTTCAGCAGTCTGACTAAAGATGTGGAGGGTTATAACAACTCTGCATCAAGAATGCTTTGAATTCACGTATTTTAAAAGGCTTCAAAAAAATTCAGGTTTTGACCTTTTTTCGTAAAATCTGTTACAAGCTTATTTGGTAGAAAATGTATATCTGAGCATAAGTCTCTAGAAATAGAGATTACCCGGATGTTCTTTTCCGTTTCAGCTTCCTCTTAGCTAGTTGTCTTAAACACAATCATATATCAGATGCTTTGGCTTCTTTTCCTGGACATGGCATCATTAGATTTTCCCCCGTTGAAACCATTGAGGGCAGATATAAAGGTCTTTTGCTACAAAAGTAAAAGCATAGCTTCAGCAGTCTGACTAAAGATGTCAAGGATTAAAGCAACTCTGTGTACAACAGTGCTTTGAATTCAATTATTTTAAAAGACTTCAGAGAAATTCAGGTTTTGATGTTTTTTTCAGATAGAATATTTCAAGCATATTTGGTAGAGAAGGTATATCTGAGAATATCTCTATGGAAACAAGGATTACCCAGACGTTCTTTTCTGTCACAGCTTTCTCTTAGCTCTTTTTCTTGAACCCGGCATTACATTTCAAATGCTTTGGCTTCTTTTGATGGAAATGGCATTATTAAATTTCCCCAAGTGAAAACAATGACAGCAGATATAAAGGCCTTTTGCTACAAAAGTAAAAGCATAGCTTCAGCAGTCTGACTAAAGATGTCAAGGATTAAAGCAACTCTGTGTACAACAGTGCTTTGAATTCAAGTATTTTAAAAGACTTCAGAGTAATTCAGGTTTTGACCTTTTTTCAGTTACAATCATGTTTCATAGAAAAGGTATATCTGGTCATAACTCTCTATACACAGGGATTACTCATAAGTTCTTTTCAATCACAGCTTTCTCTTAGCTCGTTGTCTCAAACACAGGCATTACATTTCAAATGCTTTGGCTTCTTTTCTTGGTAACGGCCTCATAAATTTTTCAATCATTGAAATCAATGAGGGCAGATATAAAGGCCTTTTGCTATAAAAGTAAAAGCAAAGCTTCAGTAGTCTGACTAAAGATGTGGAGTGTTATAGCAACTCTGTGTACCACAGATCTTTTAATTCAAGTATTTCAAAAGACTTCCGAAATATTCATGCTTTTGCCGTTTTTCAGAGAGACTGTTAGATGCATGTTTGGTAGAGAAGGTATATCTGAGCATAGCAGTCTAGGAACAGGGATGACCCGGAAATTCTTCTCTGTCCAACTTTCTCTTAGCTAGTTTTCTTAAACACAGGCCCTACATTTCAAATGCTTTGGCTTCTTTTCATGGAAATGGCATCATTAGATTTTTCCCCCATTGGAAACAATGAGGGCAGATATAAAGGCCTTTTGCTAAACAATAAAAGCAAAGCTTCAGCAGTCTGACTAAAGATTTGGACGGTTATAGCAACTCTGTATCAAGAATGCTTTGAATTCACGTATTTTAAAAGACTTCAGGAAAATTCAGGTTTTGACCTTTTTTATAAAAACTTTTAAAAGCTTGTTTGGTAGAAAAGGTATATCTGAGCATATCTCCCTAGAAATAGGGATTACCCAGAAGTTCTTTTCTGTTACAGCTTTCTCTTAGCTAGGTGTCTTAAACACAGTCTTATATCAGATGCTTTGGCTTCTTTTCCTGGAAATGGCATCATTAGCTTTTCCCCCATTGAAACCAATTAGGGCAGATATAAAGGCCTTTGCTACAAAGGTAAAAGCATAGCTTCAGCAGTCTGACTAAAGATGTCAAGGATTAAAGCAACTCTTTGTACAACAGTGCTTTGAATTCAAATATTTTAAAACACTTCAGAGAAATTCAGGTTTTGATGTTTTTTTCAGATAGAATATTTCAAGCATATTTGGTAGAAAAGGTATACCTGAGAATAACTCTCTAGAAACAAGGATTACCCAGAAGTTCGGTTCTGTCACAGCTTTCTCTTAGCTCATTTTCTTAAACCCGGCATTACATTTCAGATGCTTTGGCTTCTTTTGATGGAAATGGCATTATTAATTTTCCCCAAGTGAAACCAATGACGGCAGATATAAAGGACTTTTGCTAGAATAGTAAAAGCATAGCTTCAGCAGTCTCACTAAAGTTTTGGAACGTTATAACAACTGTGTGTACTACAGTACTTTGAATTCAAGTATTTTAAAAGACTTCAGAGTAATTCAGGTTTTGACCTTTTTTCAGATATAGTGTTATAATCATGTTTTATAGAAATGGTATATCTGAGCATAACTCTCTATACACAGGGATTACTCATAAGTTCTTTTCAGTCACAGCTTTCTCTTAGCTCGTTTTCTTAAACCCGGCATTACATTCCAAATGCTTTGGCTTCTTTTCATGGAAATGGCATTATTAATTTTTGCCAAGTGGAACCAATGACGGCAGATATAAAGGCCTTTTCTACAAAAGTAAAAGCAAAGTTTCAGGAGTCTGACTAAAGATGTGGAGGGTTATATCAACTCTGTGTACCACAGTGCTTTGAATGAAAGTATTTTAAAAGACTTCAGAGTAATTCAGGTTTTGACGCTTTTTCAGATATACTGTTACAATCATGTTTTGTGGAAAAGGTATATCTGAGCATAACTCTCTATACACAGGGATAACTCATAAGTTCTTTTCAGTCACAGCTTTCTCTTAGCTGGTTGTCTTAAACACAGGGATTACATTTTAAATGCTTTGGCTTCTTTTCCTGGAAATGGCATCATTAGCTTTTCTCCCATTGAAACCAATGAGGGGAGATATAAAGGCCTTTTGCCAAAAAATAAAAGCAAAGCTTCAGCAGTCTGACTAAAGATGTGGAGGGTTATAACAACTCTGCATCAAGAATGCTTTGAATTCACGTATTTTAAAAGGCTTCAAAAAAATTCAGGTTTTGACCTTTTTTCGTAAAATCTGTTACAAGCTTATTTGGTAGAAAAGGTATATCTGAGCATAAGTCTCTAGAAATAGAGATTACCCGGATGTTCTTTTCTGTTTCAGCTTCCTCTTAGCTAGTTGTCTTAAATACAATCATATATCAGATGCTTTGGCTTCTTTTCCTGGACATGGCATCATTAGATTTTCCCCCGTTGAAACCATTGAGGGCAGATATAAAGGTCTTTTGCTACAAAAGTAAAAGCATAGCTTCAGCAGTCTGACTAAAGATGTCAAGGATTAAAGCAACTCTGTGTACAACAGTGCTTTGAATTCAAATATTTTAAAAGACTTCAGAGAAATTCAGGTTTTGATGTTTTTTTCAGATAGAATATTTCGAGCATATTTGGTAGAGAAGGTATATCTGAGAATAACTCTATGGAAACAAGGATTACCCAGAAGTTCTTTTCTGTCACAGCTTTCTCTTAGCTCTTTTTCTTGAACCCGGCATTACATTTCAAATGCTTTGGCTTCTTTTGATGGAAATGGCATTATTAAATTTCCCCAAGTGAAAACAATGACAGCAGATATAAAGGCCTTTTGCTACAAAAGTAAAAGCATAGCTTCAGCAGTCTGACTAAAGATGTCAAGGATTAAAGCAACTCTGTGTACAACAGTGCTTTGAATTCAAGTATTTTAAAAGACTTCAGAGTAATTCAGGTTTTGACCTTTTTTCAGATATAGTGTTACAATCATGTTTCATAGAAAAGGTATATCTGGTCATAACTCTCTATACACAGGGATTACTCATAAGTTCTTTTCAATCACAGCTTTCTCTTAGCTCGTTGTCTCAAACACAGGCATTACATTTCAAATGCTTTGGCTTCTTTTCTTGGTAACGGCCTCATAAATTTTTCAATCATTGAAATCAATGAGGGCAGATATAAAGGCCTTTTGCTATAAAAGTAAAAGCAAAGCTTCAGTAGTCTGACTAAAGATGTGGAGTGTTATAGCAACACTGTGTACCACAGATCTTTTAATTCAAGTATTTCAAAAGACTTCCGAAATATTCATGCTTTTGCCGTTTTTCAGAGAGACTGTTAGATGCATGTTTGGTAGAGAAGGTATATCTGAGCATAGCAGTCTAGGAACAGGGATGACCCGGAAATTCTTCTCTGTCCAACTTTCTCTTAGCTAGTTTTCTTAAACACAGGCCCTACATTTCAAATGCTTTGGCTTCTTTTCATGGAAATGGCATCATTAGATTTTTCCCCCATTGGAAACAATGAGGGCAGATATAAAGGCCTTTTGCTAAACAATAAAAGCAAAGCTTCAGCAGTCTGACTAAAGATTTGGACGGTTATAGCAACTCTGTATCAAGAATGCTTTGAATTCACGTATTTTAAAAGACTTCAGGAAAATTCAGGTTTTGACCTTTTTTATAAAAACTTTTAAAAGCTTGTTTGGTAGAAAAGGTATATCTGAGCATATCTCCCTAGAAATAGGGATTACCCAGAAGTTCTTTTCTGTTACAGCTTTCTCTTAGCTAGGTGTCTTAAACACAGTCTTATATCAGATGCTTTGGCTTCTTTTCCTGGAAATGGCATCATTAGCTTTTCCCCCATTGAAACCAATTAGGGCAGATATAAAGGCCTTTGCTACAAAGGTAAAAGCATAGCTTCAGCAGTCTGACTAACGATGTGGAGAGTTATAGCAACTCTGTGTATCACAGTGCTTTGAATTCACGTATTTCAAAAGACTTCAGAGAAATTTAGGTTTTGAAGTTTCTTCAGAGAGAATATTTCAAGCATATTTGGTAGAAAAGGTATATCTGAGATTAACTCTATAGAAACAAGGATTACCCAGTTCTTTTCTGTCACAGCTTTCTCTTAGCTCTTTTTCTTGAACCCGGCATTACATTTCAAATGCTTTGGCTTCTTTTCATGGAAATGTCATTATTAATTTTCCCCAAGTGAAACCAATGACGGCAGATATAAAGGCCTTTTCTAGAAAAGTAAAAGCATAGCTTCAGCAGTCTGACTAAAGATGTCAAGGATTAAAGCAACTCTGTGTACAATAGTGCTTTGAATTCAAATATTTTAAAAGACTTCAGAGAAATTCAGGTTTTGCCGTTTTTTCAGATAGAATATTTCAAGCATATTTGTAGAAAAGGTATATCTGTGAATAACTCCCTAGAAACAAGGATTACCTAGAAGTTCTTTTCTGGCACAGCTTTCACTTAGCTCGTTTTCTTAAACCCAGCATTACATTTCAAATGCTTTGGCTTCTTTTCAGGGAAATGGCATCATTAAGTTTTCCCCCATTGAAGCCAATGAGGCCTGATATAAAGGCCTTTTGCTACAAAAGTAAAAGCAAAGCTTCAGCAGTCTGACTAAAGATGTGGAGGGTTAAAAATCAACTCTGTCTACCACAGTGCTTTGAATTCAAGTATTTTAAAAGAGTTCATAGAAATTCAGGTTTTAAAGTTCCTTCAGATAGAATATTTCAAGCATATTTGGTAGAAAATGTATATCTGAGATTAACTCTCGAGAAACAAGGATGACCCAGAAGTTCTTTTCTGTCACAGCATTCCCTTATCTACTTGTCTTAAAGGAGGCATTATCTTTCAAATACTTTGGCTTCTCTTCATGGAAATGGCATCATTAAGTTTTCCCCATTGAAATCAATGAGGGCAGATATAAAGACCTTTTGTTAAAAAAGTAAATGCAAAACTGCAGCAATCACAATAAAAATGTGGAGAGTAAAAGGAAAGCTGTGTACAACAGTGCCTTGAATTCAAGTACTTAAAAAGACTTCTGAGACATTCATGTTATTACCTTTTTTTAGATAGTCTATTACAAGCATATTTGGTTGAAAAGGTATATCTAAGCATAACTCTCTAGGAACATGGATTACAGAGAAGTTTTTTTTCTGTCCAACTATCCCTTAGTTAGTTGTATTTAACAAAGGCATTACTTATCACAAGCTTTTTCTTCTTTTCATGGAAATGGCATCATTAGGTTTTCCCCCCTTGAAACCAATGAGGTCAGATATAAAGGCCTTTTGCTAAAAAATAAAAGCAAAGCTTCAGCAGTCTGACTAAAGATTTGGACGGTTATAGCAACTCTGTATCAAGAATGCTTTGAATTCACGTATTTTAAAAGACTTCAGAAAAATTCAGATTTTGACCTCTTTTATAAAAACTGTTCCAAGCTTATTTGGTAGAAA